>JANRMT010062837.1:48058956-48090992 GCA_026402145.1 Polypterus bichir lapradei
ACAACTGCCCGAGTCACACCAGGAACACACAATCCCTCCATCAGTGCTCAGACTGTCCGCAATAGGCTGAGAGAGGCTGGACTGAGGGCTTGCAGGCCTGTTGTAAGGCAGGTCCTTACCAGACATCACCAGCAACAACGCCGCCTATGGGCACAAACCCACCTTTGCTGGACCAGACAGGAGTGGCAAAAAGTGCGTGAGTTTCTGCATGACAGCAATGTCAGTGTTCTGCCATGGCCAGCGAAGAGCCCAGATCTCAATCCCATTGAGCACGTCTGGGACCTGTTGGATCGCAGGGTGAGGGCTAGGGCCATTCCCCCCAGAAATGTCCAGGAACTTGCAGGTGCCTTGGTGGAAGAGTGGGGTAACATCTCACAGCAAGAACTGACAAATCTGGTCCAGTCCATGAGGAGGAGATGCACTGCAGTACTTCAAGCAGCTGGTGGCCACACCAGATACTGACTGGTACTTTTGATTTTGAGCCTCCCTTCATTCAGGGACACATTGTGAAACATTTTTAGTTTATGTCTTATGGTGTTGACTCTTTTAGTGTTCATACAAATATTTACACATTAAGTCTACTGAAAGTAAAAACAGTTGAAAGTCAGGGGACGTTTCTTTTTTTGCTGAGTATATATATATACATATATATATATATATATGGCTATTACCTTTTTTATTTATTTTTCACTTTGGTACTTGATGTCCTGTCTGTTTTATAAATATTTACCAGTATTATATATTTGCACTGTATGTATATTAATAATATACTGTAGGTTAGAACTTGTAATGCAACCTCTCGTCCCTGGAGCCAATAAAGAAATCTGTCAATTAAGTAACAATTTCTTATAAGTGTACATGTGTAACATGCCATGTAAATCCTCAGATTTAAGAAATAATTCATAGGATTGTTCTGTACTGCATCATGCATACTGCACTGTTGCCAGTTTCAATACTCAGGTGAACCAAGCAAGATTTTTATTCTACTTCCATTCCACATCTTTGATTGTTTAATTTCTTATTTTTTTATCATTTCAAGTATTGCTCAAAATACATTATGGAACAATCAAGGCTGCAGCACTTAACTTCCAAAGAAACTTTTAAAAAATGACATTTTGTACACACTACTGACCACATGTTTAACGTGCAGTTTATGAAACTGAAAGGCTGGTGCTTTATTATGGCTCAGTAAATTCTGAGAAATCAGAAACTATTTTCATAATTACTTTGTTTTTGTCAGCATCACAAGTAATTTGAAAGTGATTCAGTATATGTTAAATTTGCAATATTATATGATTTTTTTTAAATATTGCAGAATATATAACAGCAATATATATTTAATCTATTGTGATCATGGATTTTACAACATCTGAAATAAAGTGGGAGAAGAGCAACCAATAACTATGTAGTGCCATACTTAACTCTGGTGCCTTTTGACAGCAAAAAGCAGTTACATAGGAAAGCATAACTTTAATATTTCCTTTACTTGTCAGTACCTCAAAATTCTAGTCTTTTAACGCCATGCAAAATGTAACATATACAAAAACAAAAGTACTTAATGCTGAATGTGTTTTAAAGTGCAGCTGCAAGTGCAAACATCCAGGCCTTTTTCAATTAGGGCTAAAGCCCTTGTGGCTTTAGTTGTTTAACCCTTGACCCCCTGCTGTATCTGGGCAGCTGTCTGGCTGGAGGAATGCAATAAACCGCTTGTAATCCAAAGAGCCTGAATGAAACAACATCGAAACCAGCTGTCGAGCCATTAGTTAGTGGTAGTCAACAACTTGCTGACTAAATTAAAAAGATTTTGTTGCTTTTATTTTTCAAGTAATAGTGTGAAGAACCAAATGGAGAAGAATGAAGGGTTCAGTATTACCCCCTAGGGCTGATAAACAAAACTACAGATACAGCATATTACATTTCATTTTAATTTGAAAAAAGTTTCTGTCCCAAAAAAAATCTCATTTTTTTATTTCATGAAAATTTGATATGTTGGATTTGAAGAATTACTTTTGTATAGATTAGTAAATTAAAAAATGTAATGTAAAACAAATAAAACTAGTTATAATGCCTGTAAGAATAAAATGTACTGTACATTAAATTTTAGTACACACAATTTTTGTGTACACTTCAGGTATCTAATTTCTTAGTTTTATTGGCATTTGACTTTTTTTTTTTCCTCTCTCCCATGACAACATTTTGTCCGGGTCATTAGTCAATAATGTCTCATTGACTTGCTGCAAGCCGTAGCCTTTTCAGAGACCTTTACATGGCCTGGAGAAGAGGTCACTGCCCTCAATATCATGGCATGTGCTGACGACCAGATTAGAGTACAGATAGCCCACAAGGTCTTGAACAAACAGCTACGCCATTGTCCAACTGGACCTTGTTAATTGCTAAATAATGATGCTTGGTTACAATGCTTTTACCTTCACTGGAAAGCATGGTCTGAGGTTAAATAACATGGCATCCAGTATGTATGCATTTGTGAAAGAAGCTGTTTACATTTAAATAACATGTTGAAAATTTAAAATAGTTTTTTTGTGTGCAAAGTAAGCAAAACAGGGGGATGCATGGATAATATTGAAAAAATTAATATTATTAATCATTCCATAAAATATTGATGATCAATATAATACATTGATCCTCAGTTTTTTTTTTTGCTTTATTTGAATTATTGATAGAAGTAAATATTTATGATTAGTACTAGACTTACTCATCATCATAATGTAGATAGAAAGTATAATTTGGCGATCATATATTGCTCTTACGGCAAGATACAAGCCTGCATGTATCGACATTGTGGCTCATTGTGCAGGTAGGGCATGTTAACTGTTGGCAAGTAAAAATCATTAAAAGCAGAGCGGCTGCTGTCATCTGATACGCTTTTGAGCACAAGTTAGTCTTATGCTAGTTATGTAGAGGCTGCACTATGACTAATTCATGCTTCTGCTTGGTGAGGGTTAATAAATCATAACATCAGTTTTTTTGTATCACTTATTTTCCACATTTAAGCACACAGGCTCAAAATAATGATAAAAAATAGATGCATGTTAAAAGGTGCATTAATAATGCTTGCTGTTAATATAATTAGATATAAAATGGTTTCTTTTCTTGTATATCTTATTGCATTTTATATGCCAATATGAAAAACATATATACTGTATATATATTTCCATGTTTTCACAAACAAATCCAGAAGTTTGAAGTTGCTGCAAAGGTCACAATGTTCAGCTCCTTTAGAAACAATTACACAGTTGATTTAGGGAGGAAAGGCAGACATTTGTGTACTTTTTGAGTAAAAAAGTGCATTGATTGAAAGTATTATACGTAGAACTTCAACCATATAACCAAAAAACAATGAAAATATTTACAAAACAATTGAATGGCTCAGTGATTCTTAGTTTCTCATGATGCAATAATCATTTTTAATAGCTTGACCAGCACTTTTCTTTTGCTGTTTGTAACATAGAAGCCGTCAAACAGGCAACCATTGTGTTATTATAAAATAAAAAAAAATAATTTGGTCAACTTTAACATTAAGAATCTTTAGAAAACAAAATATTTTTCAAACATAAATGTAAAAGTACAGTTGTACAAAATATTTTCGTAAACGCAGGATGAGTGACATTTATAGCACTTTTTGTAATTAAATTATTTTATGCCCAGAGTAATCACAACACTACTGAAAATCCCTGTTATGAATTACCAAAAATGTTTTCCAAAATCATCTCTAAACACAGATTAGCTGCCTTTACAAAATTATGTTTAAATTGCTTAATCAAATTTTTAAACCTACACATGAAACTGCAAAAACATATGTTTTCTTCAATGTGGGAAGATACTTAACAATTTAATTGTAGTTCTTTTCCTTTTTGTAATATAAAAATGCATTAGTTTAATTTCATGTTTTGCATGCTTGAATGCTACAATTATTTTAAGAAAAGGATATTGAAGAAAATGACAGGAACAATCTCACTTAATTCATCATGTATGAAACCAAATATTAGCCTAAACAACAATTATTGGAGAAATTAATTGTAAAATAATCACCTGAAACCAATTAGATGATTACTTTTCTCTGTCCAAATAAAAAATAATATTTTATTCCTCTTTCAAGCAAATTAGTCTTCTTTTTCAGACTAATTGGACTTTTCATATTAAATACATTTTTCTGTAAAAATGTGACACTTGGAAATCTGCAGTTAGATACTTTTTATGAATGCATGGATGTTATTTTTTTCCTACAATTCAATTTTTGTAGATTAGAGTTTGATTATCTACTAGATTTTCTTTTCCCGCGTTAAAGGATAGCTTTTAAAGTTCCTATTTAGTTTTTTCTTAAATGTCATGTCTTTTAATAGCAAAAAACAAACTGTACGCATCATATGATTTATTACAACATTCTTCATCAAGCACTTGATTTGAAGGGGGAATACAATTCACAATTATAAAGCAAACCATGGAAATTATTTTTCAAAATAAAAATGTCTTTCGAATAATTTTTATGAGAAAGCAAAGAAAAAGTAAGTAAAATCTGAATGATTCTTTAAGCGAACAGTGCATTGGCTACTTTCAAGCAAATAACAGTGCAGTACGTTAGAGTTCTATTTCCTTATATTAGCTGTAATAGCTCTAGACCTTTTCACCATATGTATAAAATGGCTGTGAACCAAATCATTATCAGTTTTAAATAAAATTAGTTTAACTGTGCAATATTAAATAGCAAATGCTGAATTATTCAGCTGTTTAATATTTTATCTAACAAATACTCTTTTGCTTTAACTACTTCCAAGAACGTGTTCAGTTTTAAAAAGATTGGATTTGATGCACCATGGGACTTTATATTAGATATTGGGTGGTCCAATAGCAATTACTGAAGACCCTGACTGCTAGTGATTATTGTACCAATGCCAAATGATATAATATTGGGTTATTGCTATATAAAATGAAAGGAAAGTATTTGCCTCGTAAAACTACAAAAATATAACCATTTGTGTTTTTTTGAAAATCTTTTACTTTTATTGCAAAGCATGATTTTTTTATTAGCTATTACAAGCATACAAATTTTACTTTACTTCATTTTATAATATTAACTGTGTTATCTTTTTTAAAAAATAAACACAATTCTTTCCTTATTTCAATAAACAATACACAAGTATTTACAGTTGAATGGATATTTTTATTGAAGTATTTTACAAAAGAAATCAGGGACAAATGGAAACATTTTAAAAATGTTATTTAAAGCCTATTTGAATCAGACTGCTCCTTGGCTTTGTCTTTTAGGTAATGAATATAGTTATACAGGCCAAGCTTTGTTTTTCTAACTTCTGTTTACATAAAACCCTTGAAAAAGTCTGGCCCAGGCAGTTCAAAAGGTCCTCTGCCAGTGTCAGGGGGCTGTCTGACAATTTTTTCCCACGTACCCCATCCCCATTGTCCGCCGCGAAGAGTCCCCATTAACGTTTGGCCCTTTAAGTTACTATGGTCTGAGTCTCAGTGGCAGGACGTCTGCATGGTATGTAAAATAACTCAATGAATGGGTCCCTTGGAAACAGCAATAACAAGAACCTGGCTGAGCTAACTGTGACAGCATGTGGTAATTTTCCAGACTGCTGGTTTTGTAAAGAGTGGACGAGCACAAACATCAGACTTAAGGGAAAGTGGTGTAGGCATGCCTTGTGTGTATTGTGTATTTCTGTGCAAAAGACGGCTTGGGGAAATGCTATTTGAAGTGCACTATTTGAATATTTACTCTTAATCAAATATACTCGAATATATACAGAAAAAAAGCTTACTCAGTTACACTTAGTAAAATGTCATAAGTAAAATTATATGGATTTATTTTTTAACAACATTAAAATAATAATGAATTGTATTCTGTATGCAGAACTTCTCCCTAAGTATGTTGTTTATTAAAATTAAATTAACTTTAAAGACACAGAATAATAAAATGGACAGTTTAGTATATTTTGCCGTTTTTTTCAATGGATATACTATATTTAAGCCAAGAATTAAACATTTGTATTGGAAGAGATGTTGGGTGCTGAAAAATATAAAATAATACAAGGAAAGCAATAATTAATCAGTACAATCCAAAAAAATAAACACATACAGCAGAAAATACATCCTCTACTGAATGACCTGTCATCTAAATCAGTAATATTTTCACATTTTTTTAATTTATTTTTGTCTTCATGTTTATCAATCTTTAGCCAGCAAATGTATGCAAGCTCCTTTTTTCTTACAATTAACATTTCTTAATTCCATTTTTTTTTTTACAGCCACCGGATATTTGAAAATCTCTTTCTAATACTCTTATAATACTTTATTAATTCTATTAATTTTTTTTTTTTTTGACTTCAGGGTGGTCTGCAGTGCTGCCTCACACCTCCACGAGATCATGATTAAAATTTCAGTCTCTACCTGCATGGAGTTTGTATGTTCTCTCCATATCTTTGTGGGCTCTTCTTCTATAAGATGTGTGTGTCTGTGTGTGTGTGTGTGTGTGTTAGGTAAACTGGTGACTCTAAACTGGCCTGGAATAGGTGAGGGTGGGAGTGTACATAAATGAGACCTAAAATGAGATGTAAAACCCATCCAGGGTTGTCTCCTAGCTTGTGCAAGATGCTGACAAGACCACCTCCCCTACAACCCCAAATTGAACTTAATGGATTTAATAGCAGATGTACAGATGATTCCCTTTAGGCCTTTTTTGTGCCTGAGTTTTGTGATGTTAACACTAATAATCCTCAGTGCTTTTATTATTAAGAATGAAGTACAAAATTGCATAGTTACAATTTATAAAAAAATTGTTTGAATTTGTCTATAAAAGGTTATTTTCAAATAAAACCTTAACTTGGGTGGGACAGTGATGTATTGTGTACTGACGCTGCCTCACGGTTCCTAGGCTTGAATGCTATTTCTGGTCATTGTCTGTTGGGATGATAATGTAATATCTAGCAAACGTCCATATGTGACTTGTATGAAAACTCCCATTAACAAAGTGACGGAGAATGGAATTAAATCCTGGTGCCTGGAGCTGTGAATCAGTTCAGTACAATTCAATTCAGTTTATCTTTGTATAGCACTCTTCGCCGAGTGTGTGTGCAGAGCACTGTGACAAGAACTCAGGTAAAATTCATTCATTGTCCAACCTGTTTAGTCCTAAATAGACTAGACAGTAGGGGCAATTTAACATCCACCAAACTGCTTGCCTTTGGACTGTGGGAGGAAACCGGAGCACATAGAGGAAACCCACACAGACATGGGGGGAAACATGCAAAATCCACACAGGGAGGCCCAGGGACACAAACCTTGGTCTCCTTACTGCGAGTAACAATGCAAGTACAAATTTTACAAGTTATTAAATACAGATAAAGACATAGATTTGTTTAAACACACTGGGAAACAAAGTAGTATGAAACTGACTAAAATAAATAGAAACCAAACTATTTGTTTTTTAATTGAACTATGACCAGTTGACATATTAAATCAGTAACGTTAACTCTGTGAAAACATAACACCCCAGAAAAAAATAATATAATAATATAATATCGTTTTATTAAACAATATTCACTTTAACTGAAATGTGCAATTAAAAATCCAAAAGTGAGAGTTGGACTTTTTCATCCTAAGGTGTTATACAGAAATAACCAAGAAAAAGAAATCTGAAAGTTTTTCATCTAGATATAAGTTGATAATTGCACAGAAGGAGTAACCAAACAAATCATTCTATTAGACCTACTTCAAGGTTAAAATGCTAAAAGAATTAATAGATTTAAACGATTTAAAGTCCAAAAAAACAATTACTCTATTTAAAAGATTTAGTAAAATGTAAACAAAGGATTGACGCATGATATGTAATATGCAATTTTACAAACTGCTTAAAATAAATTAGATGTGTATTATGAATACTTGACAGCAGAAACTATCCTTATTACAGTATTAGTTCTACAAACCTGTTATAAAAATATCAAATAAACCTTGGAGTGCCATGCCTCTGACCTGCCCACCTAAAATGATGCTACAGTTGGATAAAAGGATGGCTCACCTATTGTGCCTACAGCCTTTTGGAAACCTTCTGTGATTTTTTTAACTTTTTTTTTTTTGGAATTCTAGAGTTCTTTTGTGTGTTTTCATTTTTGTCTTTGCTTTGCATTCTAGCACTTTAAAGTGCTGCTGCCTGTGAGGTAGACTACCTCCCTGTTTCTGTATATGCTTCTGCCTTGTAGGAAAAAAAAATATATACAGTATATGTATATTTATATATTATTATATTATTTATAACCATATATATATATATATATATATATATATATATATATATATATATATATATATGCTTTTTGTTCTTACAATTATCTGCGTTTTATAGCTTCCTATACATTATGGCCTCACAAAAAAATCTTTTAACATGCAAGATTTGCAGCCAGTGTTGTTTTGCTCTCTGGCCATAGGGCTTAGCATATATATCTCCAGTCTTGTGTTCTGATAAATATTTTGTATATTGCATGCACTAAATTAACAAGGTGATAAGGTAACTGTAGCTTCTATCTCTCCAGTCTATTATTAAATTGTACTGTAGCTACAAAAATGAATATACTATGAAACATAAACCTGTAGGATGTTGTGTACTTGACCTGTTTCATTACCTTGAATATTAGTAATACTTTAATGCTATATTAAAATTAATTTATTGAAGTTTTTCTAATTATTGACTTGAAGCATCCATCCATCCATTTTCTAACAAAATAATCCAGTTCAGGGTTATGAGAGCAGGTGTATATCCCTGCAGCAATGGATGCAAGGCAAAATGAAGCCATGATCACAGCACCAGTCCATCACAAAATACACTCATTCATATGGTTTTGATTTTTAGTCACCAATTTATCTAATACAAATGTAATAGGAGAAAAGCCAAAATATGCAGAGGAAAAGCCCACAGATATACATGGAAAATTCCACAGGGTCAATTCCAGAGCTTGGATGTTAACATTGAACTTTGGAGCTATGAGGCAGCATCACTAACCACTCTGCCACCATTTCATGTTTTTTACATCCTCATATTATATGTTACTCTGTCTGGGTCTTTGTGTATCTTATCTGACTAGTAATTTCTATGTTTTTGCTTATATATTGCTACAGTATTGTTAGGGTGTAATGTCTCAAAAAGAATTCAATGATAATAACTACCATAAATATTTACTAAATTTCTGATGCACACTTTGTATTGTTTGCAAAGTCTGTGTTTCTTTATTGATTGTGTTTTTTTTTATTATTGCTTTTAAATTTAATTATTTTCTTTGATTTTCATTTCTGCCACAATATCCCCCATACACAGTTCATTTCATAAAATGGGTGCTTGCGGTTATAATTATTTCATTTGATGGCTTGTGGCATTTGTTTTCCATTATGTGTGGAAATAATTGACAATTTCAAAGAATTTGACTTGGCAAATAAAGAATACAAACAATTTCCTTATATATTAACCTGATGGTTTAATACAGGACCTGTAATGGATTATATAAAGCCTGAGATTGACTGTTAATCCTTTATTCAAGGAGTGCTGAAGTAGTGAGTGGTGCCATCTCGCTGATCCACCATCCTGGGGTTTATATCTCATACCCAACTGCTGTCTGTGTGTAGTTTGTACGTTCTTCTGGTGTCTGTGTAGTTTGTTTTTTTTTTTGCCACATCCTAAAGACTTGGAGGAAAGGTTAATCTGGTCTTCTAAATGTTGATAGATCTCAGCCACCATGACCTATAAACAGAAAAAAACATGTTTGTGAATGTTAGGTGTACATGTTAGAATGTTATACTAAAATTCTAGTTTTAATCTTTCACTTTGCACTGTCTTTTATTTTCTCATTAGGGAATTATTATTGTTTGACTGGACAGATAAACGTAATTCATCTTTCTTTAACTGGCAGTTCTGTAGGCAGTAAATCCAAAGTACTTTATAGAACTCTTCCAAAAAACATTTCCGCAGGTAAAATAACGATGAGTCGATGAGATTTTATTCTGTAGCTACACAAAATTCTACTCACTTTGTCAGAGTACCTTCTGAATGGTAACAAACAGGATATTTTGAAACATATGTACTTCGCATTCTGCTAATTCACCGCATAACAGTGATAAGACGCTGATGTTAGATGTAAAATCTAAGTAGATTTGTTATTTAGTGCCACCCTCGGCATCTGAATTGTAGATTTCTCCTCTGGAAGACCCCAGCATGTGTGGGTTGGCTATGTTATCTCCTCCACAAATCACAGGATAGTGACCTGAGGTCCCTGATGGTAATCTGTAGATACGGACCTAGTAATGCAGAAAAGTGTGTAAAAAAACTCAAATATACTGTTACTTCATTCATACCTGAAAGATGACTATGTATTTTGGTTTGCTGTTACCCTTTGTTTGGGTGTCATCTGCCTTGTAACCAAGTAACTTTATATTGTCATAGAGAAAAGTACTGTTTAAACTTTTAAAAGTAACATTAACTTACTTTCCTAACTTACTTTCTGTAGCATTTGTAGACGACCTTAACAATTTTATCTTGCCGGCTGTGTGTCATCAAGATAAATCACCAATAACACACATTCAATGATTTTATGAAAAAGCTCAGCACTCGACGAGACTTCATGTCATTCACAAAGGACAATTAACTTATTTTCTGATCTTTTAATATATATGAATAATATACAACCTTGCAAACCTCAGTTCATGTGACAAAATTGCATACAAGTCCATTATTTTTGGAATACAAATGGCTACAATTTTGAAACATTAATGTTGCTGGAATAGGTAGGCCAGTCAATTTTTTTTTGTCACTTTATGATTCAAAATTGATTCAGCTTTGCTTCCTCTTTTTCTCAATTAATTAATTTTGTGAGTCTCTGTTTCCTTTAAAATGTATAAATTTGACATATCTTCAACATTATCTGTCTCTTTTATAACTGAGGACTTAGACTACCATTTCTCTTTGTTTTATTTTTACTTGTCCTTTTTTATGGTCATGTGCTTAATTTCTGCATATGGTTCTTTCTTTTTATATAGTGAATAAAGACATCTTCATTTTTCTCATGCTCATCATTGCCACATCTATAATTTTTTAGTTTCTACAATATTTTCTTTTGATATCATAATCGCTACCTCTCCTTTTAATATTCTTGAGTCTTCCTCAATTCATGGCCACTGTGCTTTGTCAAAGGGAGTCACTTAGCATTCTTATTTGCAGCTTAGATAGCCAGAGACAATGCTAATGCTTTTTCAAAGTAAGAGTTCAGTTTCAGATAGCAATCTGAGCTGAGCACAATATTCTTTGATTCTGAAAACCATTTTATCACCTAACATTATTTTAAGCTTATCTCTGAAGCTGCAGCCATACTAACTTACTCAGTACCGTCACATACAGGTATTTCTTTATTTTTCCAGTGCTTTTTCAACAAAGAAATGAATTGCTCATATGTTTTATATCCAAGGGGCTAACCAAGCTGTATGTTTGTCTTCACTCCAAATTCTCAAAATCTTCCACTGTTCTTCACATCCAGAATACCATTTGTGATGAAAATGTGGTTCATGATTTGTCCCAGGCAAATTTTTGCTTAATGTTTTGTTTTTCCATCCATCCATCATCCAGCCCGCTATATCCTAACTACAGGGTCACTGGGTCTGCTGGAGCCAATCCCAGCCAACAAAGGGCGCAAGGCAGGAAACAAACCCCGGGCAGGGCGCCAGCCCACCGCAGATGTTTTGTTTTTGTATTGCTTTAGTTGCAAAGTTCCTTTTTATGCTGTTTTAACTATTCTAAAGTCCATAGACCAGAGACCATGATAAAGTTAGAGTGTTATACGGGTGCAGAGCCATCCAAGTTGATCATAAAACGAGGCTGTGCAGAGTATGGGCAGAAGGGGAAACACTCTTCTCTGCAAATATCCATTGTCAAGAAAACAAACCACTTTGGCTCACCAGTAAAAGCTTGAGGTAAGGGGAACCGAATCAGGCAAGATATAAGGGCTGGAGAGACTCTATAATAAAAATTGAAATAGTCAGGTCATGATATAACTATTATGTTGAAAAATCTGAAAATTAAGCAATGAACTGAGCATGAAAGTAAGAGTGTCATTTATAACCCACAAAAACCTGTTGAACTTTTGAACTGTTATGCTTTGAAATGATGAACTATTTGCTGTGAATTATTAACTTATTTGGCTGATGCTTTTATCCAAGCCAGCTTACAACATTTGAGGTACACTTGGTTAGGTTTCTTTAGTTTTTCCAGTCAGAGCACAGGCAGGTGAAGTGACTTACTTGTGGTCACACAGTTTCAGTAGCGAATCTAAAGTTCTTGACCCTGGCACCTTAGGCCACTTAGCCATCCTAATTTCATAATGATAATGTGTTTACACAATATTAAGTATGAAGCTTAGGACTAATTGAAGTGAAAATATAACTAAGGAAATATTACTTTTACAAAAAGTATGTATTTTAATAATAGGTATCAAGGATTCTTAGACATAAAAAGAAACTGTTTAAGTCAAAAGAAGCTTTACTTCACCTCAGCAAGGAAAGTCCTGGGTGGGCCAAAAGTTAAGTAAGAAGTAGAAGTTTCTGAATACTTTGGAGCAAAAATGTAGATAAAATCTCAATGAGATTTGAAAAGAAATACAGATTATCTTGAAGATAAAGAGGAAGGTCTAAATCTGTGTCATTTTTGCAGAATTGTTGTAAAATATTATTCTCTTCATATTTTTCATATCTTTTATTTTGTATTATATTTGTGTGCTTTAATAAATAAACTATGATATATATACAGGTAGTCCCCAAGTTACGGACATCCGACCTACGACTTACGAACGGGGCTGCAGCTGCACCTTCATCTGTAAGGGGGACATGACACAGGTGCCTCAGTAACTGCCACTCCATCATGGCCTGGGGACGCTGCAAGCGGTGGCTGGAAAGAGGCTTGGGGGGGGGTGATTTCGCTGCTCGCGCAGTGCAGTGCAGCCTAGCCACCACGCTGACGCAGCTACTGCTCCTGACTGGACGCAGGCTGGATGCAGCGGAGGGAGGAGTTTCACTGCCCACCCACCACACACGGCTTCCCTGTTCGTTCTCGGTGTGTGGCTGGTAATGCTGCAAGTGGTGACCCGGTTGTGGCTGAATGGAGGCCATTGAAGGTGAACAGGGTGGCGGGGGGTAGCATTGTAGTGTGCCTCAGGTGACTGCCTTTTGAATGGGGGCGGTGGTGGACGATTCACTACCCACCTTTGGCCGCACCGTATTCGTTCTCGGTGGGTGAATACTGCAGGCAGCATACTGTAGTGGAGGTGACTGTTTGGTGGGCAGGTGGTGAACCACCCCTTGCCGCCCCCATTCATTCTCAGTAGCAAGCTTGCTTGCACTGTTACGCACATAGCAGGAAGTTGTCTCTCGTTCAGTACATCAGACGTGCTGATAAGGGGTGCCTTCCTGCTGTGATAGCGTGTACAGTGCTGTGCAGAAGAGCTCATCTTAACCTTTTGTCCTCACCCTTCAAGAATGTCTCTGAAACACAAATCTGATGCAATTGCTGGCGATACAGTAAAGAAGAGAAAAACCATCACCATTGAAAATAAAGTAGAAATAACAAAAAGGTCAGAGAGAGGTGAAACTCCATCATTCATTGGCAGAGTACTTGGTTACAGTCAGTCAACAATAGCATTTATTAAAATAATGTACCTGTTCCGACTTACATACAAATTCATCTTAAGAACAAACCTGCAGTCCCTATCTCGTATGTAACCCGGGGACTGCCTGTATATACAGTATATATAGTAGCTTCATTCCTTTGCCTTAGGATATTTATATATTATATATTTTTTGCTTTTTTAATATTAATACATTTTGACCTAAAAAAGCAAAAATATAGTTACACATTCTGCATCAACCTATCCTTAACTTTATTTGGTCACTGTAAAAATATATTCACTTCTCCTTTGGGATATTTTATCATTGCTTAACATGAAAGACTCTCTAAGATCAAAGTAAAAAACATTCTACATACCACTTGGCTATTCGATTCATATACAAAGTGATTATGGACAGCTAGAGGTCCTTTAATCCTCAGGATAGATAACAGAAAGTATCCTCAGTAGTACAAGACACTGCTACATGAAGGGGCTGGTGTATCTGTGGTGTTCCAACATCTCCTCAAAATCTAATTTGCCATGACTCACAATTTTGGTTTTTCAGATGTCTTCAGCGGGTCCTTTTTTATTAGGTACAAAGCATCCACTCTGTTTATGTATTTATTATATAAGCATTGTGTGTTATTTTATCAGTTTTTCAGTTTAAGGTAACATCCTATTCTAGCTACAGGAGAACCAACGTCAGACTTGATGACAGTATTTGTGGATTCCACCTGCACTTGAGAACAGGCAATCCACCTGAAGCTAAGCAGGTTTGGGCCTAGCCAGCACTTGGATGGGAACCTGCAGGAAAACCTTTGGTTTGCTGCTGGAAGAGGTGGTGGTTGTGAGACCAGCAGGGGGCACTTACCATGTGGTTTGTGTGTGGATCCTAATACCTCAGTACAGTGACGGTAACACTGTGATGTAAAAAGTGATGCTTTCTTTCTGAGGAGACATTAAACAGAGCTCCTGAATATATGTGATCATAAAAGATTCCTGAAAATCTTCCAAAAATAGTAGGGTGTTGTCTAGTGTCCTGGATAAATTTCCCACCATGGTGACATCCTAACCATCCTTCATCCATTACCACCTAATATCTTATGTATGATGAGAGTACTGATGCAATAATGACTGCCAGAGCATCATCATGGTGGATGATACACATCGGTGTTGGTTGAAGCGACTCCGCTCTGTCTATGTATAGCACATTGAGTAGGTTAGAACTGGAAACCTTCTCAGGGCATCATGGACAGGGTTGAGGACCCTCAATGGGTGACTCGGAGCTGTAGAGAAAGAGAAGATAACATTACATTAGCGACAGCACCCAATCTTGTCCCAGGGTAGCATTACTTACCTCAGTCAACCCCAGGAGAGGATTACACATGACTAACACAGGATACAACAATATCTGCTATTATAAGATATAATTTAGCAGATTTTAGAAAATGATTATAAAGCTGGATGTTAGTTGAGGATGGCATTAACAAGAGTCTGATATATGATAAAAGTTTTTTTTACATTTTCTTACATTTTTCTTAGCAAGCATAATTTTCTCTCTACTTTTTATAGTTTCATAGGGTGCAGTATTTTCATATTAAGTAACATAGTGAGACAGCTTGCACAATTAATAGATGTGAGTCTGTTTTTCTAATTTTAACTAGATGTTTTCTTTTTGTTACATATGATGTCTGAGATTTGCATTTATGGTAATCTGTGTTCCAGTAACATATAACAAATTAAAAAAATCATGACAAAACCATGAATAGAGTTACAGTATACATAAATAAAATATAGTGCTAGAACTATTAAAAGCACTTAGACTGAGATGCTAGAGGGCACTCTATGAGAGCTGAAAGATACAGCTACTAAAAATACAGAATGTTTGCTGATAACATCAGTAGAAGAGTAGTAAATCTGGACATACAATATATGTTTATTAAACCTCGAAAGTAACACAGTCAGTTTGTCAATCAACTTATGTACAGTACATCAAAACAAATACATATTCCAAGGGTCTATTTTGTTATTATCTTTACTACTAAAATTCAGTTACTGCTAGTGAAGCTATTTAAGAAATCTAGGCATGTCTAAAAAATAGCAGCACTCTGTTGCTGTGCATTAAGAGACATTGAATGACTGTTAAATTTCTCATTTAATACAAATTAATGGCTTCATGCTCTAATAGGGACACAATAGAACACAGATAGTGTCCAAAGGAAAAGGAAGGTCATTGGGAGGTTGACAGGATTGATGTCTGACCTGACTATGAACTTCACTTAAACTCTTGGACTTCTCCTCAAACAGCAAGCTCTGGTCTGCTTGCAGCATGTAAAATATTTTTCCTTTTTAGGCTGATGTCCTCAGCTACGAAAGCCATACAATTCAAGATTTATTTTTGTTAACTAGATGTTTTCATTCTGTTGCATATGATGTCTACTATATTTGCAGTGAGATAGGATCCAATTGCAAAATCGCTAGGACTTTACTTATACCTTCCACAAAAGATATATTACAACAGAAACAGAACTTTTGCATGCAGTGAAGCTTTTTGTGACTAATTTCTAGTAATGAAATTAAGATAACCCTGGCCAGACATTTATCATTCCAGTAAATATTTTTGTTTTAATGAGCAATTCCAATGAGTGATTATTAAACATCCTATCTTCAAGTCACTGTTCTGAAAATGGTGCAGCTGTGTAGCACTATCATTTTAGATATATTTTGGAATATTGAGAAGTGTAATAATAGGGGTGGCATGGTAGTTAGCCCTGCTCACAGCAGCGTGGAGTCTGAATGTTATTCCCAAGTCTGCATGGAGCTTTGATCCCACCTACCAAAGATCTGCAGGCAGCTAAGTTAATATTAATAAACTTTAGTTAATATTATAAACTTTAAACAAGCCCAGTGTGGATGTGTATGTGTGAGTGTTTCATGTGATGGACTTGCATTTAATCCAGGAGTGGTCTCCACCTTGTAGCCAATTTTACCTGAGAATACTGTATGTTATTTATTTTATTTATTTTTTTATTTATTTATAAAGCACTTTAAAAACAACATCAAGGCTGACCAAAGTGCTGTACAATAAAAACCCAACATATCAGACACACAAAACCAAAGGGTAAATGAAACAGAAACACATAAACACATAAGAACCGAGGAGATTCTTAAAAAAAAAAAAAAATATATATATATATATATATATATATATATATATATATATATACACAGATAGCCAACATATCATACTGGGTTAAAAGCCAGAGAGTAAAAATGTGTTTTTAAAAAGGATTTAAAGGCAGCTAGCGAAGGAGCCTGCCTAACGTGCAATGGCAAATCATTCCAGAGTTTTGGAGCTGCAACTGAAAAAGCTCAATCACCTCGGAGTTTGCATCGTGTCTTGGGAACACGTAAAAGCATCTGATCTGCTGACCCGAGAGAGCGAGACGGTATATAAGGGTGCAGCAATTCCGACAAATAAAGAGGGGCACAACCATTAAAGGATTTAAAAACAAATACAAGGATCTTAAAATGAATTCGAAAACAAATTGGAAGCCAGTGAAGGGAAGCCAAAATCGGGGTAACATGCTCATGCTTTCTTGTGCCAGTTAAAAATCGAGCAGCAGTGTTTAGTACCAGCTGTAGGTGAGAAATGGAGGCCTGGCTAATTCCAAAAAGAAGCACATTGCAGTAATCTAGATGAGATGTTATAAAAGCATGTATCACTGTTTCAAGGTTGCGCTTAGACAAGACAGGTTTGATTTTTGACTCAACTGGAAAAAGCAAGATTTTACCACTGCGTTTACATGGCTATCAAGTTTTAAAGTGGGATCCATTTTCACACCTAAATTTGTGATCATGGATTTCTCAAATTGAGACACAGAGGAAAGGTCGATGCAGGAGGTTCCACTGGTGCTATTAGGTCTAAATAGCATGACTTCTGTTTTGTTCTCATTAAAATTTAGAATATTTAATGCCATCCAACTCCTTATGTCAATAAGGCAGTCAAGCAGGGGCTGGACAGAACATAGACCTTGGCGCTTTAGAGGGAAATAGAACTGACAATCATCTGCATAGAGATGAAAGGAAATACTGTGTTTCCGAAAAATAGCACCGAGTGGCAGCAGGTACAAGGAGAACAGAAGAGGTCCCAGGATGGAGCCCTGTAGTACCCCCCAGGCGAGGGCAACAGAGGTGGAAGTAAAATCATCAATACTGACACAAAAACTTCTATCTGAGAGATAGGACCTAAACCATTGGAGAGCTAAACCTGTGATGCCCACCCACTGCTCCAGCCTGGAAATGAGAATCTCATGGTCTATCGTGTCAAAGGCAGCTGTTAAATCCAAAAGCATAAGTAGTACACAGTCACCAGAGTCCACCGTTAAAAGAATATCATTAAAAACCCTTAACAGAGAGGACTCAGTGCTGTGGTGAGTTTTAAACCCAGACTGGAACACTTCCAGAATTGCATGTTCGTCCAGAAAGGACTTCAGTTGGGTATAGATGACTTTTTCCAAGAGTTTGGACAAAAAAGGTAGTTTGGAAATAGGCCTAAAGTTAGACATAACAGAATGGTCCAGCACCGCACTAGAGGTTAAACTACTATTAATAATTGTAAGAATAGAAGGACCCAAGGTAGAAAAGACCTCCTTAAGAAGTCGAGGAGGGACAACATCAAGGGGGAAGCCAGACGGCTTCATACTGAAAACCAGCTGCTGTAAAAAGGGGAGAGTGATAGACTCGAAGTGATCAAACACAGCCAAACAGGGTATTAAAATGGATGGATCATGAGAAGGTGGTGAAATGAGGGCCCTAGTGCTTACAACCTTCTCTAAAAAAAAGTGAAGAAATTTGTCGCAAGTTTTCCCAGAGGCTTCCAGAAAGACAGGTTCATGAACATTAAGTACAGAACTCAATGTGTTAAAAAGTACACGGGGGTTGTGAGAGTTGGAGCCAATAACTTCAGAAATAAATTTTGATCTTGCAGCTTTCAAAACTTTCTGATAACACAACCAACTTTCTCTCAATATTTCAAAAGAAACCTGCAACCTGTCCTTTTTCCATCTCCGCTCAGCTCTCCTGCACTCCCGTCTATATGCACGGGTATTAGCATTTAACCACGGTTTCCTGTATGTTGGCTCTCATGTCCCAAAACTTGATATTTGGGTTAGACAATGGGTGAAATGAGTGTTACACCTATGTTTTGGACACATTACTATTCATTTTAGTTGTCACACCCAAGAGTTCCCCCAAGCAATACTCGGAAAACAATGCATATAAAATGTTATTGATATTATATGGAAGTAGTGCAAATATATAAAAAAGCAGAGAAAAGAAGACACAGATATACAGGACTGTATTTATACAGGTATTAAACAAGTATAAAAACAAATAAAACACAGTCCCAATGAACATCTGTTGTCATGCTTTAAGCTATATGAAAACTTGCTAGTTTCATAAAAACTTAATTTAATTTAAACTTAGTTTAGTTTAGTTTAGTTGAGTTATAAAGCACATTTAAAACAACCAATGCTGGCAAAGAGCTGTACAAGAAAATAAACAAGGTAAGTAGAACTACATTCTAGAACAGGATAAAGTTAAACAAAAGATTTAAAACACACTAAAAGTATTAAAGGAACCAATTCAAATTAACAGCCAACGAGAAAAGTTTCATTTTCAACCTGGATTTAAAAATAGCTACAGTTGTTGCAGACCTGGCATAACATCTGGCATCTTTCCAAACTTTTACACCCTTACATTCCATCTCACCAACTTAGGTCCTCTGATCAGATACTCTTAGTGACACCAAAGGCTTTACTAAAGATTAAAGGTGAGTGTGCTTTTGCAACAGTCACGTTTAAGGTCTTGGTTTCAAAACCTAGGAGCAATTACTACAAAAGCAGCGTCATCTTTAAGCTTCAGTTCTTCATGAAAACAAACTTGTAAAAAACATAATGTTTGGGTAGAGTAGTCCTTTAAAGAATAAAATAGTCAAAACACTTATAAAACCATTATGATTATCACCATTTTTGTTCCACTTTCCCTTGCAAGCATTGCAGTAGACCTAGTCTGAGCTGGAATAAGTAAGTCTCCCTGTCAACAGCAATTTCATTCAGGATTTCTTGAGGGATACCCATTTCCTTTTAGAACAACAGAGAAAGAGAGAGAGAGATAATTCCTTCAAAGGGTCCTGGGATTCCCAATGGGTTGTGACTTATACACCTACAGATGATGGCATCTAGGTGTCTTCCCAACTATATGTCCATACTACCTTAACTGAGTCTTCCTGATGTGGAGAAGCAGAGTTTCATCTCTATGATCATCTCATGGTGCTGAGCTTCACATCTTGTCAAAAAAGAGTGAGCCCTGTAACTTTACACATTAACCTCATTTTTGTCTCTTCTACTTGTGATCTCACTTTTTCAGTCACTATTCGGGGTTCATTTTCATTGGTGAGGAAAAGAACAGCTCTTTCTGCAGAATTAGCTCCTATGGTCCAATACATACAGTTCATAGAACTACTACTGCTATACACTGGTCACTCTTATTATCACCACTATCCTCACTTGTGAATAGGATAAGGAGGAACTTGAACTCCTCCACTTCTGATAGCTGCTTACCGCTTTCCTGCAGGAAATAAGACACCCTTTTTCCAGAAGAGTTCAATCATCACAGAAATCACATTCTGATGAGGCCTAGGTTTCTCATACTGAATGACCTCCAAATAAACACAGCTTCAGTCACTGCTTCTGCAGCCAGTTCTTCCAACAGGTTTTTAGGACAGGCACCAGCTCTCTTTACATATAAGCTAATTGAAGCACCTTCCAGTACTGAGATCTTCAACACAGTCCACTTGGACTCAGTGTCTCCCGATATGCAGGAGAAACTCTTCCGAAGGTGGGAGTTAAACTGATTCTTAACAGAGACATCCATTGGTCATTCCCAGCACACCCTCATTATTTAGCTGGTACTTCTAGGAATGTCCAGTGGAATCTCCATCATTCAGAGCTAACTTGCCACCAAATATTGATCAATTGACAGCTTGTCTCTCTTTATCACTCTTTTAGTCAGATATGTGTATAGTAAGTTGATCTTTGACTTTGGACTAAGGTACTCTAGTACTAGATGTACCTATGAGCAACCTTTTTTTCGAATATGGTGCTTGTTATGAACGTTCTATCACCGACTCAGAAAACCAGTAACTATTCTCAACTTCGATTAAGATTAGGAGATCGTTCCTCCCAATTATGCCCTTTCAGGTTTCTTTATCATTCAGCACGCCACGATGTATCCAAGTAGGACTACATAGTTAGTAAATGGTACCTTGAATCCAATGTCTCAAAAAAGGCCAAATAGTCTGAGTAGTCAATTTTTGCAAACATGCCACCTCAGGTAAGGTTCTCTTTGATCTAGTTAGAATGTTTATGAGGATGAATTATAGATTGTTTATGTACCAAATAGCCATGGGTAATCCTATATAAAGCACAAAGTTCCAGACAACATGGCTGTAAGGTTCACTGAGGCACACAAGATCAGTTAAGATCAGTTATAATATTTATTTTGCTGAGAAAAAATTATATGTATTTCTTTTTTTTTTTTTTTTTATTTATTAATTTTATTACAATCCATACAAAGCAATCAGGTTTTTACAAAGAGAAAAAATTAAGAACAGATCGATCCCCACCCCTGAGAGAGAGAGAGCAAGCCAAACGGCGTTAAATTTAAGGCTTGTAAACATACCTAAATTAATAAATTCTCTGTGCCTTATGAACTTATTTTAAAATATTACTGATTAGATCCTGCCATGTTTTGAAAAAAGTCTGTACGGATCCTCTAACTGAGTATTTGATTTTTTCCAACTTCAAATAATATAACACATCGGTTTCCCACTGACTTAAAAGAGAAGAGTTTGGGTTTTTCCAGTTTATAAGAATAAGTCTACGTGCCAAAAGTGTAGTGAATGCAATCACAATTTGTTTGTCTTTCTCCACTTTAAACCCATCTGGAAGAACACCAAACACAGCTGTTAATGGGTTTGGAGGGATTGTGAGTCCAAGGCTATCTGAAAGGTAATTAAAAATGTTTGTCCAGAATAATGTTAATTTGGTGCAGGACCAGAACATGTGACCTAGTGAGGCTGGGACTTGGTTGCAACGTTCGCAGGTTGGATCATGCCCTGGGAACATTTTGGAAAGTTTTAGTCGAGACAGATGTGCTCGATATATAATTTTGAGCTGTATGATTGTATGCTTTGCGCATATGGAGCTCGAGTGAATTCTCTGCATTGCTACTTTCCACTCCTTTTCTGATATATTAATTGAAAGATCTTTTTCCCAGTGTCTTCTTGGATCTTTGAAAGGGAGGGATTGTAAAATGATTTTATATATTGTAGAGATGGAGTCTAAGTCCTTGAGATTGAGCAATATTTTTTCCAGCATGGATGAGGGTGCAAGATGAGGAAAATCTGGAAGGTTTTGTTTAACAAAGTTTCTGATTTGAAGATAGTGAAAGAAATGTGTAGCTGGAATGTTAAATTTGGAATGTAATTGTTCATAGGATGCAAAGACGTTGTCTATATAAAGATCTCTAAGCAAGTTAATTCCAAATTTTTTCCAAATATTAAAAACTGCATATGTTTGTAAAGGTTGAAAGAGGTGGTTCTCTTGCAGGGATGCCACAGATAGAAGCTTCTCCATCTTAAAATGCTTTCTACATTGGTTCCAGATTCTAAGTGAGTGGAGCACAATTGGGTTATTAGTGTACTGCCGATAACGTGTGTTTATTGGAGCACAGAGCAAAGAATACAAAGAAGTACTGCAGGATTTTACTTCTATTGCGGACCAAGCCTGTGTATGTTCTTCTATTTGTGTCCAGGTTCTTATCGCCTGTACTGTATATTTGCTGCCCAGTAATAAAACTGGAAGTTAGGAAGAGCCATGCCGCCTTCTGCCTTTTGTCTTTGTAAGGTCGCTCTTTTGATGCGTGGATGTTTTGAATTCCAAATAAATGAGGTTATTGTCGAATCTAATTGCCTAAAAATGATTTATTAATGTATATTGGGATGTTTTGAAATAAAAAAGGAGTTTAGGAAGAATATTCATCTTAACAGTGTTAATTATTCCAGCTAGTGTGAGATGAAGGGTTGACCATCTATGCAAGTCTTGTTTAATTTTTTCCATGCAAACGGCGAAATTTTGTTGATATAGAGCTTTATGTTTACTTGTGATGTTTACCCCTAGGTATTTGAACTGTTCTGCAATGATAAAAGGTAGGGTATCTAATCTAATATTATATGCTTGAGAGTTCACTGGAAAGAGTACACTTTTATTCAGATTAATTCTGAGACCAGAGATCTTTTGAAATTCTGTGAGTGCTGCTAAGACTGCAGGCACGGAATTTTCTGGGTCTGATATATACAGTACCATGTCATCTACATATAATGAAATTTTCTGTTCCAGTCCTTCTCTGCTAATCCCCTTTATCTGATCAGTATTTCGACAATGTATTGCCAGTGGTTCAATGGCAATCGCAAACAGCAGCGGTGACAAGGGGCATCCTTGTCTAGTGCCAAGTTCTAGTTTAAAGTAGTCTGAGCAAATGTTGTTGATGCAAACTGAAGCTTCTGGGTTAGTATACAGTAATTTAATCTATGCACAGATGTTTGGGCCAAACCCAAACTTCTCCAATATAGTAAAAAGGTATTTCCATTCAATCATGTCGAATGCTTTTTCTGCATCCAATGATAATAATATTTCTGGGGTGTTTGATTTAGTTGGTGAGTATATTACATTAAACAGGCGTCGAAGATCTGAAGATAAGTGCCGGCCCCTAATAAATCCAGTTTGGTCTTGTGATATTACCGAGGGGAGCACTTTCTCCATCCTTCTGGCTAAGATTTTAGAGAGTATTTTAACGTCGTTATTCAGAAGTGAAATTGATCTGTATGATGCACATTGTAATAAGTCCTTATTTTGTTTTGAAAAGACAGTGATTAGTGCTTGGCGAAAGGTTTGTGGAAGAGATTGGTTATCTCTGGCTTCTGTAAATGTTGCTAATAAGAGGGGAGCTAGCTGAGCGGAGAATTTCTTGTAAAATTCTGCAGGGTAACCATCAGGGCCTGCTGCTTTCCCGCCTTGGAGTGATTTTATAGCATCTAGTAATTCTGATAACGTCAGAGGTTTATCAAGTTCCTCCGCACTAAAAGCGTCTATTTGTGGTATCTGTAATGTATCTAGAAATGTATTAGATTGTGTATTGTCTTCTTTAAACTCCGTAGTATATAGGGATTTATAGTAGTCTCTGAAAGTATGCATTATATTTTTGTGTTCGACGATTTTATCTCCGTTCGTGCTAGTGATTACCGAGATTGCGTTGCGCACTTCTTGCTTGTGAATTTGTTGAGCTAAAAGCTTATTAGCTTTCTCCCCATGTTCATAGTAATGATGTCTGGATTTGTAAATTAGTTGTTCAGTTTCTTTAGTTGTCAAGAGGTTTAATTCCGAATGTAGAGCCTGCCTCCTCCTATGTAGAGTCTCGCTTGGTAGTCTGGCGTGTTCTTCATCTATTTTAGTAATTTCGCTTTTTATCTCTGCTACTTTCTTGGCTTCGGATTTATTTCTGTGGGAAAGATATGAGATAATCTGACCTCTTAAGAAGGCCTTAAGAGTTTCCCAGAGTATTCCTGCAGAGATCTCGGGGGATGTATTTGTCTCTAGAAAGAATTTGATTTGTTTGGATATAAATTCCGTACAATTCTCGTCAGCTAATAGAAGCGGGTTGAGGTGCCATCTGCGGGGTGAGTGCATGGGGCTTAGTAATTTTAGCTCCAAGATCATAGGTGCATGGTCAGAAATAACAATAGCATCGTATTCGCAAGATTTAATCAACGGAAAGAATTTATTGTCTATAAAGAAGTAATCAATCCTTGAGTAACAATGATGCACTGGTGAGTAGAAAGAATATGTTCTTGAATTTGGGTTTAAAAACCTCCAGGGGTCTGATAAATTGTGATCAGTTATGAACTTTGTAATTATCTTTGCGGTGTTAGATGCCGTTCCCCCTGTGGAGGAAGTCCTATCTAAAAGTGGATTTAGAACACAATTGAAGTCCCCAGCCATTATAACTTTATGAGAATTCAGATTGGGAATGGATGCAAATAAATTTTGTATAAATTCATTATCATCAACATTAGGTGCATAAACATTTATCAAAATCATTTTACAGTTAGATAAGTCTCCCATGACCATTACATATCTCCCTTCAGGATCCAATACTACATCTGATACTACAAATGGTACTGTTCTATGTATGAGAATTCCCACACCTCTAGTTTTCTTTGTAAAACTACAATGGAACATTTGGTCAGTCCAGTCTTTTTGCAGCCGGAAGTGATCCTTGCTTATTAAGTGAGTTTCCTGTAAAAATACTATTTTAGCATTTAGACCTGTTAGGTGAGAGAGTACTTTCTTTCTGTTTAATTCGTGATTCAGGCCTTTAACATTCCAGCTTACGAAATTAACTGTCCCGTCATGGAGACACTGATTCTGAGTTTTTCATGTCATTTTATAGTCTTAACTGGAAGTGAGACAGCTTCGGCCTTAATTTCCTATTTCCCCTAGAGTTGTTGCCATGCAGCTTATTATTACGTTGGTAGTTATAATTATTAAGATTAAAAGGATAGATTCGGTATAGATCAAGCCTGCTCTCTTTCTCTCCCCCCCTTAACCCCCCACGATCCCTTTTTGCCTCCCCAAGTGAGGCTAAAACCCACTTCACACAGTCCCAGTCCTCTGACATACCCAGAGACAGAGCACGTCCAAAGCAAAACAAGCCCCAATGCAGCGGTGCTTTAGAGTTAAAAGATAGAGATATCTGTTACCAATATAGTCTTAAAAAAAAAAAAAAAAGAATTTTGCACTTAAAATATATATATAGTCTTCAGCAATTTTAGTGCATTAAGATGATACACCCAGATAATAAACCCGGGTGATGATGTTACAGATGTGTCCAAAATAAGCATAACAAGTCTTAATGCAGTAATAGCAATAACAATAAACGAAGGGTATGATATTGAACAGTGTCGTTTAGGGTAGAGATGAAGTAATTAGAAAAAAAAAAAAAAAAAAAAAAAGGAAAGAAAAAGTAATTAAGCACAATAAAACATAAACAGATAGCGCCCTAGTAATACTAAGTAATAATGAGAATATATGTGAATATATGCTGATAAAAACCCGTATTTTAAAACGAATAGATCAGACAGTAGATTATTAATCTTTGCTTTAATCATTAACCGCCATGACTCACTATTATGTATCAGAATAGTCCCGGGATCAGCTTTCTTAATTCCTTTTCTGCTTCATCCTTGCTAGCGAATACATAGAAATGACCTTGCCATTCCACTTTAAGTTTTGCCGGATACAAGAGGCTGTATTTGACACTGGCTTGCCGTAACCGCTGTTTGATGTTGTAGAAGGCTGCGCGTTTAGTAGCTGTTGCTGGAGAGAAGTCAGGAAAGATACGAATGTGGTTATTTTCAAATGTAATATCTTCCTTGTTTCTGAGGAGTGCCATCACCTCTAGCTTAAATGATAATCGTTCAAAACGAACTATAAAAGACCTTGGTCTGGGTCTAACGGTGTTTGATCCGCGTATGCGGTAAGCTGCTGCTATCTCAGATTCTGCTTTAAAGTCGTCCCCGATTATTTTAGAAAAAAGTTCAGCAGCGAATTTCACAGGGTTTGAACTTTCTCGATTCTCACGCAGACCTTCAATTCTGACATTATACCTTCTACTTCCATCTTCCAAAGCAGCCAGTCTGTCTCTGAGTTTTTTGCATTCGGAGCTGACATTTTCTGCTTTTTCTTCAGCACTGGTAGCTAAATTTTCGGCTAATTCAATCCTAGTCGTGAATGTCTCCTTGAGATCCTCCAATTGATTAGTAAGTGTTTCAATTTTACCCAGCACCTGTCGCATTTCCACTTGCATTTCTTGTCGCAGCCTTTCATTTGCCTGTTGCAGCATCAGCCGCTGCGTCTCGTTTGCTTGCTGCAACTCCTGCCGCTGCGTTTCGTTTGCTTGTTGCCATTCCTGTTTCAATTCCAGCAACTCTTGTTTCAACCTCTCATGTGCCTTTGCCCTTGCTTTCTCATTTGCCTTCTCGGTTTTCTTTATATCTTGTACGATCTCAGCTAGCATCACCTCCAGTTTAGACATTTTAATTGTGCTTTCTTGTACCGTAGGTGAAGCGTCAGGCTCTACTGTAGCCGGTGCCTCCGCTATCCCTGGCTCGCGTGGAGTAATTGAGATCGCGGACTGTAAGGCCCTTTCCAGTTTCAGGTGTTCTCTGATCAGCGAGCTATCGAGATCTGTACTCCCGATCGTACATTCGCTCCCCTTTTCACTCTCAGCCGGCGACGATGTAGCGGACCTTGGTCCCGAAGAGTCTGTACTTTTGCCCAGCTGTTCCAGGTCTCTCTCTGAAAGGCCATATCTTGAGCTAGGGTTTGCTGATCTTGGCTTGGGTGCAGCTTTAGTTTTCTTTTCTTTCGGACCCCCTTTCTTGCTGGCCATGTTTATATATGCTTACAAATATACTGTAGCAGTCTCCTTGGGCTGAATAAATGTAGGATATCTCAGGATAATAGGCAAATAATATGAAAAATAACACCGCTGCTAGCGGAGCTCCACTTCAGACGTCCATCTCTCGCATCGGACGAGACCAAAAAAAAATAAAATTATATGTATTTGTTTTAGAGGATAAAGAGACATGTTCAAAAAGTACAACAAATTCAAAAAATAAAAAAAGTTTGATATAGTTCAAAATTAGGACACTTGTTCCATCAAGTAAAATAAGGCTATTTTCTTTCCATGAAATATTTAGTATTTGGTACACTGTATTAATCTTTGAGGGGAAATTGTCTTTTAATTAGTTAACTAAGATGTTAATTAGTTTCAGAACATCTGGATCCTCTGTAGTTTGCTTATGAGGAACATATACAGTAGACGTGGAGGATACTCTCATCTACATGCCCCACAAGGTCTATGCCCACTTGGACAAAACCAGGATTAAGGTTATTTGACTTTTCCTTGCTTTTAGCACCATTCTGCCTCATCAACCAGGAAAAAACTAAAGGCTTTGAATCTTGATGCTCCATCAGTGACCTGGATTATGGGCTATTTGACCAACAGACAACAGTTTTGTGAGTTTGAGGGACTGTGTGCCAGAAATAGTGGTGGTGTGTAATACAGCAGCATCTTAGGAAACAGTCCTGTCTCCCTTCATGGTTACCCTCCACACAACAGAGTAGATGCACTATACCAGCGTTTGGCATCTACAGAAATTTTCAGGTGATTCGTCCATCACAGGCTGCATTAATAATGGAGATGAGTCAGAGTTTAGGAACATTGTTGAGGACTTTGCTTTGTGGTGCATGGGCAACAACCTGCAACTTAACATCAGCAAGACAAATGAACTGGTGGTGGACTTCCAACATTCTGAGAAGCCTCTGAGACCAATCACCACAAGTACCTGGGGATTCACCTGAACAACAAACTGGACTGGGCTGACCACAGTTGTGCTTACAAGAATAGCCAGAGCAGACTGTACTTGCTAAGGAGACTCAGGTCTTTTGATGTGTGCAGCAAGCTGCTGGAAATATTCTACCAGTTCATACTAGTCAGTGTGGTGTTGTACCCTGCAGTCTCCTGGGGAAGCAACCACAGCTCCAAAGAAGCACAATGCCTGAACAGACTTATCAGGAAAGCCTGCTCCTCAGAGGGCAAACCCTGGACATACTGGAAGCTGTTGTGGAAAAGAGGATGATGGCAAAATAAAATCCCTTGGAGCACTTTTATAAACAGGGTCATTTCACCATGATATGCTAAGAAGCGCTTCTGGGGGACTTTTCTGCCTACTGCTATCAGGCAATTCAATACTTCAACGCGATGTAGTCATTAAGTTTATTTATTTATTCATTTATTGATTGATTGGTTGATTGGCAGTATTATCAGTTCTGTGAGTCTGTATTGTTTTGTATTGTGTTGTTTATTTTTCTACTGCTGTATGCATTTGAATTAACCCATTAGATTAATAAAATTTAATCTAATCAATCTAATCTAATACCATTTCATTTTTGAAACTCCTTGCCTGTCTCCTCAGAACAGGGTGTGATACAATACCACCAAAAGACATGCAAAAAAGGCATACATAGAATGCAACACAAAGTATGTATACAATTAGATACAGTATACTGTACACAGTAAAAGCTGAGAAGGTGCTATAGCAGGATTGTATGCAGCAAGTATGGATGGATTCCACTCTGCACGGAAGCTGTTGAAAACGCATGGGGAAATCAGAGCTTTCTTCATACTGTGGTGAAGCAGGTCCACAGCTTACGCCAAAGAGGCCACTTTTTAAATAAATAATCACTGCACTCGCAGCTTAGAGAGGGGGCGTGGTTGTGTGGCCAAAGTGGTTCCCGGGGTGATTCGTGATGTGGGCAGTCCTCGCTTAAATGCACAGGTGAGGAGTCATCCGCATCCGTAATTGTTGCCGGGAGCCACTGATTGCTGATCCACGTCCCCTAATAAATAGAAGCATGAGGCGGCTAGACAGAAAAAAGAAAGAGGAAAAAGAAAGAAACGGAGGTTAAGGAAGAAGGTGGCAGGAAGCAGCGAGGAGAAAGCTGGTGCATGAGAGCGAGCGAGAGAGAGCAGGCTCGATGGAGCAAAGGCAGGCAGCTGGGAGGTGAGCCCCTGCAGAGAAGTGTTTGGCCGACCCATTTACTCAGTTTTTCTAAGTCACCAACTCTAGGAGAAGTCCTGGCTAGTTCCAAACTTCTTCCATTTTGCTATTATTGATGTTACTGTGCTCCTGGGAACACTTAAATCCATATAAATGGTTTTATACCTTTGCCCTGATCTATGCCTCATTACAATTTGATTGGTTTACACAGAATTCCTTTGACATCATGGCTTATTTTTTTGTCCTGACATGCACTGTGAATTGTGGGACCTTATATACACAGATGTGTGCCTTTATAAAAGATGTCCAGTCAATTCAGTTTGCCACACGTGTACTCCAGTCAAGTTGTAGACAAAACTCAAGGAAACATGGTGCACCTGACCACAGTTTGGAGTGCCACAGGAAACAATATAAGTACATATGTAAATGAGAGATTTCGGTTTTTAAAGTTTTAGTAAATTTGTAGATATTTCTGAAAACATGTTTTCACTTTTATCATTATTGGTAATTGGTAATTGAGCGTAAACTGATGGGCAAAAGTGGCTAAAGTGTCCATCTAAAATGAAATCTATAACACAACAAAAGTTGCAGAATGTGAAGTGAAAAAAAGAGTGCAGGCAGCGTAGAATTGGTGGAGAAGAGTGTCAGGAGGAATTTGTGACAAATGTATATCAGCAAGAGTGAAAGGGAAGGTCTACAGGATGGTAGTGTGACCAGTTATGTTATATGGGCTGGAGACGGTGGCACTGACCAGAAAGCAGGAGACAGAGGTCGAGGCGGCAGAGTTAAAAGATGCTAAAATTTGCACTGGGTGTGGCGAGGATGGATAGGATTAGAAATGAGTACATTAGAGGGTCAGTTCAGGCTGGACAGTTGGGAGACAAAGTTGGAGAGGTGAGATTGCGTTTGTTTGGACATGTGCAACAGAGAGATGCTGGGTATATTGGGAGAAGGATGCTAAGGATAGAGCTGCCAGGGAAGAGGAAAAGAGGAAGGCCTAAGAGAATATTTATGGATGTGGTGAGAGAGGACATGCAGGTGATGGGTATAACAGAACAAGATGCAGAGGACAGAAAGATATGGAAGAAGATGATCCACTGTGGCAACCCCTAACGGGAGGAGCCGAAAGAAGAAGAAGAAGGGGTCTGAATAATTTATGAATTCACTATATGTATACCCTTAACAACGAGAATTTAGTCATCTTTAAGACTGTAGATTCAGAGATCACAATAATCTACTGAATGTATAGTTCAACGGGAATAATATGAACAATATTCACAAGGGTATTTATGGAGCAATCATGTCCTAACATAGGGCTGATAATAAGCATATCTGGTATAAGGCAACACCTTTGGTCAAACATCATTGGTGCATTTTGAAAGCATGTCACCTGACTAAAGGCCATATGTACTGGACACTCAGGGAAAGAGTGGTATTTAGCTGCTGAAATTATTATATTGGTTTAGATTATTGAGGCATTGCTTGGATAACTGAGGGAGACCCACAAAGTTGTATGGGTTTCTTGAGAAATCTTTGCACAGACCTTAATTCGGTATGAATTCACCTATGAAAAACAGGAGTTGGTGTTGCAAAGAGCCCTTTTCAATTTTTGTTACTGCAGCAACCTTAGGTTCCTATGGTTGACAACAATAATAACGGAAACTATCAAGTTAAGCAAGGAGTCATTCCATGTAAATGTTACCACATTTAACTGAAAGATACTGGAAGTGAGGGAAGTAGTACAATCTGGAGCAAAGGCCCACATGTGGGAGGAGTTAATGAGGCTGTTATGTGTACTCAAAGATGTTCTGGCAAGTCACTTAACAACTAAAAAAGAAAAGCAGTCTGAAACCCTAGCTGTTCTCAGACGTTTCACCTCAACTAGGGAAGTCGTTAAAAGAGGGAGAAAGCTCTTTAAGAAACTTAAGTTTACTTCTTAAGGTGGACACATCATTCTTAGAAGAGACTGCCAGAAGGATGTAGGATAAGGGTATGTTTTTTGTAACCAAAATCATCAAAATGGTTGACAATCTAAAATCTAGTTGCAGGAAAAACAAATAGAAATACTAAAACCAGAGAAAAACGTACAGTTTGTTGATTAGTATGCCTCTTAAATATTGTGTGAAAGACATTGATAGACTGGAGAAAAGATCCCCATTTTTAAGAAGGGGAATAAGAAGCAGGTTTCCAGTTTCTAAATGATCAAGTGTTCTGGATATTAGGGAGAATATTTTGGGGAACTCAAATGGAGGAACAACACCATGAAACAGTAAAGCAACTCTTTTTCCTTGTATGTCATGGGGATCTTGTCTACACAAGCTTTGTGAAAGTTGAGAAATTCTATGACTGCATATCTTATTACACATTTTTAATAGTACCTTTATTGTATATGGTTCCAAGACTTTGTGACTTGCTACCTGTGTCTGCAGAACATTTTCAATGTTTAGACAAATCTGTTTAAAGTGCAGAATCAGGACTCTGTCTTAATATATTTGCTATCTTATTTGAAATTTTCAGGAACAGAATATCAAAGTACAAGGCTTTGACAATAGATAGATAGATAGATAGATAGATAGATAGATAGATAGATAGATAGATAGATAGATAGATAGATAGATAGATAGATA
>JANRMT010062837.1:48095843-48197532 GCA_026402145.1 Polypterus bichir lapradei
ATAGATAGATAGATAGATAGATAGATAGATAGATAGATAGATAGATACTTTATTAATCCCAAGGGGAAATTCATATACTCCAACAGCAGCATACTGATAAAAAAAAAATTAAATTAAAGAGTGATAAAAATGCAGGTAAAAACAGACAATAACTTTGTATAATGTTAACGTTTACCCTCCGGGTGGAATTGAAGAGTCGCATAGTGTGGGGGAGAAACAATCTCCTCAGTCTGTCAGTGGAGCAGAACGGTGACAGCAGTCTGTCGCTGAAGCTGCTCCTCTGTCTGTAGATGATACTGTTCAGTGGATGCAGTGGATTCTCCATGATTGACAGGAGCCTGCTCAGTGCCCGTTGCTCTGCCACGGATGTCAAACTGTCCAGCTCCATGCCTACAATAGAGACTGCTTTCCTCACCAGTTTGTCCAGGCGTGAGGCATCCTTCTTCTTTATGCTGCCTCCCCAGCACACCACCATGTAGAAGAGGGCGCTCGCCACAACAGTCTGATAGAACATCTGCAGCATCTTATTGCAGATGTTGAAGGACACCAGCCTTCTAAGGAAGTATAGTCGACTCTGTTCATTCTTGCACAGAGCATCAGTATTGGCAGTCCAGTCCAATTTATCATCCAGCTGCACTCCCAGGTATTTAAAGGTCTGAACCCTCTGCACACAGTCGCCTCTGACAATCACGGGGTCCAGGCTCTCCTAAAATCCACCACCAGCTCCTTGGTTTTGCTGGTGTTCAGGTGTAAGTGATTTGAGTCGCACCATTTAACAAAGTCCTTGATTAGGTTCCTATAATCCTCCTCCTGCCCACTCCTGATGCAGCCCATGATAGCAGTGTCATCAGCGAACTTTTGCACGTGGCAGGACTCCGAGTTGTATCAGAAGTCCGATGTATAGAGGCTGAACGGGACCAGAGAAAGTACAGTCCCCTGCGGTGCTCCTGTGTTGCTGACCACAATGTCAGACCTGCAGTTCCTGAGTCGCACAGTTCTAAGGTATCTTGCCTCTCTGGCGTGATGTAGATGTTTCTGCTTCTGTGCATTGGTGTGACTATGTAGGCCAGTGAGACCGTTTCTGTTGGTCGCAGCTAGGCTGTATATGCCTTTTCATTTTAACGGGAGACTTACCTTGAAGTGAAGGAAAGAGGAGGTGTAAAATGGTAGTGTCATAATGCAGTTTCAGTCAGTAACAAAGTATGCACTAAATAAACAGTTAAATACCACGGTCGATAATTAGTCACATTGAAGTATTGAAAACCTGAAGATAAGCCTAAGACCAAAACTCTGCCAAGAACAAGGATTCCTCACTATTGTTGTGGAGGGATATAGTAGTTGTGGAAACCGTTGTTTATGTCGACCACAGATGGACACAAGCAAAATAATATAAGGATATAAAACATAAAATAATTGGTCACACAAGTATTCTCACCTTTAATGTGACACATCTAAATCATAAATGCAAATTGGTTTTAGATTATCACATAATTAGTTAACTGGAGATCACCTGTCTGTAATGAAGGGGTTTCAATTGATTGTTGTGTAAATGCTCCTGCATCAGGAAGGTACAACTTGTGTTGAGTCAGTATCATTGCCTAACCTGCAGAATGAAGACAACAGAACACTCCAAGCATCTCCCTGAAAATGTGAGTGAAAAGCACAAGTTAGGAAACAGATATAAGAAAATACCCAAGTCACTGAATATCTCTTGGGAGTCCAGTTAAATCATGCATTGCAAAATGAAAAGAGTACGGCACAGCTGTAAATCTGCACAGAGTAGGATGTCCAGAAAAATTCAGTGACTATGCATGAAAAAGAGGCCTATGAGAATTCTAAAGGGTTTCAGTGTTCAGTGATTAAGATTGGAGAGACTGTGCAGAAGATAACTGTTGGCTGGGTGCTTGATTAGTCACAGCCTTATGGGAGAGTGACAAAGAGAAGGCCACTGGGCATGTGTCATCTTGACTAGAGTTTGCTAGAAGACACATGGGAGACTCTAATGTCAGCTGGAAGATGCTTCCATTATCTAATAAGACCCAAATTGACCTATTTGGCCATTAGACTAAACACTGCACATTATCAAAAACACACCATCTCCACCATGCAGCATGGTGGTAGCAGCATAATGCTTTTGGGGATAATTCTCTGCAGTAGGCCCTGGAAAGGCATTTGAAGGCAGATTGTAAAATGAATGCAGCAAAATATAGTAAAACCCAGAAGGAAAACCCGCATGTAACCTGTGCCTTGGAAGATGATTAATTTTCCATTAAGACAACAATTCCAAGCATAAAGCCAAAGCTTCACAGAAATGGCTTAAAAACAACAATGTTAAAGTCCTGGAGTGGCTGAGTCAGAGTCCAGATCTCAATTTAGATAGATAGATATTGAAATGTTGTGGCTGGACATGAAAGAGAATGTTCATTCACAATCTCCATGAAACATGATAGAGCTTGAGCAGTTTGCGAAGACAAATGAAGAAAAAGTGCATTGACCAGATGCGCAAGGTTGACAGATGGAGACCTGTGTACACCGACTCAAGGCTGTCAGAATTGAAAATGGTGCATCTACTAAATGCTGACTTGAAAAGAGTAAATACTTACATGATCAATCATTTTGTTTTATATGTGTAATTAATTTAGATTGCTTTGCAGAGATCTGTTTTCACTTTGATATTATTGAATATTTTTCTGCCAAATTAAATCCACTGTGATACAATGATGTATAATAATAAAATGTAAAAACTTCCAAAGGATGAGTATGTTTAGTTGGCCCTGTAACATCGGTTTATTCTTGTTGAGGGTTCATCTGTTAATGGTTAACAAATGTGGTCTGCATCTGCTTGTAACATGAAGTTTGTGCATCCAATGGGAGCATGTATATGCTGAAAAATAGCCAATGAAAGCACACAAAGAAGCCTGAAAAGAAGGGCTATAGTGTGGCAGAATGTCAGTTGATGTACTTTCCACTCATTTTATTTAAAGCTCAGTTCAGGAGGGGCTAGTGAAAAGGCAGGAACCAGCCAGGGAGTGGAGCCACTTAAAATGTCCGTAGCTCAGTTACTTAGTCTAAATACTGCTTATTGTTTAATCCATATTGCATATTTATATCTAACATATATTAAATTTTAATTAAATTTTTAGTTTATTTATATTTATTGTGTTTTAAATTGTCATCACTTTGTTTGCTATATTCTGTCTGCTGTTGTACAATGTACTATTTATCCATCCATCCATTATCCAACCCGCTATATCCTAACTACAGGGTCATGGGGGTCTGCTGGAGCCAATCCCTGCCAGCACAGGGTGCAATGCAGGAAACAAAGCCTGGGCAGGGTGCCAGCCCACCACAGATACGGAAACATTGAGCAAAATAATATTTGCGTAAAAGCTGAGAGGACACGATGTGTTTGAGGTGTTTTGATGGAATTGATTAGAAAAATAATGGTATGAAAGAGAGATCCCATGGGTCAAATATTAAAAATCTGCTTAGTAGGAGGATAAATGTATCACTTAAAATCTTGGAACATAAATAAAACAGTGAGCAGACAGTATGCCTGGAATAAAACAACAATAACAATAGCTTTTATTTCTATAGCACATTTTTCATTCAAATGATGTAGCCCAAAGTGCTTTACAAGATTTAAAAACCATTTAAATCAGGTAAGAAACACAATGCATAAAAAGTGCACAAAATAATTAATACACACTTACATAAGACAGACTCGTACTTAAGAGAAACAGAGTCCTTAAATATAGAAGATTTTAAGCCTCTAAATGATGGTCTGATGATATGGTCAGTTGGCAGGGAGAACCTAAAAAATTATAAAAGAAAAAGAAAGTTGTTGATATGAGACAGTGGTGAGCAGGCGGTAAAAAAGAAGGAAAGAACACTGTGAAGATTGGGTAGACTTGAAAGAAGTGAAGCAGTGGAATAAAAAGAGTGGGAGCTATTGATTATACAATAAAGGGAAGGCATGAGCTGTGTCACTGGGCAGAGCCCACAGCAGTCATGAAAAGATGTTTAGTGGTGGAGAAGAATGTGATGATCTCATACAGTGCTGACAGGTACAATACAGAAGAATAATACAATAAAAAAGAAAATGCAATTCTGCCTGTCATCTACTGATTTGTTGATGCATGTCACATGATTTATCTTTTTATCTGCTATTTTCGATGTTTTTGTATCTCATGTCATTTAGTGTAGTCTCTTGTTATACTTGTATATTTAAATAAATCTGCAAAGTTGTTTTGTAATAAGTATACTTAACATTCTCTTTATACTTTATTATTATAGGTTATTATTTATCAGATTAGAAACTCAGTGTATGAAGTATACTGCACATTCATAGCACATCGCTGTCTCATAGCTTTATGTGTTGGGCTTCAGTTCCTGCTCCTGGACCCTAAGTGTAGAGTATATATGTTCCACTTGTAGTAGAATACTCTGGTTCTCTCCAACATAGAAAACAAATATCTGTTAAGTTAAAGGGTCTCTAAACCAGCCTGTTGCAAGGCCCATTCCTTACAGCTTACTTACAAAAGTTAAGCAGGTTTCATTTCGAAATTCTACGCATAACGGTCATAACGGTCAACAACGTCCGCCATGTTGAACTTTCTTATTTACGGCCCCATCTTCACGAAATTTGGTAGGCGGCTTCCCTGCACTAACCGAAACCAATGTACGTACTTATTTCGGTGGTATGATGCCACTGTCGGCCGCCATATTGAACTTTTCAACAGTCTTTGTTACTTATGGGCCCATCTTCAAGAAATTTGGTACACGGGTTCCCAACGCTAACTGAATCCTACTTACGTACATATATACGTCCATAGCCTGCAGCTTGGTCACCATGTGAGGCGGCGTTGGGTCCCCCATCCCAACGCCTCCCACGTTGTTGGCTGCCTGCCTATATAAGGCCGTCCGTCGCTTCAGTCTCTACATTCCCTTCCTTGCTTCGCCACGGGATTCACGTCTCCCTGCTGATAACTACAGCCTTTTTGTTTAATCCACGGCTTCTCCGCTGTTTTATTGTTTGTTTATTACAATTATAGTTATTGTATAGGTATTTTACACTTACTTTACATTACTCAGGTACCCATTTCCTTCATCATTCCAACCCCCATTACCATGTCTATCGAGGTAATCACCATCGATCAAAGAACTGTCACTTACCGAGTGGTTTCCATGCCCGGAGATGGCACCTACCTTTTTCATTCTCTGTGTTACGGCCATATCAGGCTCACTCTTGATATCCGGAGGAACATTGTGTCTTATGTATTGAATGACTGGGACAGGTTCAAGGTGTGGACTGATGACGGTACAGGAGATAATTATACTACACAGGAGCACTAGAAGAGTGAAATGCTTAAGCCGTTCACCTATGGTTCTGCATGTGAGTTGATGGCTGCCGCTGAATTGTTCGGTTGGTGCTTTCAAGTGTACCGAAATGGCCAAATATTTTACACCTTTCGACAACCGCCAATGTCTCTTAAACATCTTACATTCACAGGTGACGATTTCAGTAGTGGACACTTTGATGTTTATGAATGTTTAAACTCTCAAAAGCTGGATGTGAAGTTATCGATGAAACCGGTTGTAAGCTTACAACACTTGACAGATGCCGAATGTCACTTCAACACAAGTCCTGCAAAAACTGTCGTAATTGAAACAAACCATGAAACTCAAACTGATTATGACAGCAGCAATCCAAGCTGTGAGATTTGAGACAAGATTACTGTTCACATGGCCAACTGTAAGTTGCATGCTCAAGAGTAAGCTCAGCGCACAGCTTGGTCATGTTACAACCGGAGGGCCTAACTCACAATGTGGTATACAAAGAGATCCTTAACAAATAATTATTGGCATATTTTCCCTCAGTTTCCCTCAACAACACTCATATCAATGACAAAACAATTACATTAACAATCATGTTACGTTATTTTTAAAATATTTCCTTTTCTTTTTCATAACTTCTTTAACACACTACTTCTCCGCTGCGAAGCGCGGGTATTCTGCTAGTCTTACATATAAGTTAAGTCCTAGAGTGTACCCAATGATTTTCGAATAGACTCTGGTTCCCTGCCACTCTGTTTTAGACTAAGAATGTTACAGAAATGGATAGTTATACACAGAGCATTAGGACTACTCTGTGATTTAAGAATGTTACCCTGTGTTTTTGAAGGAACCACACTATAGCTTCAACAATACATATAATCAGGCACAAGCTAACTGTGCAGTATATATAAAAATGAGAGATCTTAGCTCTTTAAAATAAAATCAGCAGCCTACAATCCTCCCACAGGAGCATTCACATCTCTCTGGCTACACACTTATTCTTTCTGTTCTTCTAAACATACAATACAGTAGATAGCATGTCTCATGTATTTCCTAACAGACCTGCAATGGCTAGTAGCCCAACATTGAAATAATCTTACATGAAAACATAGACCTATATACAACACAGGGCATAGATGTTGCTGCTACTCTATAACATCCCCTCAGTAAAGAGGTCAAAAAATAAACAAGCAAGAGCAATACTATGTTAATATGTCTTGAAGGGGGATTTTATCTGTTTTTTGAGAATTCAGCTTACTATAATATTAAACAGGCAATTGTTAGTTCTCCAAATTATTATATTAATGATTTGTTTCTGTAAAAAACTTTATAAGGCTTAAGGTACCTACCTTAGTATAAAAAGAAATACATTCAACATCAAAAGGGATCCTACATGCCACGTAAAAATAACGAGTGTGGTTTTTGCCAATGTTAATTTTTGAGTTTACAACATTACTCAGAATTCAGACGCTTTTGTTTAGTACCCACAATGTAATGGACTAGTAGAAAGGTCAAATTAGATGTTCAAGAAACTAGTGCCAATGTGATTGGCACAAAATTTACCTATACTATATTTGATTTTTGCACTTTGAGCGTTAACACAAGCTTCCACGGGTTTCTCATCTTTTGAGTTACCTTATGGAAGAAGGAGCAGATATATTTTGCTTATCTGCTTTACCTCTACAGAGGAAGTTTTAACTTTTTTGGCTATTGCATTTTATAAAGACACATAATACATCTCAATTTTGTTACATCTTTCAATATGAAAATAACGAATTACTGAAACATTTGAAAATGGTTGGGTATTTGAGAAATGATAACACACACAATCTAAACTTTAAATCTAGTTTGGCTTAGGAAGACAGCATCTCATTTCTCAGGGGCAAAATCAATTTAAATACAATTGGAAGTCAAAAGTTTTAGGCAAAAGAGTCATCAAAGTGAAGCATAGCCTATAGTTAAGTCCTTGTAGCCCACATTTTTAAAATTGTCAAAGCCACTGATGGAGCTGTTTCAACAAAATATAAATCAGACAATTCAACATGATTAAAGTGCATATTGAAGACTTTATTTTAAGGGTATTTGCATTTTTGGTCACAGCATGTACAAATTACAACACCTCCATTACAGGGCACCATAATGTTTGGACACAGTAATGGCAGGTCATAATTAGTACTTTGTTGCATATCCCTTACATGCAGTGACTGCCTGAATTCTGCAATTCATAGACAGGTGCTGAATATCTTCTCCAGTGATGCTCTGCCAAGCCTCTAATGTAGTCCTCTTCAGATCTTATTTGTTTCGGGGGCTTGTCCCCTTACGCTTTCTCTTCAGCATATGGAAGGCATACTCAACTGGATTTAAATTAGGCTTGGCAAGTGAAAAATTTTCCATTTTTTAGCTTTGACAAACTCCTGCATTGCCTTAGCAGTATGTTTGAGATCATTATGAGATCATTATCCTGTTGTAGGATAAAGTACCGTCCAATGTGTTTGGAGGCATTTACTGGAACTTGAGCAGATAAGATGTTTCTATACAACTCAGAATTCATTATGCAGCTGTGGTCAGCAGTTCCATCATCAATGAAGATAAAAGTGTGCCAGTGCCTGTGGCAACCTTACAGTACATGCCCAAGCCATAACACCTTCACCACCACGTTTAACAGATGAGGTTGTATACTTTAGATTTTGGGCAGTTCCTTTTCATCTCCACACTTTGCTCTTGCCATCACTCTCATAAAGGTTCATCTTTGTCTCGTCTGTCCACAAGTCCTTTTTCTAGAATTCTGCAGGTTCCTTGGCCCTCTTCTCTTCTGTATTTATATGCTTCCCCTTGGCCATATTATTCGTAGCTATGGACTGGGCTATCATTTTTATGCAGATGATACTCAACTCTACTTCAATGTTAAAAGTGAAACTTCAGCTGAGCTTTCTCAGCTCACAACCTGCCTTAGTGAAATTAAAACCTGGATGGAGCAGAACTCCTTAAAATTAAACTGCAACAAAACTGAACTCCTGCAAATTGGGACTAAAATGCAACTTAATAAAATGAGCTCCTTCCCAGTCCATCTTGGCGGTGATCTCATCAGACCTGCCTCCACTGCAAAAAATCTCGGTGTCATTTTTGATTCCTCCCTTTCATACTCCGCCCACATAAATCACATTAAGAAACTTTCTTACTTTCACCTCCGTAACATATCCCATGTTCGCTCCTTCCTCTCCTTTTCTAATGCTGAGAAACTTGTCCATGCTTTTATCACATCCCGCATAGATTATTGTAATTCCTTACTGGCAGGTGCCCCTTCTAATCTTATATCACAGCTCCAGCTTATTCAAAATTCGGCTGCAAGAGTCCTTACTCGAACCAGCAGCAGCGAGCACATCGCACCCATTCTGCTCCATCTTCACTGGCTCCCTGTGTCTTACAGAATCAAATATAAAATCCTACTAATAACCTACAAAGCCTTAAATAACCTTGCACCAAACTACATCAGTGACCTTCTCCATCACTATGTGCCTGCCCGCCCACTAAGGTCCTTTGATTCTGGCAATCTTGTTGCGCCCCACACTAATCTACACTCCATGGGTGACAGGGCCTTCAGCTGTATAGCACCCAGACTCTGGAATGACCTACCAAAATGAATCAGGTCAGCTGACTCCATGAATTCTTTTAAAAAACAACTCAAAACTCACTTGTTCAGGAAGGCTTTTAGCTCTACTTGACTTCATTCCCCTTCTCTCAGTTTACCTCTCTGTCAAAATGCTTATGTAACCTGTATGTGTGTGCTAGACCACCAATTCTGTTGTCTGTTAGGCTTTCTCTGAATTTACTGTCTTAATATTCTTTATTTATTTATTTGGTTTGTACAATGCTATACGCTGTATACCATGCTGTTTTCTCTTATTTTCTGTAAGTGCCTTGAGCATGGGAAAGGCGCTATATAAATAAAATGTATTATTATTATTATTAGAATTCTGCTGGATCTTTTAAGTACTTTTTCGTAAACTGTAATCTGGCCATCCTGCTTTTATGGCTAACTAGTGGTTTGCATCTTGCAGTATGGCCTCTGTATTTCTGTTAATTAAGTCTTCTGTGGATGGTAGTCTTTAACACAGACACATCGGCCTCCTAAAGACTGTTTCTGATCTGTCTGAAAGGTATTTGGGGCTTTTTCTTTACCATAGTGAGGATTCTTCTGTTATCAGCAGTGGAGGTCTTCCTTGGCTTACCAGTCCCTTTGCAATTATTGAGCACACCCATGTGTATTCTTTCTTCTTAATAATATTTCAGACAATTGATTTAGATTATCCTAAGATTTTACCAACATCTCTAATAAAAGGTGTTGTCATTTCTACATAGTGTGATAGAAATTTATAAAAATACCTTTAAATTAAAGTCTGCAATGTGGAGTTTAATCATTTCTGAAGTGCATGATTTGTAATTCTAAATTATGGAGCTGAGGAGTAAATCATGGAAAGAAATGTGCCTTTCTTCCAAACATTATAGAGGGCACTGTAAATCTACTGGTTCAGTGAATGACTCTTGAAGATTCTGTAACGACTTCACAAAACTCAAACAGGTTTCAGAATTTGATGCCTAACTTATGCCTAAGTCTAATTGAGAGACTTAGAGTGCCCGCTTCCTAACAACTACTGATGTATCAAGAGGATATTGGCAGACTCTGCTCACTAATGAAGATAACGAAAATCCAACAGTAGCATTCCTAGCAGGCATTGTCGGTATTTTAAATTCATATTTTAATTATTAAATTTAATGTAAAAATGCCTGTTGATAGTTATATGAGTGTGATGCCAACTTAACTGTGTTTTCATCTCCTGGAGTTTACTGAGACTTATTATAGCAGTCTTAGGCTATGTCTAAACTAATACATTTTCAATTAAAACATTTTTTAAACCAAATCTAACTCCATCTATACTAATATTTTTACATTGTTTACGACAGTTACTCGAGACTGCATAATGCTACTATGAGGGATGTTCAAAAAGTTTCTGTACTTTTTTAAACTCTATTAAGAATTTCAAAAACAAATTAAATCATTTTTCTACACAGTCATCTTCACTTGCGATGCAATTTTCCCAGCGTCATACCAATGTTTTAATGCCCAATTACTACTCCTCCCATCTTCCCCGTTTCCAACGAAAATATAAAAGTGCGGAAACTTTTTGACTGTCCCTTGTACATTTTAAATTTTAATTTAAAAACAGCATTTTTTAAACAAAATGATATTAAACCATACTTTTTTAACATCATTTATTAAAGTACCTTTATCCACATTAAAATAACTGAAAATGCATATGACATAGATGCTTACCTATATAGGGCATGTGCACATTGGCAGAAAAATTCTTGTGGTGGTGGTAATCTCACCCGCTACAGGATTAATCACAAAACTATAACAAATGGTAAATTACTTGCCTTTTACACATGTGTGCAGCATTCAAACTGTACAAAATGCAATTTAAATGCATACAGGTAAGCAACACAACAAGCACTATTGAAAGCAACTCTTCTATGTCCACTGTGTGGAATATAATGTGGAAAAAATAGTTTTCTTTTGTGAAGGTGATGTTGCATTGAGCAGTATCCAATCAGGGAAGAGCTATGTAGTAAGCACAAACAAATCAGAATGCAATCAAATGCATTTTTGACATACTACATTTCCACTTGTTCACATTACTTTGCTGGAACTACGTTTTCAGAAATCAATGGCTCTGGGGACTGTTTTCAAAAGTCTTCTGTTTCCATGTATGAAAATGTTGGAGTGGTGTGGACAAAATATGTAAATGGAGAATAATGTCTGTGTTTTAAACAAAAATGTACTAGTGTGGATGGGGACTTAGACTTGGCAGTTTATACCCTGGATGAATTAACCAGCACAGTATCCTAAAACTGGGTTGCAAGGGGCTCCATTAATATTTCAACATCTGGCAGAAAGAACACTAACATCCTGTTAAGTCCACTGTGTGGAGGTTTGAATGATATTGATATTTGTACACATGTTTTTCAGTGAACATCTCTTCCTTAAACCTGTTCAAAGTGCCAACCTCCACAACAACACAAAAATGCTACTTTGATTCTTAAAATATTTCATATTTTGGGTTTGAGGAAGGAAAAGAAAACACACATTTCCATGCCACTGTAGAGAGAAACCAACAATGGCACTACAAGGACCCAAGATGCTTCCCTGGATTTGTAATTGTTCAAAGGAAACTCCCTTTAAGAATATTACGAGTACCACATTACTCTGCTGTCCATCAAATCCATAAGATATGGTAAGAGCAGTGCTTTGGCTGCCACTGGGTGTATTCCTACCCCAATCCCACTTGATATTTTAATTTTAAATTTTGACTGTAAAGAGAAATTGAAGCAGAGAAATTGGAAATAAAAGCAACATAAAACATTAGTTAATTTATTTGACCAGTTTTGTTTTAATAAAGTGCAATTAAACGAAAAACAAATTATTACAACAAAGACATTCAGCAGATAATTTATTTTGACACTGTCCTCTGCAGCATGACACATATGGCATCCAGTTTCAATAGCATTTGGCTTACTTATCTGAGATATTATTTCTTAATACGCCTTCAAGTCTTTCGTCTGTTACCTTGCCTCTGGCGATTTGAGGAGCATATTTTAGTTGGTTTAAAAAATATTTAGCTGCATTCTCAAAAGATTATTATTATATAAATGACTGCAATAATGCAGGCAGAACAAAAAACAAAACAAAAAAATTATTGGTATGAGTATACATTTTACAGTTTATTTGGCAAAATCCAACTAACTCTAAAAAAGAAGTTTTAAACACAAAGATTGCAGTGACATTATATGATGGACAGTGATCCAGTAACAATAGGATCCAAGCATAATGACAATGTTTTTAAACAGAAAAAGAAAACATATACTTACAGTATAGTTTTTTGTGTTTGAATTTATGAATTTGTTTTAAAACAAAAAAGTTGGAAATATTTCTTATTGATTTCCAACTCACTTCTTATAAGTTGGAAAGCTAAAGCCAATCTCTGTAAACATTGTGTTAAAGGTATTAGCACCAGTCCCAGGGACAAATTATAATTTGCCTAATAATTTCTAAATAAGTATTTGACACATTTTATAACAGTTTCATATTAAATGTATAATGGTTTTGCATAAGATATTTTAATTTTCTAAAAATGAAATTTTTATTGTCCACTTTTCATGATAGTGTATTCTACATAAAAGCAATACTAAGTGCAAAAATAAAAATTAGATTTTAGATTTATGAAAAAAATTATATTTTATATATTTTAACTTACTAAGATATTCTTTATATAATGAGGATAAACTTTATACAATAATAACAAATACTGTATTTGTCAGATTTTGTGGGTATCCCATATATTATAATTATCATTATGTTGGATGAAAAGCAAGAAGATATAATAAATAAAATTGCGTATTTCTAAATTCATCTCAAAAGTAAAGCATATAAAATTTCAGTAATTTCTCTGTACTTTTAAAAATGTTGAATCTTTATCTAAAATGAAAGTATTTTTGGTCAAGTAAAGTAAATATCTTTTAAATAGTAGGATGAGAATATTTTTTTTTATTCGTTATATACCTGAAAGTATGTTTTAATAATATTTTTCTAACACTCAAGGTCAGTATCTGAAGAAAAAAAAAAAGCACAACCTCCTAATCCAGTAATTTTACCCATTATGCTCCACTGCTCCCAGTAGTCTTTACTAAAAGGCCAGTGTGAACATTGTTTTGGGAGGTGGCAGGTGGCAGAGTATGGGTGCCGCAATTCCCTCCTCCAGGGAAAGGGATTCTCATAAACAACAGATGGGAAGTACAATGGAGGAAGGCCTGCTACTGAGACAATACCATAATCAGGTTTTGCAGAGCGTATGTGATAGGTTAATCAAGTCATTCAAAACTAGGTCGCGCAATCAGATTTTAACAGCATGTCATTCAGTCTGACAGTCATGGCAAGTGGAAACTACACATAGACAGCATTAATATACTGTAAAGATACTGGATTCACAGAGTTTTTAACTTATGGAGTCAAGTAATTTGGTCATTTCATATGTTTATTTTTCCACTGCTGGCATTTAAGTTTAGAAAGTTTGTACTCACAAAACAAAAGGTTAAAAAACAAATCAAGTGCAAGCAATTGCAATACAGCAGAACTCAGAATAACAGCATTCACCCACTTTGGCAAATACTGTTAATTCTATTTTCCCTGTCATGTAAGGTGAATCTTCTTTGAATAAAGCACTGCTAGGACATCAAGAACATTTTGCATGATGACTGTAGGCTTTTGTCATTAGATTACTGCAACTGTCTGTTCATTTTTTGAAAACACACTGCTTGGGGTAATGGTGCTGCATGAATTCAGTTAGAAACAGGGACTCTTGCAGAGTAATTGATTCCTTTACCAAATAATAATCACATTCCCTCACCCTACATCTAGAAAGTTAACAAAAATCATCTCCCTCACTCAGAGAGGCCAAATAACACACTTTTTCCTTTGTAAATGTCATTGCGGTCACCAACCCCTTGGGAATTCCCCAGGTGAATGAAGTGCGATGGTGAAAGTGCACCCTTGGTGAATCAAGCATTGGGACCCACTCACGACCCACTTGGCGACCCACTAGCATTACAAACAATAGCAAGCTGCAACCCACTGTCTGTGGCCTACTTTTGGTTGAGAAACACTGCTTTAGATGGTAGGCCTGCTTCTTTTACTTTTCCACTCTCTTAAAATGAAGACTGTATCCTTCATCAAACAAAATTAGACAACTGGTACATGTTTGCCAATAAACCATACCATTCAAATAACTATATTTCAAAAATATTGTGAGCATTTTAAGCACATCTTCAATCAATTACAGTATTTAATGATATAAAATACTTACAGTTTGTAGCTGTTATATGTTTAACAATAATGATATTTGACACTTAATCTGTAGCAAAAATAGTGCATACATATTTTGCTTTAATTTCATTTTAATATCAAGATTAATTAGATTTTTTCATGTTGTTTCTAGGATCATATCAAAGTTGTTGCAACACAGAAATAAATCCGAGACCAAGAAAGTAGCAGAGATAAAAAGCAAAATTATTAAAATAGATGAAGAACACGCCAGACTACCAAACGAGACTCTACATAGGAGAAGGCAGGCTCTGCATTCGGAATTAAACCTCTTGACAACTAAAGAAACTGAACAACTAATCTACAAATCCAGACATCATTACTATGAACATGGAGAGAAAGCTAATAAGCTTTTAGCTCAACAAATTCACAAGCAAGAAGTGCGCAACGCAATATCGGTAATCACTAACACGAACGGAGATAAAATCGTCGAAAATATAACACAAAAATATAATGCACACTTTCAGAGACTACTATAAATCCCTATATACTACTGAGTTTAAGGAAGACAACACACAATCTAATGCATTTCTGGATACATTACAGATACCACAAATAGACGCTTTTAGTGTGGAGGAACTTGATAAACCTCTGGCTTTATCAGAATTACTAGATGCTATAAAGTCACTCCAAGGCGGGAAAGCAGCAGGCCCTGATGGCTACCCTGCAGAATTTTACAAGAAATTCTCCGCTCAGCTAGCTCCCCTCCTATTAGCAACATTTACAGAAGCCAGAGATAACCAATTTCTTCCACAAACCTTTCGCCAAGCACTAATCACTGTCTTTCCAAAACAAAATAAGGACTTATTACAATGTGCATCATACAGACCAATTTCACTTCTGAATAACAATGTTAAAATACTCTCTAAAATCATAGCCAGAAGGATGGAGAAAGTGCTCCCCTTGGTAATATCACAAGACCAAACTGGATTTATTAGGGGCCGGCACTTATCTTCCAATCTTCGACGCCTGTTTAATGTAATATACTCACCAACTAAATCAAACACCCCAGAAATATTATTATCATTGGATGCAGAAAAAGCATTCGACATGATTGAATGGAAATACCTTTTTACTACATTGGAGAAGTTTGAGTTTAGCCCGAACATTTGTGCATGGATTCAGTTACTGTATACTAACCCAGAAGCTTCAGTTTGCATCAACAACATTTAGTCAGACTACTTTAAACTAGAACGTGGTACTAGACAAGGATGCCCCTTGTCACCGCTGCTGTTTGTGATTGCCATTGAACCACTGGCAATACATTGTCGAAATACTGATCAGATAAAGGGGATTAACAGAGAAGGACTGGAACAGAAAATCTCATTATATGCAGATGGTATGGTACTGTATATTTCAGACCCAGAAAATTCTGTGCCTGCTGTCTTAGCAGCACTCACAGAATTTCAAAAGATCTGTGGTCTCAGAATTAATCTGAATAAAAGTGTACTCTTTCCAGTGAATTCTCAAGCATATAATATTAGATTAGATACCCTACCTTTTATCATTGCAGAACAGTTTAAATACCTAGGGGTAAACATTACAAGTAAACATAAAGCTCTATATCAACAAAATTTCGCCGTCTGCATGGGAAAAATTAAACAAGACTTTCATAGATGGTCAACCCTTCATCTCAAACTAGCTGGAAGAATTAACACTGTTAAGATGAATATTCTTCCTAAGCGCCTTTTTTATTTCAAAACATCCCAATATACAGTACATTAATAAATCATTCTCTAGGCAATTACATTCAACAATAACCTCATTTATTTGGAATTCAAAACATCCACGCATCAAAAGAGCGACCCTACAAAGACAAAAGGCAGAAGGCGGCATGGCTCTGCCTAACTTCCAGTTTTATTACTGGGCAGCAAATATACAGGCGATAAGAACCTGGACACAAATAGAAGAACATACTCAGGCTTGGACCGCAATAGAAGTAAAATCCTGCAGTACTTCTTTATATTCCTTGCTCTGTGCTTCAATAAACACATGCTATCGGCAATATACAAATAACCCAATTGTGCTCCACTCACTTAGAATCTAGAACCAATGTAGAAAGCATTTTAAGACGGAGAAGCTTCTATCTGTGGCACCTCTGCAAGAGAACCACCTCTTTCAACCTTCACAAACATAAGCAGTTTTTAATATTTGGAAAAAATTTGGAATTAACTTGCTTAGAGATCTTTATATAGACAACATCTTTGCATCCTATGAACAATTACATTCCAAATTTAACATTCCAGCTACACATTTCTTTCACTATCTTCAAATCAGGAACTTTGTTAAACAGAACCTTCCAGATTTTTCTCATCTTGCACCCTCATCCATGCTGGAAAAAATATTGCTTAATCTCAAGGACTTAGACTCCATCTCTACAATATATAAAATCATTTTATAATCCCTCTTTCAAAGATCCAACAGGACACTGGGAAAAAGATCTTTCAATTAATATATCAGAAAAGGAGTGGAAAGTAGCAATGCAGAGAATTCACTCGAGCTCCATATGCGCAAAGCATACAATTATACAACTTAAAATTATATATCGAGCACATCTGTCTCGACTAAAACTCTCCAAAATGTTTCCAGGGCATGATCCAACCTGCGAACGTTGCAACCAAGTCCCAGCCTCACTAGGTCACATGTTCTGGGCCTGCACCAAAGTAACATTATTCTGGACAAAAATTTTTAATTACCTTTCAGATAGCCTTGGACTCACAATCCCTCCTAACCCATTAACAGCTGTGTTTGGGGTTCTTCCAGAGGGGCTTAAAGTGGAGAAAGACAAACAAATTGTGATTGCATTCACTACACTTTTGGCACGCATACTTATTCTGATAAACTGGAAGAACCGAAACTCTCCTCTTTTAAGTCAGTGGGAAACCCATATATTATACTATTTGAAATTGGAAAAAATCAAATACTCAAGTTAGAGGATCCGTACAGACTTTTTTCAAAACATGGCAGGATCTAATCAGAAATATTTTAAAATAAGTTCATAAAGCACAGAGAATTTATTAATTTAGGTATGTTTAAAAGCCTTAAATGTAATGCCATTTGGCTTGCCGTTTGGTTGTTGCAACACCTTACCATTGTTAGCATTACGGGATATGGAAGCACATTCAGCAGTAACAACCATAAAACATAATCCCAAAATTAGACTGTATTTAATCTGATTTTAGCTTTGACTGAAAACATATCAAAGTTCTCATTCCAGGGTAATCATTTACTTTCAACAAATAATTTATAAATTTAACCTCTGACATCATAAAACTGCAAGCAAAAATCAGTAGTCTTAAACTCAGGTCCTGGCGGGCCGCAGTGGCTGCAGGTTTTCATTGTAACTTTTTTCTTAATTACTGACCTATTTTTACTACTAATTAACTTCTTTTGAATTAATTTTAATTGATTTGCTCTTGAAGATTCAGACCCCTCAATTGTTTCTTCTTCCTTAATTAGCAGTCAAACAATAATGAGATATAAAATGAGCCAAAAGCATGACCAGCAAACTGTGTCCACCACACATTATCTGAAAATAAAGAAAGATAAAGGTCTCAGGAGTGCTGATCTGCTCACGTCCACAAAACATTTTAACAGAGCTCTTACAAAAGAGAAAATCAATAATTTTGGAAATGTATGCCATTACACAATGAGAGCAGCAACAAGTCATGGAATTAAATAACACGTTTAAGTAACGACAAGAATCGAGGCCACTGGTTGGAGTGAAATTGTTTGGAGTTTGAGGCCCTGACTTAGTTGGTCTTCTGTTTGCTCACTCACTTCACATTTCATTTCTGTTTGGGTGCCATTTAAAGAAAGAAATGAAGCAATGCAGAGGAGCGATGAAGAAATTCAGGGGAACAAATCTTAAAAAACAAGTCAATTAAAATGAAAGGAAAAGGGTTAGAATGAAAACCTGCAGCCACTGCGACCCTCCAGGACTAGAGTTTGAGATCACTGCCTTAAACACTCTTTCACAAAAACACATGAAAGAAGAAATCTGTCATTTAAATTTGTAAAGTGAGCAGACATTTTAGAAAAATTATTAAAAGGTGTGCTTTATTATGACTGAGGATAACTGTGAAGCTGGGGTGCATTTCCCAAAAATGATCAGTCTTGGTGAATAATGATCAAGACAGCAAATGACGTAGGTGAAGAACAAATTCATGTCAGAAAAGCACAGACTGTCAATAAGGGGAACATTGTTACCAGACATTTCAATGGTCATATATACAATATATTTTCAGACTAGACATGTGATAATATAAAATAAATGTAATAGATAATTAAGTAATAAAAAATAAAACATGCGAAAGCACACAAAATAAAAACCAAATGTATTCAATATTTTAGTCGAAAATCTACCAATGGGCTAAAAATGTGACATGGCTTCCTTGCAAAAAAGAAAAATGTTGAACAGTAATAGGAAAAAAAAAAAAAAACAACTGGTCAGAAGAGAAGAGTTAAAACAACATATGGAGGGGGTGGCAAAAATAGAGATATGTTTTTTTCCAAGACTTGTTGAAGCCCCCAAGGACTTCTGCAGGCACTGGAATCACATCTTTCACATGCCCAGAACGTACTCTACAACAATGTGTGTGCTTTGAAGTATTCAGAGTTATATCTCTCTTCAACCACGGTTTGGGGATTTAGCACTGGAGTTAGCATATATTCAAGAAGAGTATACCCAATGTCTCTCAGTAACCAGCCATCAGCAAATGCACCATCCCTTGCCATCAGACAGACTCCACTATTGAACCAGATATACTGTAAGCATTATGTGTACTCACCAGTCAGTTGGTTACAGTGTTTGTAAAAAGTTCCTGATGGTTGCATAGCACCTGGACATTTACTGCCAAGAACACTTTTGACAAGTGTAGATGGGATTAAAAAGACTGGGAATATGAATAGGGATGACCATTTCATCCACTGCTCCTAAAATGACTGGTATAAATGCAATGTCATGAAAACAATTCCCTTCTGCTGGAAATCGCATGTAGTTGCATGCATGGTGCAATAGTAATCTAGTCAATACATGCACAGATTTGGTCACAGCAGCCTTGCTGACACCATATGCATCATTGATGGTCTGAAGGAATCCACAAGTGGAGTAGAAACTGAGAGCTGGCAGAAGCTGTACAGGGGGACTGAGGACAAATTTCCAATGTAATTCCTTTTCCAATTTCTCCAGCACCAGACCAAGTAGTGTCAATATTTCACCCTGGGCCACCAGTATTATTAAATTAGTGAGAAGATCAAAAAGGTTCATGTCCTCCAGAAAAATGGCATGTTCTCCAAACCAACGACATGGCTTCTTGGAGGGCACTGTCTCAAATGTTGCCTCTGCTTGTGTTGCACAATACTTTGGAAAGCTGCCATTGTTGTTACTGGTACTAAGGAATGAATCACTTTAAAGGATGTGACTAATTACATACTAGGGGTCGCTGTCACTCCTCCAAACCCGCAGACAACACGTCCAGACACCAGGTAAAAGTACAAGAAATAATTTTAATTTCTCCAATAATGTGCACAAAAAACCACCACCTCCACAATAAATTACCAATAATCACTACAATTAATCCTCCTCTTCTCCCAGCAGCTCTGTCACACTTCCTCCCAACTCCGGCTCAGCTTGCCGGGTTTCCCACAGTCCTTTAAATAGTCCTTAACCCGGAAGTGCTTCTGTCCTTCAGTCCATGTGATTCCATAACACTTCCGGGTCAGATGAAAACTCTTATTTTTCTTCACCCCGGAAGTAGTTCAGTTCTTCCGTCCCCGTGAAATGTGAGTACTTCCGGGTTATAATAGAAACAATCTTCGTATCTCCCTGCAGCGTCCCCTGGCAGCCCCCACGGTATCCAGCAGGGCTGTGAAGCCGAACTCCATTGTCCATGATGCCCTGTGGGAATTCGGGGCACCTTCGTGTTGCAGGGAGGACTCCATCTAGTGGTGTGGATGTGTTGGCCAGGATAAGCTGCCGGCCATCTCTCACAATAGTGAATTTGAATGGTTACCTCATTATGTACTCAAATTGTCCACAGTTATTAAACCTATACAGTGCCCATTTTAAACCTACATTTTATTCATTTATTTATTTATTAGAGCATCAGTTTATTATTTTTGTGAACTACTTAGCACGCCCTCTTCATACTCGTAGGCAAAAGTTTAAATAAAGAATATCGTTGAAAATAATGAGCAGTTTCAGTTCACTCATTAATATCCAGACAAGATTATGTACTGCTTTAGTTACAAAGAGCTTTTCCAAAGCAGTTTCTAATTAATGAACAATCTTAAGTACAGGATAACCAAGCAATTAGTATTTTGGGAAATGGACCCCTGATTGAATGAATGTAAATGACTGTCTTGAAAATGACAGCTTCTAAGTAGCTTCTTTAAGAACAGAAATCTGCATAAATCTGAACGATCTATAAATGGTATGACTTCCCATGCTAGATCATGTTTTATGACTCTGGCTGTTAAGTAGACTTCTTTTTCCATATAATGCAAAAATATCAGCTTTGCAGAAGAAATCCTAGTTGATACAAACCTACTATACATTCCCTTTCAAACATTTGAGTCTTTAAAGTAATTGTTGGACCACACAGTCAGTGGTCAGGAAGTGGGAATTAACGTCAAAGATAGCATCACGGTGTTTTTGATGTACTTTTTGACGTATCTTTGTACTTTTTGACGTATCTTTCCACTTCACACTTTTACATCACCTTTTTCATATAACACCACCACATGACTGCCAGCTGCTTTTAAACTAGTTATGTTTATAGAGTACACTGCTGTCAAAACATTGCATTTTTCTTAGTTAATAATTAGCCAATGGTTGTGTACACATAACTGAACAGTTTCAGATTTACTAGTTCAGTTGTATAATGTTCTAATAATAAAAAATTCCTAAGAAAGAAGTTAGTAAATATAAGAGAAACAAATATTCTGATTTTGGTACCCTAGTCTGTTGAATTAATAGCTTCAAATCCAAAACTTTGACAGTGGTTAAAAATGGTGGAACAATGTTGAACACAACTTTTAACAGAGTTCATAAAACGTCATAAGCCCTAAGTAAATTTTACTAGCCCATTACGTGGCATACCACCAGCCACTTTCATTCACACCAGACCTACATTACGTTATCATATAACTTTACCTTGCAAACCACTGGGATGTGGGAGAAAGCCAAACATCAGCAGAAAACTCATGCAGACATGCTTTTGATGTGAAAATTACACACATTGCTCAAGCAGATGGCATAAAGATGCCTAATGCACATTTTACTTTTCTGACAAATGTCACACCTTTGTGCCTTTCCTTTTTGACATAGTAAGGATTTAAATATGGTGAAAAAATTAAAAAATTTGGATGTGAACATCATTAGGCTTAGGCCCTAGGAACCAAGTTATCCAAACTATTGCATAACATTTCAGTAATTATTTACTGTTCTGATGCTGATCTTTCTGATCATAAAATAGGTCATTACAATAGTAATTGATGAGAAGAATTCATAATTAATTGCAGAATTACGGTATTTGAGGGTTCCTCTAGAGTGCCCCTTTCTATTGCATGATTTGGCTTAAAAACTAATCAGCACATCATCATCTCATGACAAGTTTCGAGTTTGGTATTTTTCTATGCAGCCGTTTTAGCTCTAGACTGTCATCAAGTCACTGTGACACACAGCCACACACATAAGCACAGACAGACACACACCCATCATTGAGATATCAATGTTTTTGGTATCGGGGACCCTAAAATGTCAAGATCCATTAAAAACCGAAGATTGAAATTTTTGATGAATCTAAAGCTTTCACTCCTCTCCTATAGAGGGGAGGGTGCAAAGCAAAAATACACTGAAAATAAATAAAAAAAAACAATATGGACCACCATCTGTCCAATACAGGAATACAAAGAAAAAAACCCATGAAATTAAATACAAAAACATCTCTGTAAATATGTTAACGAATATAATATTGACCACATTTCTTTCAACAAGATTTACTGCTGAAACGTTTTCAAAAAAATGTAGGTGGCAGAAAGAGGAAATGAAGAGAAATTGCAATATTGAAAAGAGTAAGGGAACTTGCTGTGTATGACTCTCTAAAAATTTCTGAACATCATTGTGCTCATCATCATCATCAACAGTTTAATGGCCATTTTCACAGGTTTACACATTCTTTTTCATATCATCTGACACCACCTCCAGTCACATCTTCTTTGGCCTCCTTCTTGGCCTCATCTCCTCCACCTCCATCTTGGTGCAACTCTTCATCCAGTCATAGCTTAACCACCTTTGTCAGTTTCTCCTTAAGACAAAACCTATAGCCTGCAAACCAAGTCTTCCATTTTCACCCTTCAATGCCAAAGGTAAATGAGAATGAGATTTCTTCCTTATACATCTCATCCACACCATCACTGATGTGCCTGTACCTTCATCTGCACTCAATATGTCATAACTTTTCTACTTTCTAAAAAAAAAACTGTTACTGATGTCTCACTTTATAATTACTACTACATTAGCTTTGTGTAAACATCACACACACTTTCTACAAACAAATGTCACACTCAGATTGCCTTTTACACCACTACATATTTTATGCACCCCTGATCTGATTAATTTTATTGTATTGTATTGAGTTTCTAACACTTCTACCTCCCATGCCACATACCCACCTCCTGCTCTTTCATGTCCAATAATCACCTTGGTCTTTCCTGTATTCAACTTGAATGCCTTCTTATCTTCTCCTTCAGTTTTGATCTGCATTTAGCCATCAATACAACATCATCAGCATTAACAGCTCCTATGGCAATCTTTCACACACTTCTATGGTCACCACCACCTCTATTATCATGAAAACGACCCTGCTATTTTGCCTATCTACACTTTGTTATAATGAACTTGTGATAGTCAGGTGCATGTTATGAAGGGTCATTTATCTATAATGTATTACTGTATTGTTTGAGCAGCCTGGTCATAATGCAGTCCATACAAATAGTGGAAAAGTAAAGGGTGATAGCTGAGTATTCATGGGGGTTGCATTTTCTCCTAATGTTACGTCCACATTGCTTCTGTTCAGCTCAGTGCACTTTTCTTCAGTTCAATACCTCTATAACAATGAAGGTGATTCACACAAATAAAAAATAGATTTAATGATTGCATCTCTCATTAGCATAATGATGGATGCTTTGAAGCCAATATTACTCCATACACTCTCTCTTGGCTAATTTTCCCATTCCTGAAAATGCTTCTCTGCACTCTCCACCCTGTCCCTCTTCTACTCCTACACCATCTATTGTTACTATTCAATCTCATTACTGATGCAGCTTTGGTTTTTATATGTACTGTCAATTTGTCCCATTGCCTGGAAGCTTTAGAGAGCTATCTCTTTAGTTTAATTGGAAAATTGTGATGTACTTCAAAAATGCACATTTTCTCTTTAACATTTTTATAGCAGATCCGACTTATCAATCCTGTTTGCACTGCTTCTTTTCAGCATCTACAGCAAATTCAGAAAGTATTCATACCAATTCACTTTCTACACATTTGGATCAAACTTGTAATTTTTGCAATCTACAGTACACTCAATAACCCATAATGACAAACTGATAACGTTTTCAGAAAGGTTTACAAATTTATTAAAAATCAAAAACTGAAGTCTCTTATTTACATAAGTATTCAGGTGCTTAATTCATTGCTTTGTAGAAGCCTATCTGGCAGCAATATCAGCTTTAAGTCTTCTTGGGTAAGTCTCTACAAGCTTTACACACCAGGATTTGGGCAGTTTTTCCCATTCTTCTTGGTAGATCCTCTCAAGCTCCATTAGACTGAATGGGAAGTGTCAGTAAACTGCCATCTTCATGTGTCTCCAGGCATGTTCTACGGAGTTTAAGTATGGGCTTTGGCTGGATCTCCCAAGAATAGTCAGAGACTTGTCAAGAAGCCATTCCAGTGTTGTCTCGGCTGTATGTGCCAGGTCATTGCCCCAATCTGAGGTTGCATGCACTCTTCAAGTACCTCTCTGTATTTCAATGCAGTCATTCTTCTCATAATTCTGACCATCTCTGCAGTGACAAACATACCTCATAGCATCCTATCCTATCAGCACCATGCTTCACCGTAGGGATGGAATCAGGCAGTTGACATGCACTGCCTCCTCTTAGCCAGGTATGCTTGGAGTTTGCCAAAAGAGATCATTTTTTTGTCTCAACATCCCGGAAAATATTTTTTTTATTGTGCTCTCAGAGTCCTTTAAACTGTCATAGGTCTTTAACTCAAGATTGACTTCCAGCTCTGCCTTTTAACAACTGATTGAAGGAGTGTTGCTGAAATGGTCATCCTCCCAAAACATTCTCCTATCTCAGCAGAAGACTTCTGAAGCTCTGTTAGAATGAGCATTGAGCAGCAGGTGGTTGGTCACCTCCCTGTCTGGTTACTCAGTTTGGCCAGACAGCCAAGTCTAGAATGAGTCCTTGTGGTTCCAGACTTATTTTATTTCATAATTACTGAACGCACTGTACTCCTGGTATCACTCAAAGCTTTAGAAATGATTTTATATCCTAGCCCTCCTCTATGCTTCAATCACAATTTGATCAGCAGGGAAGGGGGATAGATAGATAGATAGATAGATAGATAGATAGATAGATAGATAGATAGAGTGTAGCTTGATGGGCAAAAATGGCAAATGTATACTTTTAAAATTAAATCTACAACACAAAAAAGTGTGCAGAAAATGTAGGAGTATGAATATTTTCCAAATCCAATGGAAATGCTTTACCAGGATAATGTTGAGTGGAACACATGATCAATGCATATACTCACATCACTCAGTAACCACTGCCAGGTGCACCTCAGATATTAACATGTACACCAATAATTGTACACCAGAAGTGCCTAAACGCATAGTTACATATGCTACATTGTATTTTCTTTAGATGCGGCACATACTGCATGGAGTTTTGGTGATTTATTGTATGTTGTCTTTGTGTTTTATTGAATGTAATTGTATATTTGAATGTAACTATTTTCAATATAAAAATAAAGACAGCACTCCGAGCATGTTAAAGGTAATAAAATAAATTAAATCAAACCATTTTGACAGACTTGGGGTAGAGTACAGAGCAGTCAAAAATAAAGGCAAGTCTAATGAATCCCATTTTATTTGTTTTTAGAAGAACTGATAACTTGATGTTTTTCTTTGACAGCATTTACTGATTGTCATTAATGAAAAAAGCATAAAACGAAGGCAATATGCCACACCACCTGCCTAGGTGTATTGACAGGAGAAATTTTCCCCTTTTTTAACTAATTGTTTTGTTGTCCTATTTAGTCTCCTCCCAACCCATTTTCACCCTTTGCCACCCTTTCTCTGTTGGCATCTTTCCTAATCGTTTTCACTTGCCTAACACCTCTTACTTTTTTGATATTCCAGCCCAGCATTTCACAAATGAATTGACATTCCCATTGATACTTTAAACAGGGAGCATTTTTGTCCTTTCAGATGTTTTAAGGAATGTCAAATCAAAACTGGAACATTTTGTTCCATCACAAATTGTATTTTTAGTTTATTTTCTGCTCATGTGGTGAAGCAACTCTTTCTTTTTAATTTTATTTTAGACAGGTACTGTGAAAAGAGGTATCTGACTGTAAACCACAAAGCTGTCAATTCAACCCCATGACTCAGTCCATAACCCTTCCCAAGGAATTTAAACCAAGGCCAATAAATATAAATAAACTGCTATGATTGTGAGGCAAGGCTAAAGGATATGCCCATGAAGCCTGTCAAGATTACTTAACTCAATAACTTATGTTTAATTTATTAAGCTTAATTGCTTAGATAAAAGCAAGGTGAAAGTAATGATTACGTAAATCCACCTTAATAAAAGGATAAGTGTCTGTGTGTTCATCTGTTACTAATCTCTCTCATTCCAATAGATGGCACATCACAAACCTTAACATACTTTTACGAATCCCATCCCAAATGGTATATAACAGAGACACATGCATTGCATGATGCACTGCAAATGTTAACGCTTAATTGCTCGCATTTCAACCTGACTTATGTGGGAAACACAGTTGGCAAAAAAATAAAAAGATAACCCTAAATAAAAGAATTTTTTTTTAATGTTAATTATACAAGCATCAAAGGTAAGCTCCCCAAAACAAAAAGCAAAATTCAAATCCTCTAAATCAAAAATATTTTCTTTAAAAAAGATTTTAAAAAATAAATATAAAAGTAAGGATGAATTCCCAAAAACAAACATTAAACCCAAAATGTTTAATGTCTCTTAAATTAACCATAACAGTAAACTTAAGCACTGTGAGAATACACACACATAGAGAATAAAACTCAATGTTTCAGCAATATGGGCCAGGAAAACCATCAAACACAGCAACCTCAAGTCACAACAGCACACTTGAGCAATTGTGGGCCATACTTTGGGCTGAATGAGAAGGAAAAAGGAAGTGTAGACATTAAATGTTACATAATGAATAACCAAATAAAAAACATCCATCCATCCATCATCCAACCCGCTATATCCTAACTACAGAGTCACGGGGGTCTGCTGGAGCCAATCTCAGCCAACACAGGGAGCAAGGCAGGAAATAAACCCCGGGCAGGATGCCAGCCCACCGCAGGGCGCACACACACCCACACGCCAAGCACACACTAGGGACAATTTAGAATTGCCAATGCACCTAACCTGCATGTCTTTGGACTGTGGGAGGAAACCCATGCAGACACAGGGAGAACATGCAAACTCCATGGAGGGAGGACCTGGGAAGCAAACCCGGGTCTCCTAACTGCAAGGCAGCAGCGCTACCCACTGCACCAAATAAAATACAGCAAATGAAAAACAATTAACACAAGCAAATACATGAACAGAAAAGGACAAAGTCAGATACAAAAAAACAAAACAAAGCTAGGGATGGTGGTCCCTATTGAAATGTGCCCTACAAAACAGAAGTTGTTTGTACTTTTAATCAAAATGTAATAAACACATACTAGAATTGAGCCAAGTGTTTCACAATTTTCATGATTTCTGACCTCTTTGTAACAATAGGGGTTCACGCAGGACTGGGAGACCTATGGAAATATGTATCTGTTTATTAAAAACTATTTTAAAAAAAAAATTAAACATTAAAACACTAATCACAGGTGCCCTTTTAGTAGATTCGGGGTTCTACTTTGCAGTGGGTAGTGGTTGTCCCTCAAGTACCCTGGTTTGCCCCTTGAACAAGAACAGGACGTCATCTTTAACACTTCAACTATCTTTTGTCATACTCACTTAATCCAGTTTTATCTAACTGAACTCTAATGGTGGCACTGGGTGCAGGGTAGGATGTAACCTTGTATCACGGGGCACATTTAGAGGTTTATGGGTTAACATTATCCCTAAGTCAACACTGAGTGCACATAGAAAAGGTGAATTAGAATTGGAAAGTTTTCTTTTTTTGAGCAAGCAGACATATCATACCTCTAAAGAAAAGCTGCAGAATTTATAAAAATGTTTATCTATTTTTATAAATAGATATAGATAATAGATGTAGTATCTGGCAGTCCCCACTTGACTTAAGTGACTAATCATTTTGGAATTTTAAAAGAAACTACATATAAAAACGCAAACAAAGCTATACTGATACAACTGATTGGCTGATACAGCAAGATGGGTATTGATTTTTTCTACATCTTGGTTAAATGCGGTCAGGCTCATAAAATTATACTAAAACCTTAGGATCAAAACGAATTCATAATGAGCTAAAAGTAATTGAAAATCATCAGGCAACTCTTAATTAGCACTCCACATTAATGTAATTTCTTAAAATAAAACCTGAAAGGAATTAATTCTTATTAAGTGAGGTGCTTTTTCATATTAAAATAAATGCAGAGCAAAAATCTGAAATATCAGCATGACGTGAAAGCATGCAGTACATCTGCTGTTCAATCCCTTTAGATTTATGTCTTGATGTAAAGTCGGGCTGGCTGTCATGGCACAAAAAGACAATGTGCTACTGCATGAAGTCTACTGAGAGTTCAGAGCCACTTTTGAACACATCCGACATCCATGTAACAGCAGAGGTACGGTTTAGAGCTGGACCAGCCTTCCCTAAAGGAAACAACCTCCCTAAACAACGGTATGCATAAAAGATTTCCGGAATGCTCCTGTTGGACTTATGGTGAGCCATATAACTCAGAATTCCTGCTGTGATCTACACATGTCTTAATTCGTATTGATTATATGACATGAAAGAAAAACAGTAAAGTAGTATTGAGTATAATTTGTGGGCAGGTTTGAATGAAGGATGTAGTATTTAAGATAATATCACTCATGTAATTGATAGCCCAGCCACAGACAGACACGACAGCACAGTTCAAGACACATGGTTTATTATTCCAAACTATATACAATGGGTTCCGCACACTCACGACTCCTCAGTCCTTTAATCCTCTCTTCCAGCCGCCTCCACTCCTCCATCACAAGCTCCGTCTTTCTCCTCCCGACTCCGGCTCCCCGAAGGGCCCCTTTTACCATGCCCCGGATGTGCTCCAGGTGCTGATGATGGTCTTCCGGCAGCACTTCCTGGTTTGGCGGAAGTGCTGTCCTCCAGGGCTCAGGAACCATCCAGGCAGCCCCTTGGTTGACCCGTGGACCCCCACAGGGTTGCGCTTCCCAGCTCCGTCTCTGTGGCCCTGGACAGAAATCAGAAGGCCTGCCCTCTTGCGTCCAGGGAAAATATTGCCCCTTTCCCGGTCCTTCCCTGATCCAGGCATCCCGGTAGGGCAAGGTCCCTGGCCACCTGCCACACTCATAATGTAAAAATGTGAAGAAAAGTATATATTTCACTGATCAAACATATTTAAAGTGGTTGAATTAGTGCCTAATGAATCTGAATGCAATTTTCAAGATTATTACTAGGTCTATTATTGCTCCTATATAAAAATATATTTCATATAGACAGATACGGATTAATGAAATATAAACATCAAATAAAGAACGTCAGGCAGATGCTACCAAACTAAGCCCCTGAAGTGTCAAATTTTCATTGCTAAAAAATGAGAAATTGAATAATTGAAATGAACTAGGATCAGTGCCACGCAGCAGCAGAAAACTGGTCATATTTTAGGTATAAAAAGATTTTACAAAGAAAAATAAACAGAAAGCTTTATTCAGAAATGAAACAGGTTATTTTGGACAGGTTCTTGGTCATCGGGTTTCCTTCTGACCTTGCTCTACTTTCGTTCATTAATAAATTCAAGCTGAACTCCTTTGCTGACAACATAACAATTATTGTTTTCAATGTCTTCCTCAAAAAAGAAAAAAAACAACTTCCAACTTCTTCTCATATATCTTCTTTCAAAATCTAATCATAATTATAGTGTATGAGAAACAAAAATACTGCAGTGGACTGGAGTAAGACTGAAAAGAAATACAGAAGGGTACCAAAAGCATTTTTCAGACTTAGATTGCAAGCAACACTTATACAAAACAATACAAATTATTTGTAACCAGTAACGGTGCACTGCACGATAATGTATAGGGTGGTCCAGATCTAATTATTCAATTTTCATTACGCTATAACTTATTAAGTTTATTACATAGAAAATCACCTGAAAAATCCCAGACCATCGAGAAGTGTGCGAACTGACGACATGGAGAATCATCTTTGCACCGAACTGAAATCATCCCCGCATAAATCAAAGTCATCCAGATGATCAGGATCTGCATAATTAGATCTGGACCACCCTGTACAGTGATATCACTTGACTTGAGCATTCCTAGTTTTCATCCTCTTTCTCTGTACGTTTCGAATTCGTTTGCTCAGAGGTTGATGCGCTTGCTGCTTCCTGAGCAACTCTTCATTTCCCCACCCTAGTGACCCGCTTCTCTTCTTTCGTCGGCATCTTTTCAGCACTGTTTTAAGTCAGTCAGTGTTTGTGTTGCAATTACTTAGTATGTTTTCTTTAATTTTTCACTTAAGCTGGCACTTAAGTCTTCAATCTGCCTCAAGAATGATTTAAGATATGAAGAGGTAGGGGAAGTGATGGTGAAGGTGGTAGGAATGAGAACGGTGCCCATACACATGTACCGCATGACCGCCCTGCTGGCCGCTGCCGAGAGTTGATTCTACGAAAAAATAAATCAAAAATAAAAAGAGGAATAACCTTGGAGGTCAATCATCACCCCGAAGCCAGATAGTAGACGTCACGTAGTATATGTATACCAAATCTCAGGTCAATAGGTCAAATGGTTTGCGACCTACAGGTGATTTAAAATCCCGGACAGACAAATGGACAGCCATGGTAGCATATTATATATAAAGATAATAAATAAACAGTAAAGAACTGAGCAAAGCATTCACAATGATTTTCATAGACAATGCTACAATGCTGCATTATTAAAAATGTGCATTATTTTTTTTTAACATTTGAAAATGTAAAATGTTATTTTTATGCGGTATTTAACCAGAACATAATAATTTCAGTTTATTTCTTCGTAAGGTGTCTTTTGCAGGCTTCAGTAATTCATTTACTGTCAAGCTGGCTTAGTAAAGGTCAAGTCTCTAAGAAAACATATCTCACATAAGCCCAATCTGGAGTTACTAACCTAACTTGGATAGCTTGGTGGAACAGTAGGCAGTGCTGTTGCTTCACTGATCCAAGGTCCCCAGGTGTAAATCTCATGCCAAATGTTTATATGTAGTCTCTATGTTCCTTACCCCTCCCCAGAGATACAGTATATGGGTCATGTTAGTTGACCATTCTAAACTGTATGTGACTGGCAGTGTTGGTGTCGGTTTGTGTTAGTTGACTTTGTGATATGCTGGAACCCAGTTCAGAGCTGCTTTCTGCCCTGTGTGTGTCCAGTGCTGTCCCAATAAAATCTGGCCCTCCATGATCCTCAACTGGATATGAGGATGAATAAGACAAAGGAAATTAACCTAATTTGCATGAGGGAGTGAAACCATCACAAACACGTGGAAAACTCCACGCAGACAGTGATGCCATTGGTCTGCCACGTTTGAAAGAATATTGATACATTTTAGTTCTTACAACTGTGTTGTAAGACCATAGCCAAATTTTCCAATTATTGTTAATGGAAGTATTTAAATTTTCAAAAACTTGCACATTGTGCTCTATTTTAGATATCTCAACATTACCTTCTTAAAAAATTTCCTGGAAGAATAATTAATTTTAACAAAATCAATCCGGGTCGGCATGGTGGCGCAGTGGTAGCGCTGCTGCCTCACAGTAAGGAGGCCTGGGTCCGCTTCTCAGGTCCTCCCTGCATTGAGTTTGCATGTTCTCCCCGTGTCTGTGTGGATTTCCTTCGGGTGCTCCGGTTTCCTCCCACAGTCCAAAGACATGCAGGTTAGGTGCATTGGTGATGCTAAATTGTCCCTGGTGTGTGGGTTTGTTTGTGTGTGTGCCCTGCAGTGGGCTGGCGCCTTGCATGGGATTTGTTCCTGCCTTCGCCCTGTGTTGGCTGGGATTGGCTCCAGCAGACCCCTGTGTAGCAGGTTGGATAATGAAGGGATGGAAAATTGATCCACCAGGAGCCAAGTGGTTTCAGACAGACATGCCAACAACTATGACAAGAGGTACTTTTACATTTTACAAGAACGCGTCTAAAAATAATATTTTAATACAGCTGTAAAATTCATCATGTTCTCCCTGTGTTTGTGTGGGTTTCCTCTGGGTGCTCTGGTTTCCTCCCACATTTCAAAGACATGTAGGTTATGTGGATTGGCAGTGCTAAGTTGGGCATAGTGTGTGGCTGGGATGTGTGTGTATGTGTGTGTGTTCGCCCTGCGATGGCATTGCGCCCTGTGCTAACTGGGATAGGCTCCAGCACCCTCACAATCCTGTCCAGGACTAAGCAAGTTGGAAAATGATTGACTGTAAACTTGACATCACAGGAGAAAGTTATTTGGATAGAACCAAAAGGGCCGCCAATGTAACTAATTGGCAAACTAATTGGCAAATTGCCAGACCAAGGTGGTATATGTTGCAAAAGAGGACTCCTTGTTAATTACAGTACATGCAAAAAGAAACCTGGTGGCAGAGATAGACAGAAGAGCCATGAAAAGCAAAAAGGACCAGATTAGGTTCCCAGAATAAAGATGATGAAAACATTTCACTAGGACTTTCCATTAATTAATTAAGGTTATTATATAAATGCAGTTGTATGCATTTTGTAATATATGCTATGTATACCAGAGATGAGGCTTTTAACAGCAGCAATAAACTTTGGGAATATTTTAATGTGTCTCATTAAAGATGCAATCTTTCTCAGAAATATATTATTTTGCTTTTGTCATTCCTTTTTAACACTGTTCTACAAATTCAATAAGTGAAGTTTGCTCTTTCACACATAATGGCCTTAAGTACAACAAGAATGCATTTGTAGCAACTGATGAGATAGCAAGATGACCAGCATTGTCATAGGCACAAGATGGAAAAATGGAAAAATCACAATAAATGTTAAATGGAATAGTGGGTTGGATAATGGATGGATGGAAATTGACAAGAACAAAGCAAAGACATTACTATGTACCCACAGAAGCTGAAAGACACTCTGCCTAAGATTCAGTCTACAGATATAGTATGTCCATTAGGCTTCTCTGGTTGTCTTATTCAATAGTGTTTCAATGTTGTTGATGATATCCAAGATTGATCATCAGAAAAATAACCTTGCTGACAGTACATAAACATTACAGCCAGTTGCCCATATGTTAGAAGTCCAGAATTTTTCAACAATTTATACTACCAAATGTCATCCATGGTAACAGAAGGAGGAGGACTCAGATGAGGAGATAGGACATACTTTGTAATGGGTTTAATATATGAGACATGAAAGTATGAATCTATGCAGTAGTAGACAGGCAAAACCCATGTGTATGTAGCTAAACTCCAACATTTTTATATTTGCAATCAAACCCTATAACTAAATTCATCCATTGAGAGATACCCTCTCTGATCAATCTGATATTTTGTGTGCCACCTAAGATACCTTTTAGGTTTTCTCATTAGAACAATCTAGACAAGAACAGGCCATTCAACCCAACAAAGCTCGCCAGTCCTATCCACTTATTTCTTCCAAAAAAACATCAAGTCTAGTTTTGAAAGTCCCTAAAGTCATACTGTCTACCACACTACTTAGTAGCTTAATTCCAAGTGTCTATCGTTCTTTGTGTAAAGAAAAACTTCCTAATGTTTGTGTGAAATTTACCCTTAAGAGGTTTTCAACTGTTTCCCTGTGTTCTTGATGAGCTCATTTTAAAGTAACAGTCTCGATCCTCTGGACTAATTCCCTTCATAATTTTAAACACTTCTATCATGTCACCTCTTAATCTACTCATTTTCTGAAGGTTCTTGCCATTTCCTAGTCAAGATCAATAATAGGTTTCATAAGAATATATTTACAGAATATCAGGCAAATGTGACAAATAAGACTCATTTGGACTGGAAAGCTGTGCTTGAGGTGGAACCAAATTGCTGGCAGGACTCTGTTTAGTCAGCCTGTTGCTCCTCCTTGCCTTTTGTTATTTTTTTGCACGACATGTTAGTCAAGCAGTGGCGGAGGAAGTCACAGTGCCAAGGTACAGCAATATTCATTCAAACAGCATTGCAACTTCAAATGCTGCTGGTACTGCTTACTCTACTGTAATTAGAAATTCTATTCTAATTCTACTCAAAGTAGAAATTGCTAGAGGTGCAAGTACTATGTAACAATGTGTATCAACTCACTTCAAGCACTGCTGGAAAAGTAAATGTAATTTGTAGAAAATATGCACCTTATTTGTCCCTAGTGTGTGCTTGGTGTGTGTGTGTGTGTGCCCTGTGGTGGGCTGGCGCCCTGCCCAGGGTTTGTTCCTGCCTTGCTCCCTGTGTTGGCTAGGATTGGTGCCAGCAGACCCCGTGACTCTGTGTTAGGATATAGCAGGTTGGATAATGGATGGATGAATTAATATGTCAGTGTTTTCTAAACTGGTTTGTCCACTGGGGGCGCTGGAGACTATACCAGTCAGGAGGGAGAACACACACACCCCAACCACACGCTAGGGCCAATTTAGTATTGCCAATCCACTTAACTTGCATGTCTTTGGACTTTGGGAGAATACCTGAGCACCCAGAGGAAACCCAGGCAGTCAGGTGGAGAACATACCAGGTCTCCTTACTGTGAGGTGGCAGCGGTACCACTGCACCGCCAAAAACTTTGAGAAATATTTTAAAGTTACAGATTTTGCACAATTCACAATGCCTTGCTGCACCATTTGTATCCAAGAATAAAAACAGCATATACACATATCAAAGCTAAATGTCCGGGCTTGATATTGGTGTTCATAAAAAGCACTTTTTGAGCATGGGAAAGATGCTATATAAATAAAATGTATTATTATTAGTATTATGTTCCTGATTTTCAAATACCATATTGTATATATACACAGAAATAAATACACACCAAATACCAGTGTCATCTGTAACAGAGATATTAACAACTTCTGGATGCTGAGCATAATACACTTTTTCAGTCACCTTCTATACAATGTCTGAGTTCTTTTGCCCATTTTTCTTTTTATTTGCAGGTTTCAGATATGGCTTTTTCTGCCTCTGGGCCCAGCATCCCAGAATCTTTTTTTCTCAGTTGCAGATGTCATGGTGATTTGGTGTGCATTTAAAGAAAAAGTCAACTGAGGACCAGTAAGACATTTTTTTTTCTTAAACTACAAATTCAGATGTCCTTCTTCTCTTATGCAGTTGCCCATCTGGACCTTCCCCCTATTTTTCTATCCTGGTTACATCAAGTTTGCTCTCTTCTCTAGAGACAGTAGTGGACACCTTTCTATGAAATCTTGTCTGTTACATCAGTTTGCAAAAAAAATAAATAAATAACAGACTTGACATATTTCTTAAGAAAGCTGTTTCGTTTTGGCCATTTTTGAACCCAGAAATAAACTTTAGCAATGCCAGTATCTTACACAGAATACCAGGTTTCACCAGTGCTAATGGTAGTAGAAAGGTTTCTCTCATAACCAATTAGCATTTAAACATGACTAATTAAGGATAAGCTAAAGGAGTTTACCATTACTACTCATACGTTGAACGAATTAATGCTGACAATGGGGCTTAACAGCCATATGTGAATAATTAATTAAAAATTAGTAATTTCAAGCAGCAATAGCCATTATAAACACAAGCAATGACTTGGCTATATTTTTAAATAAATTTAACGGTATCTTGATAAAAAGGAATTGAAATCTATAAAAAACATGAAAATTTCTGGGTGACCCCAAACTTTTGACCAGTAGTGTGTATAAATAAATAAAATCATGCAAAAACAATTTTCACAAAATTTGGCATGTGTGTCGCTATTGTTCCAACTTAAAATATAAATTCTGTGATGTATCAGGGAAAGGGTTGTAATGGAGGGGTAGGGGGCACCCTTAAGAAAACAGCACCAACGTGAGGACTACAGCCTGATAAGTGGACCCTCTTATCAGTGTGCACAAAGTTTTGTGCCAGCACAAACAGGATTTCTTCTATGACTGCAGGCACATTGCTTTCTTCTCAGCTAATCTGGATAACAATTTTATTATCTTACTGGGTTACTGCTTCATTTCTAAGAGTGCATCATTTTGTCTCATCAGGAGTTGTGTTTAGCCATGTTGAATTTCCAGTTTTTGCCCTTTTATTTTCATGTACGCTCATTTCTGTGAAATATACAGGACTTAAAGGAGCAATGCTCCTTTCTTTCAACCTCAAAAAATACTCTGAAACACCCTTTTCAGAACTACTGCGAAACTGCATGTAAAAATAAAGTTTAAAGCTATTTTTTCAAAATTGTATATGAAAAGAATTTGGCTGTTTCACTCACCACTCCATATTCTTTTTTTGATGTTATCTTATAAGCAAGTTTAGAAAATGGATTACTGGATGGATATTATGACTCAGGCTGGGGTCAAGGACACTGGTTGTCTGCTCTATGTTGGTCACAGGCATCCCATACTGTTGTTGCTTTCCGTGGTTCATGGATTTAATTATTCAACAAAGCTATTCAGTTTATTATTGTGGGATTGGACATCTATTCATAAAACCACACTAAACAAGAAAATCCAAAGAAGTAGTGTTCATGGTTTTAATCCTGCAGGGAGCTACTGTAATTATGGAATCTAATCATACACAAAACCATCATATTCTTAACTCATGAGAGCAGATCAATTGATAGTTATCAAAAAAGGTAGTGTAGATGATGAGAGGGACACTAGCATTTCAGGAAGCAATGAGAAAAGCATCGACATTTAAAAACACACAACTATTTGCTTTCCTACCTTATTTCATTATACTAATATACCTATTCAAGATTCAAGAGTATTTATTGTCATTTTATCCATATACAGTAGTACAGAATACAGTGAAACGAAACAATGTTCCTCCAGTACCATGGTGCTACATAGAACAAAGGACAATGAAGAATCCACGAAACATAACATAAAGACACATAATATATAACAAGGTGCATGTGAGTAATGTGCAAACATGTGCAACATTACAGAGCAGAACACATATATCAGATATGAGATCGGTCCATGAGGTCCATATTCAGGAATCTGACTGCTTGGGGTAAAAAACTGTTACACATTCTGGTGGTGAGGGCCCGAATGCTTCAGCACATTTTTCCCAATGGCAGCAGTGTAACCAGTGAGTGTGAAGGGTGTGTTGGGTCATTCACAATTCTGGTGGCTTTGTGGATGCGGCGTGTGGTGTAAATGTCCATGATGGAAGGAAGAGAGACACCGTTGTAGGGCTTTACGATCCCTGACTGTGCAATTTCCAAACCAGACAGTGATGCAGTTGCTCAGGATGCTCTCTATGGTTCATCTGTAGAATGTTGTTAGAATAGCTGGTGGAAGATGGCCTTTTCTCAGCCTGCACAGGAAGTAGAGCCACTGTTGGGCTTTCTTGGCTAAAGAACTGGTGTTGTAGGACAAGATGAGGTTCTCTGCCAGGTTGACACCCAGGAATTCGGTGCTATTGATGACCTCCACAGTTGAGCCGTCAATGTTCAGTGGCAGATGATCACTCTTAGTCTTCCTAAAGTCAACAATCATCTCCTTTGTTTTGTCTACATTCAGAGACAGGTTATTGGCTTTACACCAGTCCGTTAACCGCTGCACCTCCTCTCTGTATGCTGACTCACTGTTGTTGCTGATGACCCACCACAGTTGTGTCATCAGCGAATTTTATGATGTGATTAGAGCTATGTGTTGCTGCACAGTCATGAGTCAGCAGTGTGAACAATAATGGACTGAGCACATAGCCTTAAGGGGCTCCAGTGCTCAGTGTGGTGGTTCTGGAGATGTTGTTTGCAATCCTGACTGACTGAGGGAAGCCCAGAATCCAGTTACAGAGGGAGCAGGCTCAGCTTTTCCGTCAGCTGCTGAGGAATAATCGTGTTGAATGCTGAGCTGAAGTCGATAAGCAGCATTTGAACGTATGTGTCCTTATGTCTATTAGTCCTTATTAGCAATTAAATGCAAATGGCAAAGGAGCCAGCAGTTCCCCATTTAACTTACTTCCATTTACACCTGTGTGTATTCATAGTCGACTAATTAGTTTGATAAAATATTCAAAAGGAAACTGAAGAGAAAGTGAAGAACTAAAAATTACTTATGTCATTTTAGGCTTCAAATCATTTGAATGATATCTTTAGAAAGGAAAAACAAATCTACGATATAAGAATGACCTGACATTGCAGAACACCAACAAGTCATGAAATTGATTAAGACCCGTTATTGGCAAGGATTGGTTTCTAATTTAGCAACTGGGTTGGAGCAAAACCTGCAGCTACTGTGGGCCTCCAGGACCGACACTGATCATAATTGTTGAAAAGGGACATATGGATCATTTAAAATAACAAAAAAAACTTAAATGCAACTATTTTATTTGTGCTTCACAACTGAATAAAACAAATAAACTCATGCATTGTTTAATTATATAAACATATTTTTCTATCAATGTTATACATTCATGATGCAGCAGTGGTTCATGAGGCAATCTGTTGATGTTTTATGTCAGTTAGAAACATCACTGCACAAAATAATCACTAGTGATGTTGTAAAGAAAAATAATTATTTTATTTCATTCAGTTTCCTAACTTTTTATATTTGACAATAAGTACATCATTACTTGATTCAGGCAGTGGGACACGACTTCAGGCATTCAACTCTGAAATGGAATAAATGAATTTGATAATGCATGGCTGAATAGGACAAAAACATCTTTAACTTAAGAAAGGTATGTATATTAATATAAATACCATTCTTCATTTTTTAGAAATGCACCTGCATTTTCTAGTCAGAACAATGACAGGAAATGGAAATTAAAACAGTGCTCTATTCTACTAAGCAATAAAGTGATACATGGAAATGCCCCATATGTTTTTCAGTTAAATTTTTCCCCATAAAACAGAAATTGTAATATATTGTATGAGACATCTTTAATTTTGAATGGCTTAATGTATTCCATTAGACAGTTGTACACAGTGGCTTAATTATTTTTGTAGATATAGTACATCCTGTGAATGATACAATAAACTTTGCATCTCCTTTGCATCCTCTGTTGGCAGCTGCATTGTTGAATGGAGATACAGTAACACTATTCTCCTCTGTTTGTAAATGTTATGATAGCCCGGACATAAAAAGATTGTCCCTCTAAAATTTAATATTATCCCATAATAGCGCGGTGCTGGGTTATCCTAGTGTAAGCACAGAATGTTTGTTTTTAAAAAAATAATTTAGATTGAAAGGTGAGCACTGAGCAGCATATCTGATATATTCATTGTGTTTTGGGTCAATACAATCATATTGTCTTTTATTCAGTAATACACCACTGCAGTTAATTATAATCCTGGATACTTTAGTATAGTTCTACTGTTTGCATGAAAAAAATAGCATCACACATCCTTCTGCAATAAATACTCACCTCTATATTTTCTGTTGCCATATAAATTATGTTACACTTCACATGTATTGTATCCAGGTACATTATTTAGATATTCTCACACTGCATCACAGCCTGACACAGTTACTTTCTTTTCTAATTTGCACATTGGCCATATGAGAGCAGAATTATTCTAATCTGATTTATTTATAACATTGGTTTAAACTTAATGGACATTGTAATATATGGCATGAAACAAAGGGTGAAAATGTACATAGTTGATAAAAAAAAAAAAAAAAAAAAAATAGAACCGGTAATACGACAACATATGTCTGCCTTCATCTAGACAGTAAAAAAAATCCCAGCTATCAAGATGTTAAGCATCTGGTATGTCCAAACCAAGGAAAGTGAATAATACTCCCTAATTTCAATACTATGAAACGCAGAGACAGTGAAAAACATTCCCCAAGGATTCAAGTGTTGATGCCTGCCATGAGAAACTTGTGGATGGATTGCTCTGTCTGGCTTCTTTCTTCCAGCCTTAATTCCCACAGACGTGTGAACAAATGAGCAACAAGGAACAGTACATATGGCACAATGTGCGAGCCTTTGTTCAAAGCTGTGCACAAGGTAGGCCTAAGCTATTGTTAGCCACAAAGGCCTCATGCATTTCATGATCACCCCGGCCCACTGTTACTACAAATTTTTAGTTTGCTACTGGCAGACACTTACAATTAAAAAACAATCATAGTGCAGTTTGTTAGCCAATCTCATACACGGTGCACTTCTTGAAGTATCTATTAATAAACAGCTTAAGGTCTTTTTAAAAGTACTACATATACTTTCTCTAAGAAATTATTCTTTTTTACTGCAAACTAAACCTATAGCTTTTATTGAAAAACAAAATGATAACAGCAGTATGTTCACATTTTCATAGGCTTAATTATAAGATTGGATTGTCACTAGTTTTTTGCAAATACCTTTGCAATAGTAGGCTCCATTTCTGAAAGCATAAAAGGTAAATCCATTGAAATTATTATCTGGCTATAAACAGCATTCTGTGTAAAAGTCAAGCACTGGAAATGCTACTTTTAGGTTTTGAAGGGAAAGCTGTGAAATGACAAAGGTGTGTGGCATTAGCAAGAGACATAAAGCAATGCAACTAGGTTTGCCCGTAGTTAAAATGAAAGAAGCATTATCATATTCTACTTTTCCACGAAAACGGAAGATTTATGATATTTAATTTCAGTTTATGAAAGGTATCAACTAGCTTTCATTAAATTCTCCTACCTGTTAAAGGACATGATTCTTTATTAAAACTGTTGCAAAATGTATAACATATCTATTTATGTTCTGGATGTATGATGGCAAAATGCATTGTATTTACAGGAAATTAAATTTTGCAATCTAAAGCAGCTGAATGTTCCACTTACAGTACCATCAAAGTGTTTTTTTTTATTACATTTAGTTCTGATGTTAATTCATTTTATTTAATTTTGACAGAGTGTTACTTTATTTGGGTATTACAGTATATAGATGGACTGGCATCTTGACTGGAATAAAGAGTGGCCCATGACCGGGCTGAGAAATCCTTTTACCTTTCACCTTTCCCAATAAGGGAGAAGATATAATTGGATAGACTTGGAGAGACTGCCTGAAAAGAACAGGTGGCAGTGCTCCTCTGGACTGGCTCCAGTTTGGACATCCACATGGGATGCTTGGGACTTGTAGTTTGGGAAGGCAGCCCTTTAATGATCCTTATAGCCCATCAAAGGGGCACTGCCAAGTAGAAGACTCCCTTATTCTATGGCGGTTCCGTCTGACACGGAAGTGCATCCTGGGTGCAATGTTCTAGCACTGTAAGTACCTCCGGGCCTGACATAAAGGCAACCGCACCACCTTCCTCAGGGAAGTTGAAGTTGGCTGGAGGTAGACAAAACTTACCTGGGGGAATGGATGAAGAAGTGGAATTGAAATTGTGCTGACTTTGGGAAAAGAAACCTTTTTTGGGGCTATTTTAGGCTCCTTACAGGTCACTATATATACATATCTGAAAGAGACTTAATGCACAGTATTTTGGCATTTATTAGGAAGGCAAAGGCAGTTACCTTAAAGGATAAGTAAAATTTTTCAAGACAAAGTTATTTCTTCAAAAACATGGTATACATGTATTTGTGAAATTGTGTTCTAAAATTAAAGATTTTCTATAAATTTTAAAAGATAAATAGCCAGTCTCCACGTTTTAAAATGAACTGTATGGAACACAACGTTCCAACAGAAAATAAAAACATAAGAACTTACTAATTAGATCCTCTTTGAGTTTTCATAAAAGAAAGTGTGCTGTTTTTGTTTCTGGTGCTTGTGTGTAACAACAAAAGAGATACTTGAATAATCATTTTATCGCATATTCCTGGTACTGTTTTCTCAAGGTAAGGATGCATTTTCTATATGCATGCGTGGATTCTCTCATAAATATGGAAGAAGATCAAAACCAACCACTGTTTACTATGATTTTGTGTTTTGAGAGAAAAGGCTATTGCAGAAGAAGACAAGTCCCGAGGTAGCGTGAACAACTGGTCTTCTTTTAAAATATCTAAATCTCATAATATTGGTGTTTTCTTTGTTCACAAATGACACGTATAAGCAATTTTATAATGCATGTACAGTGGTGCTTGAAAGTTTGTGAACCCTTTAGAATTTTCTATATTTCTGCATAAATATGACCTAAAACATCATCAGATTTTCACTCAAGTCCTAAAAGTAGATAAAGAGAAACCAGTTAAACAAATGAGGGTCATTTATTTATTGAGGAAAATGATCCAATGTTACATATTTATGAGTGGCAAAAGTATATCAACCTTTAGGATTAGCAGTTAGTTTGAAGGTGAAATTTGAGTCAGGTGTTTTCAATCAATGGGATGACAATCAGGTGTGAGTGAGCACCCTGTGTTATTTAAAGAACAGGGATCTATCAAAGTCTGCTCTTCACAACACATGTTTGTGGAAATGTATCATGGCACGAACAAAGGAGATTTCTGAGGACCTCAGAAAAAGAGTTGTTGATGCTCATCAGGCTGGATAAGGTTACAAAATCATCTCTAAAGAGTTTGGACTCCACCAATCCACAGTCAGACAGATTGTGTACAAATGGAGGAAATTCAAGACCATTGTTACCCTCCCCAGGAGTGGTCGATCAACAAAGATCACTCCAAGAGCAAGGCGTGTAATAGTTGGCGAGGTCACAAAGGACCCCAGGGTAACTTCTAAGCACCTGAATGCCTCTCTCACATTGGCTAATGTTCATGTTCATGAGTCCACCATCAGGAGAACACTGAACAACAATGGTGTGCATGGCAGGGTTGCAAGGAGAAAGCGACTGCTCTCCAAAAAAAAATTGCTACTCGTCTGCAGTTTGCTAAAGATCACGTGGACAAACCAGAAGGCTATTGGGAGAATGTTTTGTGGACGGATGAGACCAAAATAGAACTTTTTGGTTTAAATAAAATGCGTTACGTTTGGAGAAAGGAAAACACTGCATTCCAGCATAAGAACCTTATCCCATCTGTGAAACATGGTGGTGGTAGTATCATGGTTTTGGCCTATTTTGCTGCATCTGGGCCAGGACGGCTTGCCTTCATTGATGGAACAATGAATTCTGAATTATATCAGAGAATTCTAAAGGAAAACGTCTGGACATCTGTCCATGAACTGAATCTCAAGAGACGGTGGGTAATGTAGCAAGACAACAACCTTAAGCACACAAGACGTTCTACCAAAGTCCTGACCTTAATCCAATCGAAATGTTTGTGGAAGGACCTAAAACGAGCAGTTAATGTGAGGAAACCCACCAACATCCCAGAATTGAAGTTGTTCTGTACGGAGGAATGGGCTAAAATTCCTGCAAGCCGGTGTGCAGGACTGATCAAAAGTTACCGGAAATGTTTAGTTGCAGTTATTGCTGCAAAGGGGGTCACACCAGATACTAAGAGCAAAGGTTCACATACTTTGCCACTCACAAATATGTAATATTCGATAATTTTCCTTAATAAATAGATGACCAAATATAATATTTTTGTCTCATTTGTTTAACTGGTTTCTCTTTATCTACTTTTAGGACTTGAGTGAAAATCTGATGATGTTTTAGGTCATATTTATGCAGAAATATAGAAAATTCTAAAGGGTTCACAAACTTTCAAGCACCACTGTACAATCACAAGAAGCAGGTCAATACTCAACAACTGTCTTGGCTTGAAAAATGGACGTATTTGATACGTTTTTATACTCTATGCCCCGTGCCCCAGTGGGTTCAATGTATAATGCTGGGACTGATTATGTATTTTTTTTTTTAATTTAAAGAAAATGTTTAACTTTAGAACACAATTTCACATGGCAAATGCATATATACCATGTGTGTGAAGAAATAACTTGAAAATTACGAGACATATCCTTTAATTTGAATGACACGTCTACATTATTTGTTACGTTACATCTTTGTTTTTCATTGTGTTATTCTGAAACTTTAAACTTTAGGTCTGTCTTAACTAATAATAGCAGGCTTTTGAGAATTGTTCTGCTTTCTGGATTTCAAGAATGCATTTAGCAACTAGTTTCAACGAAATCACTGGCAAACTTGTAATCAACTACGTTAGGCAAAGAAAATGATGGATGGAAAATCAGAACTCAAATCATTCCAGCAATCCACTTAGCAAAGTACTGCAGTGAAATATTTTTAAAATGATATTCCAAAATGCAGAAATTCAAACCTTAGTTTAACATTTCACATACAGATAATGAGGCCGATAAAACTATTGTTGCATTCCCAAGCAATTAATCCTGAAAGTGTTTTGGAAAGTATAAATAATCCAAAACCATTATTGTCTTTTCGATTTTTTCTCCTGCTTCAGTTGCCAATTCAAAAATCCATAGGGTCAATTGCAAATTAACTGAAACTATCTTACTAACAAGAGTTCTGCTCGTGGGTAGCATGAAGCTGCAGACTAAACTTGTGTTCCACCTTAGGCCGAACTGCTGTGAGCTTCGTCACGTACCGTAGGTTTGTCTGCAGGACTCTACTAAACTTTTTCTGAGTCACAATCAGCCCAAAGCTAGAGCTGCTATTTTCTACAAGTGGCAAAAGTACTGGACTAACTTAAACCTTCTCCTCCTATTGTTTAACCAGTTTAGTACCGTACCTGGAGTAAGTGTGGATTGCATTAAAAGACATCTAAATATAGTGAAAATAACATCAGCACTATGCATCCATCAGGTTGAACATTAACAAATATGAGTAATATTAATTACTTAATGGTTAGAAAACTGCTTTATCTCAACAGATTCTCTTTGAGCTTTCTGAAACACCAATACTTTTCCAAGATTCTCTGCATTGCCAACACAGCACTGTAATGCAGAAGATGCAAAGAAAAGATAGCGGATGCAAACCATTTGCAGAATGGTCAGGCATTGCTATGGCAAGTTGACTTTTAAATATATGGCTAAAACTAATTGCATATGAAGTTGTTTTTCTGGAAATGTCAGGGGTTCTGTGTTGTCCTTTAACAATATGTTTTATTGGTGGTAACAAACAGTCTTAGTTCTCTCAATCTTAGTTCCCTCATTCATCGCGTTTTTAAGTAATGTGCATGCCATCAATGATCCTACTGGATTTTAACCACAAACATCTGTATGAAAATCATCAGTACAAGTACCACACCATATTACTATGAACATCTCTGTGCTACTTAGTTTTAGATTTTTGCTGACTTAGAAATTGGTGCTTTCTGTAATTAATGAAACACACTTTCTTTATAGCCTATTTTTATAACCTTACTAAGTGGTGCCCTGTGGCTCCATCCACATAGTAGTGAAACAGGACAAACTTTAAAAACCAATTAAAAAAAAATTTAATTCTGGCCAAGTGGAAGGTACGTACGCTCCAATGTCAAACGTTGGTACTGTATCTGATCGTGTTCCGCTCTGACGGGAAAGCGTCCTCCGCATGGGGAGAAGAGCATGTGGCCATGATATCTCTGGCAATCAGCAGCTACCCTATAAAATACACGTAGCTCTGATCTCTCTCTCAAAAATGTCAAATGTTACACCTTAACAATCTGTAGATGATAATGTCTGTTGAACAAACAGGTATCACTAGCTAAGCTGAGGCAAGGTACGCTCCAACACATGGCGAGAGGTAGACCAACTCGAACTGAGGCTGGCGCGTGAGTGAGGAGGAACCCCCTCCTCTGGGCCCGCAGCCACTATCTCGGATTCATGCAAATAAATCAGTACCGCAAGCAAACTATGATACTTAACACGGTGAGCAAAATCAATCAGAATGTGCAAGCAAATTAAAGAAAAAAAACCCGATCTAAATCTGTTAAGTAATTCTCTCGTGAAAAGCAAACAGACGTTGGATTTTATATATATATGAGTGCTTCCGGGGATGCAGCTGGCACTTCCGCCACACAGGGGCGTGTCGGCGGGTAATTGCCGGAACCCACCTGGAGCACATTCGGGTGATAATAAAAGGGGCCGCCTCCCTTCATTCGAGGCGAGAGTCGGGAGTGGAGTGCACTGAGCTTGCTGGAGGAGGCAAGGAGGCGGCCTGAAGAGGAAAGTGAAGGCATTGTTGTGAGGCCAGGACTTTGGGGACTTTGGGGTTTGTGGTGCACCTGGAACTGTATATATTTGTAAATAAACATGTTTGTGGGTGAAATGGACGTGTCCGCCTGTCTGTGTCTGGGCCAGTCTCCACTATATATATATATATATATATATATATATATATATATATACACTAGCCGTCCCCTGCAGCTCCACCCACGTAGAAGTGAAACAGGACAGCAAGGATTACTGGAACTGGAATGTTCAACAAATTCTAGAAAAAAGCCTGATCTAAATCCATTAAGTGTTCTCTTGTCCACTAGCTAAGCAGATATAAGGTACGCCCCGAGGCTGGTGCGTGAGTAAGGAGGGCCCCGCCCCCCCTCACCTTAGCCTGCTGCTTTTCTTTCAGATTCGCGCAAATAAGTCGGTTCCTCAAGTGAACTATGATACTTTAAGTCTCAAAATCAACCGGAATGTTCAAGCAAATTCTAGAAAAAAACCTGATCTAAATCCGTTAAGTAGTTATCTTGTGAAAAGCGGACAGACATACAGACAGACAGACGTTGGATTATATATATATAGAGAGATATATAGATAAATACTTTTTGTCTCTGATTGACAACATGAACAATGGTAACAAACGGAGTAACAATTTAAATGTAACATATTACTTCTTGCCATTTTCATTGGACATTAAAGCTTTTAAAGTGTTACCATTTTGAAGCAAATATATCCGATTAATTTAAATGATATCGTAACTAAGAACGCAGAAACATTAGATAAGCTAAAAAATCCTATCATTGCCAAAAATATACATTGTGGTAATGAATTACAAAATTTAAAATTCATATTTTAATAATTCTTACCATTTTCAATGGATAGTTTAGCTTAAAATGCTTTACCATTTTATAATAGGCATATCAGATCCATTTAAATAACAGTATAACTGAGAATCTGAGGTTTTGTTTCTCTTTGATTGCAAGTTTAATGAACTCTCATGCCACAACACTATGCTAAACTTCATCTTTAGCCTGGTATGGATGAGGCTAAGAGATCATTCTTAGTTACCACAATTATCAAGCACAAGTTGCCCCAGTCCTCTTTGGTGCAACAGAGGCCACGTGAAATAAGCTCCACTTGTTGATATAAATGAGGTTTACTTATTAAACATACTTTGTAGAATACCCCCTAGATATTTTATTATTTTAGGTTCCTATAATATACTGTTGGATTACAAACAGTTCAGATGAGAGCATTTAATGGCCATGTTTATATCATTAAAAGATTCTTTTATCAGTCACAATATTTCTAAGAAGAAAATGATGAGATGTCTTTCTCTGTGAAGATTTTATATACTTTTTTAGATTCACCTGTACTCTTAATTGTAAATTGCATAAATCAGTCTTAAGATAAATTCATACAGCTTTCATATAAACAGAGTTCACATTAAAATATATCCAAGATAGTAAGAGACAATACGGATATTGCTTGAAATGTTACTCCCCTGCATCTTTCATTTGATTGTGCCTTTAAAATGTCACTGCAGGTAAAGAGCAGTCTCTACTTTAATTTAGTAGTTTCCAGCAGCAAAAGCTCAAATAAAGGTTATCAGAGTGTATTTATAATACAAAAAAAGACTGAATTCAGTAATTTCATGTGGATAATTGGCACTAAGTGTTAGTTGTGCTTGATGTGTATTTTTTGCAGTCTTTGCAGCTGGCAAGGCTGTGTGCAAATCTCAAGTTATTTTTGAACACTGCTTATAAAATTAAATTTATTAACACAAACTTCAAAAAAAAAACTATGGCACATTATTATTAAAATGTAAAATGGTATGCATTTTTAGATATCCGTTTTCATGTGTGTATAAATTATATATATAATTTAAAATAATACAAATATCATAATATGAATTACCTGTAATTATGATTTCTAAAACACTGACAGCTAATGTAAAGGAGTGAGCAAATTCTTATGGAAAGATTCAACCTAACACCTGGGCTGAATTGCAAAAAAAAAAAAAGAAGCAATTTCTATTTTAATTCATTGCAGGACATCACATAGAAACTGTGGTTTGCTATACTCTAGTGACCTGCATTCATATTCCATCCAGATCATTGCTGTCTTTTGGGGAGTTTTCTCCATAAACTTTGTTTTCTTCTTAAATAGCAAACATGGGTGTTTTAGGTAGTTTGAAAGCTTTAAATCTTCCTTTAAATTGTCCTTGTATGTCAGTGCAGATGTGAGAATGAGTGCCTACCTTCTTTCCTGTGGTATGGGATAAGTACCTGCTATTAATTCGGAATCATTAGATATTCTGTGGGGGGCATAGTGGTAGTGCTGGTGCCTTGCAATAAGCAGACCGGGGCTCATGTCCTTGGTGCTTCCCATGTAAAGTTTGCAGGTCCTCACCATGTCTGCATGGGATTCCTCCCACAATCCAAAGACGTGCCGATTAGGTGAGCTGGCATGAATAAATTGGCCCTTATTTGTGTGTTCAAGCTAAGAAGAGTTGATGTCCTGTCCAAGGATTGATTCCTGCCTTGCACCCCATAATTGCGGGGACAGGCTGCAGTCCTGCCCTGAAGAAGTGGGCTGGCATAATGAAATATGTGAAATATTCTACTGATGGAGGACTTAATTTGAAGGGTGGATACTGGATTAGGAAGTTCTGCATTATACAGTTTGTTTGTATAATGAATAGTGTATATAGTTTTACATGATGTTAACTAAAGCAAACTGATAAATATATTAATTTGCTTCATCTTTACAGATACAATTTTTATTGATATATAAAGATTTATTTGACTTTGTCCTCTTAAACCTCCTCTCATTCTAGATTTTATATATTAGCATGGCATCATTTGCTACACCAGCTAGTGGAATTTCATGATTACCACTCGTTTTTGAAAATTAAAGAAGTTGCATTTATGTAGAATCTATCTATTTTGAATAGTATCTGAAGTTACTTTAAAAAACTCAGTTATGGTACAATTCAGGATTTTTTTTTCTCAGGGCTGCAAAGACAAAGAGAGGTGAAGACTAAACAAGCAAATTTGTAATTTGAAGTCGTACAGCCAGGGTCAGTGAGTTAAATAATGCTGCTTGAGACAAGGTTAATTTTTTTCCGACCATTTTGAAGATTGAGGATAGATATTGGTACATGGTCATTTTAACATATAAAGCATTAAATGGCCAAGGTCCGGCTTACTTGTCTGAACTTATCATGACTTACAAACCAGAGCGCACATTAAGATTTCAAGATCTTCTATTAGGAAGTGCTTCCTATCCCCCCAGTCCATGTGATTCTTATCACTTCCGGGTCAGATTAAAACTGTTCTTTTCTTCAGCCCAGAAATACTTTATTTCTTCTGTCCTCATGACTACAGAGTACTTCCGGGCTATATCGAACATACGAGTCCTTGATCCTCCCTGCAGCATCCTGGTGGCCCCCATGGTATCCAGCAGGGCTGTAAAGGAAAACTCCAAGGTCCAAAATGCCCTGATGGAATTCGGGGCCATATGCCACAATATATATATATATATATATATATATATTGTGGACTAAGCCCCGGACACAGGCAGGCAGACATGTTGCAAAACACCACCACACGTTTATTTTTCAAACTATTTACAAAAGTCAGTGCACCAAACCCACTTTACCCCAAGTCCAGGCCTCGCACACACTTTGCCTCTTCTTCAGGCCGCCTCCACTCTCCTTTCACCTGCTTTGTCCACTCCTCACCCGACTCCAGTCATGAATGAAGGGAGGTGGCTCCTTTTATCCACACCCAGATGTGCTTCAGGTGCTTCCCAGCAATCTCCCACCAATACGCCCCTGTGTGGCAGAAGTGCCGGCTGTATCCCCGGAAGCACTCCGGGTGTCCCTGCTCCTCTTCCCCCAGCACTTCCTGGTGTGGCGGAAGTGCTGAGGTCCAGGGCTCCAAAGGCATGGGGGCGCCCTGCTGGCGGTGACCACTGGCCCCTATAGGGTAGAGCTTCAAAGCTCTGTACCCGTGGCCCCCAGAGGAACCAGGGCAGTTGCCCACAGATGATCTGGGGAAGGCGCAAGCCCTCCTCCGGTCCTCCTGGGCGTCACGGCCGGGTCGCCACCCCAGCCACCTCTGACAATAAATATATATATATATATATATATATATATAGAGAGAGAGAGAGAGAGAGATAGAGAGAGAGAGAGAGAAAGAGAGGGTGTTTCATAAAGTATGCAGTTTTTAAAAATGCAATAAATCAGCCAAAATCGAAGCAAAATTTAAAATTTTTATTTAATTTCATTTAACATATACTTCGATTTAATAATGAAAAATGATATCGAGCATATGTCCACCTCCACTTTCTCTGCAGGCAGTCAACCGATCGTTGAAATTAACAATAACTTACAGACATCCCTGTCAATTTCGCCGATTACTCATTGAATATCCCTCTTCAGTTTGGCAATTGTTTGAGATTTGTTCACGTAATCTTGTGACTTCACATGTCCCCATAAAAAGAAGTCACGAGGAGTGAGGTCATATGACCTCGGAGGTCATTCTTGGTTGCCTCCGTGAAGCGAGATTAGATGCGCAGGGAATTTTTCACAAAGCAAGGTGATTGGCTCCTGGGATGTAGGGCAGGTAGCCCCATCCTTCTAAAACCACATTTCATCAATTCCGTCATCCTCCATTCCTTCCAGAGCAGGCCACAAAAAGTTAGTGATCATGTCCCATTAACGGTTGCCATTTACAGTAGCTGAATTTCCATCATCATCTTCAAAAAAGAAGGGGCCAATTATGCCTCCTGCCTAAAAACAATACCAAACTGTGGCTCATAGGGGATGCATTTTATGTTCTTGGATCACTCTAGGGTTTTCGTCACTCCAAATGCGGCAATTTTGTTTGTTGACATACCCCGAGAGATGGAAATGTGCCTCGTCACTGAAGCTTATTCTTTTTGAAAAATTGTCGTCCTCTTTTTTCAAAATCCAATCGGTGAATCTTTGCCGTTTTGCATGATCTGCTGGTTGTGTCAACTGAATCTTGTAGGGGTGCATATGAAGATCTTTTTTCAGTATTCGATACACCAAAGATGGTGACATACCCAGCTATTGTGAACAGGGCTCACATTCACACTGTCTTGCACTACCGCAATTTTTTGTAGCGTTCGAACATTACAGTTTCAACCGGGCGATTTTCTAGTTGCAACTGACCCAGATTCTTCGAATTTCTGTACTAACTTCGAAACTGTTGTTGCGGTACGGGAATTGTCACGTCCAAAGACCACACAAAGTTTACGGACAGTCTCTGCGTAGCACTCCCCGTTTTTGTAATGAGTTTTCACAATAAGAATGCGTTGCTTGATACTGAACCGCTCCATGGCTACTAAATGGAAAAACAACAAATTATCTTCTAATCAGAGTGATAATAGATAATGAAAATGATAGGAACAGTGCTGACAACCTTCAAACAAAAAAATCCCACACAATTCAAAAACTGCGTACTTTATGATACACCCTTTATATACTGTATATATATATATACCCTTTATATATATATATTTAAAAGTGGTGGGTTGGGATTCTTCCAGTTGAGCAAGATAAGTCTATGTGCTAGTAGTGAGGTAAAGGCAATTACGATTTGTTTGACCGTCTCCTCTTTAAGTCCATCTGGGAGTACACCAAACACAGCTGTTAATGGGTTAGGAGTGATTGTGACACCAAGGCTATCTCGTTAGGAATTCAAAGAATTCTGTCCAAAAAAATGCTAATTTGGTGCACACCCAAAATATATGGCTCAGCGAGGCTGGTGATAGACTGCAATGATCACGGGTTGAATCTTGCCCTGGAAACAGTTTGAAAAGTTTTAATCAAGATAAATGTGCCCAAAAGAAAGTTTCAATTTGAACAATTGAGTGCTTTGCACATATGGATTTAGAGTGTATTGTGTGCATGGCTGCCTTCCAGTCATTTTCTGAAATAATAATAAAAATAATTCTTTGCATTTATATAGCGCGTTTCTCACTACTCAAAGCGCTCAGCAATTGCAGGTTAAGGGCCTTGCTCAAGGGCCCAATAGAGCAGAGTCCCTTTTCGGCATTTACGGGATTCGAATTGGCAACCTTCCGATTGCCAGTGCAGATCCCTAGCCTCAGAGAAAGATCCTTTCCCTATTGTGTCCTGGGATCTTTGAAAGGAAGGAGCGTTAAAATGTTTTTATAAATTGTGGAGATGTTATCTGATCAGTATTTCATCTGAAATTTCATTTCATATTATGAACATGGAGAGAAGGCCAAAAAGATTTTAGCTCAACAAATTCACAGGAAGGAATTCTGCAATGCAATAATGTAGCAAAGTGTAATATGTTACTTATAATTTTGTTTTGTTTTAGTTATGAACTTCCCCAAAATTAATTAATTGTTGTAAATAGTTAGTGGTATACCGATTGTTTAATATGTTGTAGTGCTGGTGTTTATTAGCATTACACCTCACAACCTGCATGCACCACATTTCTTGGCTCTGCCGCCAGAAACACAGTGGACGCTGTTGGGGTAGGTGGTGTTTTCAGCTCTCCGCAGGCTTTTTCTGATTTTTATTTTATTTATTTTGTATTAATAGTTTTGTTTAAAATAATTTGTAATTGATTTAATTTATTATTTAATAGGCATAGGGGAGAAGCGCTTATGTGATGCCTGTTCTTTTTTCCCTTTTTGTTTTTGGAAAAGCATGCTACTCTCTTTTTTATTGTATAAAGCTATGTATATCGTAAATAGTTCTCTCTGGAAAATCTGAGTAATTGTTTGTAAATAGTTTTATATGCAATGTGTTTATTGTGTAATTAAAGAAAACAGAAGCACGAGGATGCTTTTGGGGGATAGGGGAGAAGGTGCTTATGTGACAGCCTGTTCTTTTTTCCTTTTTTGTTTTTGGAAAGAAAAATAAAAACTTCTTTTTTCGACCCTATGTGCCTCTGACTTCACTGTTATTTATACGATGCAGAGAAAGACAAATTGCAGTCAGCTACAATAACAGCAATTATATGTCCTTATATTCTACTCAGTCTAAAGAAGATAATACACAATCTAATAAGTTCTTTCACTCATTATAGACACAACAACTAGATACTCTGTAAAACTGGGTAAACCTCTGACACTCAGAATGAGTAGATGCTATAAACTTACTTCAAAGTGGAAAAGCAGCCAGCCCTGATACACAATGGAATTTTATTAAAGTTTTCAAATAAGTTTGCTCCACTATTATTAGTAACATTTATAGAAGCTAAAGATGACAAACTTGTACCTCAAATTTTTTACCAAGCATTAATTTCTATCTTTCCTAAGAAAAATAAGGACTTACTAGAATGTGCATCATACAGACCAATCTCACTCCTGAACAATGACATTAAGATACTGTCTAAAGTTCTAGCCAGAAAGATTGAGAAAGTGCTTCCTTCTGTATTATCACAAGGCCAAACCAGATTTATTAAAGTTAGACACTTAGCTTCTAATCTTCAGCATTTGTTTAATATAATATATTCACCCTTTAAATCTAACACCCCAGGGATCTTACTATCATTAGATGCAGATAAAGAAATTGACATGGTTGAATGAGACTACCTATTCATCACATTGCACAAATTTAGGTTCAGCCCAAACATATGTGCATGGATCTATACTATACTAGTCCAGAGGCCTCAGTTTGTATTAACAACATTATTTCAGACTACTTCAAACTAGAATGTTGTACTCAACAAGGACGTCCCCTATCACCACTGCACTTTGCAATCGCCATTGAGCCATTGGCTGTTTACTTTTGAAATGCATCAGAGATAAGATGATTTTCAGAAAATATCACTATATGCAGATGATATGGTAATGTATATATCTGCACCCAGCAATGCTAAAAGCACTAGCAGATTTTCAAAAGATATTTGGACTCAAAATTAATTTGAATAAAAGTGTGCTTTTTCCAGTGAACTCCCTAGCACACAATACTAGACTGAACATCTTCCTATTTATCTTAGCAGGACAGTTTAAATATCTGGGGGTAAATGTAATAAGTAAATATAAAACTCTTTTTCAACAAAATGTTGCTGTACTGTATTAAAGATTTGAATAGATGTTTCACCCATTATCTCACATTAGCAGGGAGAATCAACACTGTTAAGGCTGTTTTTTTATTTCAAACCATCCCCTTATACATTAACAATTTTTTTTTAAGAAATTAGATTCAATCATAACCTTATTTAATGGGAAATCGAAACATTCACATATCCAAAAGGTGACTCTACAATGACTTAATGCAGATGGGGGCATGGCACTACCTTTCAATTTTATTACTGGGCAGCAAATATACAGGCCATAAAGACATGGACATCGGCAGAAATTGATGAACATATACCAGCCTGGTGTACAATAGAATTAAAAGTTTGCAGTACTTCTTTATATTCCCTGCTCTGCGAATCCAGTAAATACAATCTATTGTCAGTACACTACTAACCCAATTGCACCTTCATTCACATAGAATATGGAACCGATGTAGGAAGCACTTTAAGACAGAGAAGCTCTTATCTGTTGCACATCTATATGACAACCACTCTTTTCTATCCTCTCAAATTAAATACAATTTATGTCCATATATATGGGTTGCCCTCCAGATTGCAGCAACCCTTCTAGTTACCTGTTTTTCAAACCTTAAGCTCATCAAGACATAATTGAGGTCATCAATGCACAACATAGTAAAAGCAGCTTGGCTATCATCAACTTAGACCTTGTACAAAAGCTGATGACCTAATAGATGACATGTAGACATGTGCTGTTGTGAAATGTAACAAAGAGAAACCAGTAAATATTCACTTTGAAGTTTTATAAAAAAAAAAAAATATTTGTATTTGACATTAAAAGTTATAGTTAAGCTTGTGATGTGTGCTTCTTTGTTTATTCATTATTTATTTATTGTTCAGATTAAAGCTATTATAAGAAAAACTACTGTAGTTGATTCAGGGATGGGCTGGAGGCCAAGAAGATTCTGCTTCGGGCCCTAGTTTGGCTAGGGGTGGCACTGACTATAACATTTTCATTTAAAACCAAAGAAATTATTGTCCATTTTCGTCTTTTGTCCATACTACCCCAGCATTTGTAACACCTGAAGACCTTTGAAAACATTCTCCAAAGCCACATATTTCTAAAAATGCCAGCCCACTGCTGAACTGTGGATGGGTGAACAAACAGAGAGCTTTGAAAATGTAAACTCGAATAGCTCTTTGATTGGTTTGTGCTTATTATGTGACTCTTGCCTGATTGGATCCTGCTCATTAAATGATGTTAGGATGTTAGTGTGGATGGAGATCATTTTCATTCAAACAAACTGTGTGGACGTAGCCCTAGTGCCTGAACATTAACTAAATAATCAAAAGATTTGCTAAAGATCTGAAGAAAAAAAATGCCAATGAATTCAGTATGTATTCTTCACTTACAGCCAATCAGAAAACAAGTCAAACAAGTCTACTCTAATCTGTTCTAACAGTATATGTTGTACCTAGTCCAGTCTTTTCATCTTTTACTGTTTAGAAGCAGTTTCAGTGAAACACTGTGGGAGATTGTGGAAGGGTACATCATCAGACAATTCATTATGAAAAACAGAATGCTGAACAACAACAGAGGAAGTTTTTTTATTGCATAATCAGTACTTAGATAGATACTTTATTAATCCCAAGAGGAAATTCACATACTCCAGCAGCAGCATACTGATAAAAAACAATATTAAGTTAAAGAGTGATAAAAATGCAGGTAAAACAGACAATAACTTTGTATAATGTTAACTTTTACCCCAAACCGGGTGGAATTGAAGAGTCGCATAGTGTTGGGGAGGAACGATCTCAGTCTGTCAGTGGAGCAGGACAGTGACAGCAGTCTGTTGCTGAAGCTTTTCCATTATTGACAGGAGCCTGCTCAGCGCCCATCGCTCTGCCACGGATGTCAAACTGTCTAGCTCCGTGCCTACAATAGAGCCTGCCTTCCTCACCAGTTTGTCCAGCCGTGAGGCATCCCTCTTCTTTATGCTGCCTCCCCAGCACACCACCGCGTAGAAGAGGGCGCTCACCACAACCGTCTGATAGAACATCTGCAGCATCTTATTGCAGATGTTGAAGGACACCAGCCTTCTAAGGAAGTAGAATCGGCTCTGTTCTTTCTTGCACTGAGCATCAGTATTGGCAGTCCAGTCCAATTTATCATCCAGCTGCACTCCCAGGTATTTATAGGTCTGTACCCTCTTGTGGGAACATCTAAAATTGGACTACAATTGTGTAAGAAAATCTGCAGTATTGCAGCAAAATAAGAAAATCATGAACAACGGTACAAGCAAAATATGTGTCATCTTCAGGTTATCATTAGCTAAAGAGTACTATGTTAAAAAACACTAAGACTTCTGATGGGACTCTATCATTCAAACTTTGGATTTCTAACATTTTACTGTATATCTCACTACTAGTTACAGTAAATGCCACCATCAGATACAGCTGCCAAAGACAAGCTTACCAGAATCCATTTGCATAGGTTGACTTTATTGACATTCAAGACAACATCAATAGCAACACCATATAAAAATGAGAATAGCTATGGATGAAGATGGAGAACAAGTGGCTGAGGGTAGTTGGGTTTTCTTAGGATCCATTCGGTTTTGCTCAAATGTCTGCACTCAGGCAATTCATAGTCTACCTTGAGTTGTGTAGTTTACTGTATATGGTACCAACTAAATCCTGGTGGCAAACAAAAAATGCCGTTGAAGCACTAGGCAAGATAGATCCAAAGTAGCAGAGAGAAAACCCACAGAAAACCAGAACTTGGTGTGAACAGGCAGGAGTTGGTACATAAATGAGCAGTAGCAAATCTCTTCAATACAGAGTTCAAATGGTGAATAAAAATGAGAAACAAGATCTAAGTGTCGCTGAGAAGATGAGAAGGCAAAAGTACAAATCCGATCATAGACAACTAAGCACAGATTCCTCACATTCACAGTAAGCGAAGAGTTATTGTAAAGGTTTACACATACTGCAACACTCTTTACTAAGATACTTGCTGGAGCTAAAGCAGAAAGGATCATGGTTTGATGAAAATGTCATAATGGCAAGCCTCTAACAAAGATTATAATATTTTGTGGACACTAGTGAGCATAACTGAGCCCCAACCCCTTGACCCAACTAAATAGGAAACAATCATGTGTTCAAATCAGCCCTTTTATTAAACAGAGTATCTTTACAGAGGCTTTTCCCCAATACAGCGTACTGCACTTTCTCTTTCCTTTCTTTTTCACTCCACTCCTCAACGGTATGCTTTTGTCTTCTTCCTCCTGACTCCAATCCCCTGGCAAAGCTGAGAGCTCCTTTTTAAACCCAACCCAGGAGTACTTCCAGTGCCCAATCTATTGTTTCCAGGAAGCACTTCCAGGTAAGGTGGGACCTCCCCGGAAAGGGCATTTATCCCTCAATAACTTCCCATGGCAGCCCCCATGGAACTCAATAGAGCAGTCCTATGAAACCACAACTCCCATGATGCCCTGTGGGCATTCATACAGGGGCTAGCCACAAGGAATACTGCCACCCAGCATATGGGGGGGATGAACTGCACATTATCCCATATTTCTCCTGTGCTCCAGACTGTGAATGGGACTGCTAACCATCCTAGTTGGGATGCTTCTCCACCCAGGTCATTTACTGTATACATTATACTGGCCTCCCAGCCAGGTAAGAGATTCCCTTCCATTGCTGCTCAGATGCCAGTCATGGTGTACCAGTTGCTGCAGTGCCCCTGCATGCCTGCCTCCTGGCTGGGAGGGGAGTGTCACACCTTTTCTTCTGACCAACCGATATGCTGGCTTCTTTACCAGATAAGGGAATAAGATCTGTCACTGTTGGGAAGCCAGTCAATACATTACTATTTATTTATTTATTTTTCTTAGACTTCAAGGAGAGTGTTCCAATATGTCCAAGGAAGAACAGATACACAAGCTATTTCTTCTCACCATTGTAAACAGTGGTAGAATCAAAAGATAAAACAAAGTAGCATTGATTAACTCCACCGGCATAACTGTTCCTATAACTTAAATTAGTCTTTTTAAAAGGTAAGTGGTTATTGCTCAACAACAAAGAAATAGATTTTGCACTATATTGTAAAATATAGTAATTAAGCAATCAGTTTAATTAGCACTATTGTATGCCTTCATTAATGCATTTTCAAGGTCATTAATGAATACTTAATATAATTATAGAAGCAACTAACAGTAAGCAAAGAGATAAATAAGTGACATAAAGTGTTGGTTGACAGAACTACAACTGGATATTTTAAAGCAGACATGGACAACATGAAAACAAGATGTGCATTCTATAATAATCAGAAACAAGATGCTGTATTTCCAGGTCATTTCCAGGGTTTTAGTGTAATATAAACTAAAATATACATAGATATCTACAAACAAAATCTATCTTATCCCCAGATGATAATTTGGACTGCCAGACAAATACCCAACCTACATCAGATGCTTAAACGTCTTTCAAAAGGCAGTGCCTGCAGCTCGGCTATTGGCTCCATGCCAGAGGATAGAAACTCATCAAAAACCTGGCTCCTGGTGCACAAATCTTACAGATGAGGCAGGAGATTGTTTGCATTTATTATTCTGATTTGCCAACAGTCATGAAGAACGGATTACCATTCAAATAATTATTCCAGTCAATGTGTTGCCCACAACTGCCAGTGTGTTTTTTGATTAAAAACAAAGCTGCACAAGTTGTATTTTAAATGCTTTTCCATGTCTGTAGCTCTTAAAGTTATTTGATTATGAAACATATGTGTCCCCTTGTCTCAGATCCCACTCCAAGGTGGCAGTCTTTTGAGAGGCTCACAGTTGAGATTAGACAATCACTCTCCATAATTCTCCAGTTTTAACCATGTGGAAAGTGATTTCCTATTTTTCTTTATTTTATATTTGAGAATGAGTGCAATGATTTTGAAATCTTGATTAAGAAAATATTGAAATCACATCCTTCACGTTCAATAAATGTTACTTATCTGGCTGTTAATTATGCAAAACACTGTAATATGTAAAGTACAAGTACAACTTTAATACAATTTTGGTGCTGATATGAATTTGGAATGTTGCCATGTAATCTGGTAAAATGAATAAACATGGTTATGAATTTCCTAGCTGACGTTAATTTCTTCAGTGGAATGAAGTTTGCAATAACTTGGATTACATTGTGGGATGTGAAAGTAAATTACTAAACTACTAAAACCTCCTCCAATGGTCTATGTGGATTTGGTAATAGTTGTAGTAGACTAATAGGATGTCCTGAAAGAGACTTGGCTACAAACCACACTGGCAAGAACATCCATCCATCCATTATCCAACCTTATAAATCCTAACTACAGGGTCACAGGGGTCTGCTGGAGCCAATCCCAGCCAACACAGGAGGCAAGGTAGGAAACAAACCCCAGGCAGGGCGCCAGCCCACCGCAGCTGGCAAGAACATCATTCTTTATATTTTGATTAATGGATGCCCACTAAAAGTAACCTTTAATCAACTATAATTTGGCTTATACCAAATTAGCTAACAATGAGTCATGTCCCAGAATAAGTCTTTGTCTTTGAATCTGGCATAATAAGCAAACCTAATAAAATGTTAATAAGCTCAGATGAATATGCTAGTAGTAGTGGCTACAGTATGTTTTTTTTTTTAAATCTGGTTCTATGGGAAGAATAGTTCTGTTACATTGAATTGTTAAAATAAGGTGACAGCCTTTTGCTGTTTGTCCTCTTTCCTACAGACAATTACAGAATTAAAACAGCTGAAGAAGATAGACCATCTGGCTTGGTGATTGTTGAGTTATTTAGCTCTTTTCAAACAAAAACAGTAAGGTTCTCGTGGTCAGTATAAATTAGAAAAGGATGTTCTGCATCTTTAAGCATATGTTTCCATTTCCTGAACGCTAATCTTGTTTTGCCTGCCTATGGTAAAGTCATCCCTGACGGAGGATCATGGGAAAGAGGGGTCCTTTCATCGGATTGACTGGACCAGCACTGTTTTAGCCGTGGAATGGCCAAATGGGGGGGGCAGCTTGACGGATGAGGTCTCCAGGACTCTAAAAATATCCAAATCTTATTATATGATATCATCTACTGTTAAATTCTGCTCCGTACTTCTAAAATTTTTATTTTTATGCTGTATTGAGGATTTGTTCTGTTCTGTGTATTGTATTGTATTGACCCCCTTCTTTTGACACCCACTGCACGCCCAACCTACCTGGAAAGGGGCCTCTTTTTGAACTGCCTTTCCCAAGGTTTCTTCCATTTTCCCTACAAGATTTTTTTTGGGAGTTCTTCCTTGTCTTCTCAGAGAGTCAAGGCTGGGGGGCTGTCAAGAGGCAGGGCCTGTTAAAGCCCATTGCAGCACTTCCTGTGTGATTTTGGGCTATTCAAAAATAAACTGTATTGTATTGTATTGTAATCTTTCAGAAGTTATTCATGATTTCCCATGTCATGATTTTGTTCATTAAGGGTAAGCTTCCAGAAGGAGTAAGCATATGAATGAGGTTTACTACGTTCTGGAAACCTTTGCGAAAGTATTGCACCAACACCTGACTGAAGGTAAGGCATCTACAGTACTCTCACTTCAAAAGTGATTGAGCTATTGAGGTTTCTGAGGTTAGGGGCAGAAGTAAATATTACCTTTAATATTTTAAACACTTCTTTGGCTGTTGGGGGTCCATTGAAACTCTTGAAGTGTCTTTTTAGTCTGTGATGTAATTGAGGAAATAACATCACTACAGTTCTGTTATTATTTTATGGTAATAAGATAATGGTTATCTTATTCTAATTTGCACCACTTGTATAGCTCTGAACTTGTCTTTATCAAATTGAGCTCTAATTTAGCATTGCTTTTACCTGGTTTTTTGTTTGGTTTCATACTTGTATCTAATCTTTAAATTTTATAACACAAAAATAATATGGAAGACCTGTGAAATTCATGCTTTTGTAGTTTTGCAAATAATTTATTATATTAACAAGTCTTCTCAAACATGCTGTATATGAGATTTTGGGTTCTTTATATCATACATGTATACCAAGATGTGTCTTTCCAAAGCATCTCTTAACCTGTCATTTATAAATGATTGACAAATGGGAAGAGCTTCAACTAAATCATATGGAATTGTCAAATATAATGTCCAATGATGGTGTTAAATGCGATCCTCTGTTTATCTTGGGCTTCTTAAGTCAAGTTTGGTAAACACTGTGGACCCCGTGATTTGGTTTAACAGAGACAATACTAATAGGAGTGATCTTGTTAATTTTCTATAGTCTATACTTGGTCTTGGGGAACACCTTTTTTTCCTATCAAAAACGCTGCACCAATGGGTCTACTAGATGGTCTAATGAACACATTCTCTACATTTTCTTTTATATACTTTTCCATGGCTTTTGAATCAAGGTGACATAAAGCAGAAATTTCACCTTTAAGTCAAGGAGCAATTGGTAGTAATTCAATCACACATTTATATGGGGAGAGTGGACGTAAAATGTACGTTGTAAACATTCTAAAGGTTCTGATAGCTGGAATGGATTCTATGCAAAGACAAAAGACTGTTGTAAAGGAAAATTAATTAATACATTTATTAAACCAATAAAAATCCAATTTTACAATTCTTTAGTTTTCCAGTTTATGTTAAAGTTATGACTTTGCACCAGTGATAACCTAATGTCAATCCCCAAGTGAAGCATTTAATGGCAAAAAAAGTAATTTCTTCTTCATGATGAATGCCTATTTCTGAGCTTGATATTGATGGTGACGTGAGCTCCAAAACATCATTACCAGTAGGACTGCCATAAATTGACTGCATCTTTGTTTTAATCTTTAATCAGTACTCAATGTTATTAAAATTTCTCCTTTCTCTTGGGTCATACAATGGAGTGTCATTGAATCTGTTCCTTTATTTGGCTGGCACTCTTTCACCAGTTTTGGTATTTTTTCCCATTTTTACTTTAGACATTGGAAAGTGTCTGATTTCTTTGTTTTATTAGTTGTGGCTTCTTCTTTTGTCCTATTTCTGTATGATATTTATAGAAGTGCTATCAACCACAAACTGTTACAGGAAAAGAAATCATTAAAGTCATTGGGGCTTTTCATCTGGCTGATGTTCACTATTTCCATGTGGTTACCCAGGAGTTTATAAAAATTCCACGCCTCTTAACTTGCAGGAGGCAGGAACATGAAGGTTCTCCTGTCCCCAAGGTGAGCAGTTGCTCAAGGTATTTTTATATTTATTATGAAGGAAAAGAACCATGAAGAATATGGAGGGTTTAAAGGGCAAAGTTTAAATAACAGACAGTGGTCCAAGCACCAAGAGGAGCTTACTAAACCAAACATCTAAACCTAACAGTCAAAGTCAAAAAAAGAATCTTGGTTCCTAATACTGACTTTTTCTGCCCTTAATTAACTCTAATCATTGTCATTCAATTTTAATTAGTATAACATTCAGTGGTCGCTCTTCATTATATAGATGGAGCACCATGGCATGGCTCATCGTGTGATCTCTTTATGACGTGAGTGACAACAGACCTGGAAACTTTTCTGCAAACATAGCTATAGCCATTTAAGATAATCATAAAATGGCAGTAAAATAGGACACAAAATGGTGTTGTCAGAATATCGAATTCATTTGGTTAAAAAAGCTGAAATAAGTATTTTTTTAAAAAATGAAGTACATTGAGAAAGGAGGAACAAAAACAGAGATTCATCACATCACATCACAAAAGTCAGATTGTATACCTTTCCAAGTGAATTCCCATATACAGCAGAAGTGAATCACAATACAGGCAATGAAACTGTACTAAACAATTAGATGATTTCTAAAATGAAATACAGATTTCTAAAAATGAAGAAAACACTGACCTGTGACAGCTACCGTAGGCTACAGATTGGACTCCCACATGTTGCATGAGAGTTTGTGTTCTTTTTTAATGGTATTATGTTTTTACTATGGGCTGTTTTTTTATATATACATCCATTACTTCCAAATGTCTGGCAGTTTATTTTGCTGTTATGAATACTGTGTTCTGTAGGCGTCTGCAATTTGTGAGCTCTTCTTCTTCAATAAGTATTCTCAGCAGTGAATCGCCCATTCTGAACACAGCTAACCCATTTTCTTTGTCTTTTTTGTGCACTTAACTCTTGCATTTTTCTGTCTTTCACAGCTGCAGGCTGTTGATTACAGAAGGTCTTTTCAGTACCACATGTGAGCTCATTGTTTCAAGAAATGAGGAGTCTTATTTTAGTTTATCAGTTCATTGCTTTAACTGATTTGGCAGAGGAGGACAGCCTGGTCAAACAAAGCTTTGTCTGTGGAAGTATAGATGACTAAGAGTGAGAAAGAAGACAGTAATATACTTAGATGTGCCTTCTTAGGGAAGATGATCTCCAGCAACGTTAAAAATGTGTTTTAATTCTAAGATGTTTGTTAAAAGATTTTTTTTTGACAATCAGCACAGCAGAAGAGTTGCGGCTTTTACTATTACTATCTTCATTTGAACTTAATCTTAGTACGGTCGCTTCTCTAACCAGAGGAAGTGTTAGTTGAGGCAACAGACTGAGGGCTAAACTAGCAAAACTTACACTTATAACTGTAAAAAAAAAGTATGGTCTGGCAAAGAAAAAAAGGTCAGAACCTTAAATTGTAAGCTGGTCATTCTTTTGGACTTTCCACGTGCGTAAAACCAAAAATCTTGAACCACTGGATACCTTTCTGCATGCACACATCATGTGTATTTACTGATATGGTCTATCAAAATGACATTGGGCATAGAAGGTCTAGGAGTGTCTCATCTCAGCTCTGACAAGCTTTTTAAAGTCAACCACTTCAAGTGAAACCAGGAAGTGGAAAGAACAAAGAGCAGAAGCTTAAAGTCGTGCAGAAATGCAAGGAAAGAGCTTCACTTACACAAACTGGGAGCGCTGGACAGAGATGTCTGTGACAGTTCCTAGAAATGTCCAAGTTGTATGGTGTAATTTTGCCAGATAGAATTACATTTTATTTGCTTCCACTTTTTGACAAATTAAGAATGTTAAATTTATAATGAGTGAATAAAAGTTTGTTAGCTGCTCCCATTGCTTGCATTAGTATTTGCTCTATCTTGCCGTCTGGGGTAATACTGACTTTTTCTGCACCTAATTAACACTAATCAGTGTCATTCACTTTTAATTAGTATAACATGTAGCTGGGCACTTCTCATTGTAGATTAAGCATGATAACATGGCTCATCATGTGATCTCTGTGTCATGTGACTGACAATCGACATGGTAACTATATTGTAAACAGGGCTACAACCATATAAAGAGAGTCATAATATGCCAGTAACCATATAAAAATAGGGTATAAAATGGTATTGACAGAATAATGATACATGTGATAAAAAAGCTGAAGTAAAAATTTCAAAAATGAAATAAATTGGAAAATGAGGAACAAATACAGATATTCATCTGCTATCAAATTCACTTTAATAAAAAGTCCGACCGTACACCTTTCCAGGTGTGAATTGCTGTCACTGAATGCTTATACACATTTAGTATGCTGCACAGAGCTGCCTGTGATAACTCCTATGAATACCCAGGTTGTATGGTGTGATTTTGCCTTCCACTTTTTGACATATTAAGAATGTTAAGTTACCTGTTTCGGTTGCTTTCTTTAGTATTTGCTCTATCTTGTCCTCTGGGGTATTGCTGGCTTTTTCTGCCCCTAACAGTAATCTTTGTCATTCATTTTAATTAGCATAACATGTATAGGAAAAAGAGCAGACGTCCTCTTACAGGAGAATTGAAGCACAGTAGCAGTAAGTCCTGGGTGAAGACAGGTCCACCGACCCAGATGTAAGTGCATTGTGACTGCAGGCCAGGTAAGTGCAAGGATAAGAGAACAAGAGGTGGGGTGGAGGCAGGGCCGGATTTTCCTATAGGCTAACTAGGCTTCAGCCTAGGGCCTCAAGATCAAGAGGGGCCTACATTCAAATTGTTAGCAATTTGAACAAACTTAAAAATGGGAGGTGAAAGGGCCTCATAAGTGGAATAGCCTAGGGCCTCTTTTCATCTAAATCCGGCCCTGGGTGGAGGACATGGCTGTGGGTCTGCATATCAAGGTTTCCGTGACATAACGTGTTGTTGATTTAGCTTTATTATTTGACAACTTTAATGAAGCCTAGTCTTGTGTGTTTATAAGCTTCCTTTCTTAATTTTTACAATAAAACGAAAATTCTACTTGTAGAGTGTTTATTTAAAACGGAGTGACAACAATGAATCCATTTCTCTGTCAATTACTGAGCCATCTGAGACTAGATGGACTGTTAAATACAATTTTTATGATTTTTGGGTGAGTGGTAGATATGAGGTAGAATTTTAGAGCAATAGTACATAATTTGTAAGTATTTTTGACAGACCTTCATTTTTAAATAAATGAAATACTTCAATGTTATTTTAACAGAATAATTCATATTGATGATTGTCAGTAACACACACACACACACACACACACATATATATATATACATGTAAAAAATCGAAAAACAGAAAATAAAAGTGTATACATACAATATATTCTTCATTTTTTTTCAACAGGTCTTACTGCTATCAATAATTATGATAATCTAATGAGAAAGATGGCAGTAAAAATAAAGATATGCTGCCTTATTAATTTATTCCATAAAATATAAACTTGTCGAAAAAGGACATTCAAGATTAGAGATATGTGAATCACATCCTTGAAAATGTTGATACTATTTTAATTAAATAGTTGCTAGGTTACGGCTTGTGAGGGGATCTGTTTGAACAATGCATTTATATCCTTTTCAGTTTATGAAAAAAAAGGTATTGACATAAAATACAGTGGGAGACGCTGAATGATTTTTTTTTTCCGCCAAGATCTGAAGAGGAAGCGCTTTTATCTCAGTGACAGCATTTTACTCTTAGTTGTGACTTACTGAGAACATTGCTGTGGCAGCTCCCTGGGATGCCAGCCTAGCATGGATACCTTCGGCCCCGCACCCTGGCAACTGTCCCTCAAAGCACAGTTGCTTCATCCACACAGCTGCTGCAGCGATAGCCCTCTTAACTGGCCACACATAAACTGTTGACAGCACAGTGATATATTGGGCTGGATAAAATAACTAAACCCTTGATGTTTAAAATAAATCTGACAGGCCCACTGGAAGGTCCTGGCCTACTCTTTCCCAGCCTTGTGTATTTTTTTTTCTATCCCGTGGTTCCAAAGATAATGTCATAATTTACAGTCAAGCATTATGCTAGATGAATGATGGATGTCTTTGGGCTTTTATAAGCAATAACCATGAATGGATAATGGTCTTTAGTAACACTCAGCATGAGGAAGGAAACCTTTCATCAAAAAGAATTTTCCTTTTATGTCTTATCTTGTAATAAACATGTGAAAGTTGATGGTGTTGAGGTTCATGTAAACCCTGCTGGTGTGATATTGATTAGAGAAATAATGCAGTGGGACTTTTCTCATTTTTTGATTTGGAAACTACTCATAGTAATAATTTCTTATTGAAAACGAATTTTCTGTTAGGGAATTTCTTATATTTTCTAGTCGAAAAAAGGACAATACACTGCTCCATTCAGCTTTAAAAATTGTCTTTAAGGTACCAACTTGTGTACCACTTGAAAGTATAAGAAAGGTTACAAGAAAGAGTCCTTCTGCTTCAGCCTGGTCAGTTTTGGTAGCTGCGAATTGGTTGGATCACCTTGTCATTTTAAAAATACCAACGTATTCTAGTCTCCTTCCCCCTTATGTTAAAGACGCTCCTGTTTTCCTTTCGCAATCTTCTTTCCCTTATTCAGAAAGAGGATGCCAGTTAGAAATCATAAAAATCCTGAATGGTTGAAAGAGGATGAGTTGTTTGATAGTTTTTCATTTAGGTACATGACTTAACAAATAAATCTATGGACTCAATAGATCAAAAATTTTATGCTGAGATTTGTAAATCTGTGCTTTTCACTGCCAGAGTATATCTTGGGATCAGACTTGCTGGGACTTACTAAAAACAAGATAAGCATGTTTAGCCTGAAGAATGGACATTGCATTGGCCATATAATTAACTTTTTGTTTTTGGCCCTTAATTGTATTTCTGTATTTTGTGCTGTAATTAAATTGGACAATGATGGGTAATCCTTTATTGTATTGAACAGCCTGGATAGATCACCACACTGTTTCCTTAAATTATGAAATGACCATAGGAACAGTGGCATTGATCAAATTCATGCCACTCAGGTGGGGTGATGCTACAAATTGCCACCTTCCAACATATCTGAATATGTTAACCTATTTAAATAGAAAATTAAAATGATGTATACAGAAAAATGAAGATACATTTTGCATAGACTTATTCAAATACAGTATAGAGAAACAGCAATCATTTTTCACATATAATTATTTATAAGCATCAACTAGAAAAGAATATAGTATAGACGCACTGATAAGCCATTTTCTAATTTTTAGTTTAATATAATAACGCTGCGAAAACCAGAACCAGTGTAGTGTACAAGTGTGAGGTGGGGATATTTTCTGCGCAAAGCAAGAACGCGTTCGGATTGATAACGAAGCAAAATTATAAATTGGAAATTAGTTGTTTATCTTCCTAGAAACTATTATCGGTGTAATGTTTATGTTTATTTTTGTTATTGCCTCATAAATTTGAACTGCTCTGTCTGATGCCGTCATAGAAGGACAGTCTTAAAATTATTTTTGAAGCAATTGGGGATAAAAATCAGAGAATTTTACTTTCTTCATTCATGAGTGATATTTTTCTGAACCCTGCTGCTTACACACGAATTGTACTGAGCATTTTGGCCCCCAAAAATGTACCGCCCCCTCTGCCCGCCCTTAGCTACGCCACTGCATAGGGATGACAGCAGGACAAAGTTATAAGCAAACAGGTATGCCTCACCCTGGCAGCTACGTTTTACTAATCAAAGTCAACATACCTGAGCATCTTTTTTTTTAGAATAACACAAAACCACATTTAGAATATACCAAACACATGCAGCGTCAGTCAGCTGTTACGTTTAAGTGTGGGCCTTTTCTCTACTAATGTACCAAAGAAAAAATTGCTAATAGACTGTTCCGTATGCTCATTTAAAATGTAAGTGAACAAGTAGTTTAAGGAAAGCATTTTGCTACAATAAGAGTATAGTGACATAGAAACCTTCCTGACCAGGACATTCATCCATCCATCCATCCATTTTCCAACCCGCTGAATCCGAACACAGGGTCACGGGGTTCTGCTGGAGCCAATCCCAGCCAACACAGGGCACAAGGCAGGAACCAATCCTGGGCAGGGTGCCAACCCACCGCAGCTAGGACATTCATTTTGACCTAAAAAAATGGATCTCAAGTTGCTTAATGAGCTTCAGACAAAGAGTTCAGATAAGAGGAGAATATTCAATGTGGAGTAAAGTCATCACTCAGTCACTTTGGGATCTGTCCCTGGACCACTATTTTTTCTTATTTATATTGATGACATGTTTTCTAATGTATTTACTAAATTTATGAAGTTCACAAAAGATATCATAATTGGATGGAAAGCATATTTTAAAAAGACAGCAAAAATTATTCACAAATACCTGGACAAACATTTGGAAGCTTATGTTTAATGTACAAAGTGCTACGCATAGGTAGAAGGAACATCAGTTATAAATACAAGATGGGAGACTCTGTGCTACAGTAAGCAACCTCTGAAAAGGATTTAGGGGTTACGTTGACACAAGGTTCTCATTGTCAGAGCAATGTGTAGAAGTAATTGAAAAGGCAAATAAAATATTAGGTTATATTGTAAAAGCTAATCAATATACTGTATATTGGAAAGTGTCATGCTTAGACTATATAATACAATAAAGAAACTGCATCTTTATTATTTTGTGCACCGTAGCTTAAAAAAAAGAATAGCAGAACGTGACGCTGTGTAAAGGAAAATAGCTAAGGAGTTTTAGAACATGCCTTACTCTGACCAGCTCATAGAATTAAGCCTATTTAGTCTTCAGTAGAGGAGACTGTGTGGAAACCTATTCCAGGTCTTAAAAATTCTTCAGGACATTAATAAAACAGATCTGGGGCTTCATGCATAATGCCATGCGTAGAGTTCACACTATAACATGGTGTAAGCACAAAAGTGGAAATGTGCTTATGCACAAAAAAATTCAGATGCATAAATCTGTGTGTTCGCCTACTTCCATGTTCTTCCACTCCATAAATCCCGGTCAGCGTGAAAAGTACCACATGTGCACACGCCTGCTGTCCCGCCCCGTCTCTTCCCAGAATTACATCTCTTTGAATATGCAAATCAATATAAATAGCCCTTAAACTCAGCGTTCTGTGAAAAGGCAATGGCAAAAGCACGAAATAGAAGAAGAATACCGAGTGGAGGCAAGGAAAAACGTGCCATTTGTTGGTTTAAACAGTGGCATAAACAACAAAAGGAAGTTGATCGAGTGACACAGAGTGTCGGAGAAACTCGAAAACTCAAGTTCACAAAGTCACACAGTGCCCAAAATAAAAAAGAAATTGTCAGATATCAAAGTCGGCGTGAAAAGGCAAGTTGTAGCCTACCATCTGAATTTCATATGAAAGCTTATTCAGAGAAAAAAAAATAGGCACACAGTGGGAAAAAAGCACGAAATGTCAACTTTAATCTCAAAATTTCCACTTTAATCACAAATTTTATTTTGTTATTAAAGTAGAACATCATAAACTTCATGTTAAAATTGTTTAATTTACTAGTTTCTCAAATCCTATTGTAACTAAAGTAGCACGTTAAATGCTTTGTTTTGTATTTGATCTTCTATGTGTTCTATGTGTGTGAATCACTGTGTGCTTCTGGGCTTTCTCTTCCTCCGACAGGACACAGAATCCATTACATTCATAATATTACAGCTCTCTGAATAATTAAAACAGTGTGTGCTTGATGCTGTATACCGATAATTCTCTTTCCGATCAGCTGCTCTGAGTGGTGCAGTGAGAGTAATATGGAAAAAGATGATCCGCTGTGGCAACCCCTAACAGGAGCAGCTGAAAGAAGAAAAAGTTGCAGTGAGAGTAACAATGCTAAAGCAGCTATGGTATTTAGAATACTTTGGCCATTTAGTGGACCATTATATCGTTACAGGTTAATTACAATCAGATGCATTAACTCTTTGTGGGCTGAATATTTTTTTCCAAAAACATAATTTCTGAAAAGCAATGGTTTCACACAGAAATCAACATAAAACGTCTGTTGCTGCATGCTGTGGCTGCCAGTTTGCCAAGAATGTGCGGCAGTCTTGCTGCCAGGCTGTCTTTACTGGTCACTGTGCATTGCAATCTGGTTTCTTTCTCTTATCATTGTTAAGTGGCAGTCCTCCTGGCGAAAATTGACGCAAGCGTGTCAGCTACATGAACCTGTTCAGCACCACAATTAGCTTGGGACCAGTCAGCTGAAGCTGAAACCTCACATTCATTTTCAATCACTTGTATCAAAATCGGAGTCTGACAAGTCATAGTTCAGTTCAGAGATAATAGGCAAAACTTCGTCCACAGAGTATTTTGCTTTACGCATTTGCTTTGATTTCTCGCCATTATGTCAGTGCCATGTGATTTGGTTTGTGGGGAGGAAACCACCCTTTGTGGGGGTTGAAGGTTGTTGAGCAGAAAGGCTAAGTGCTGAGTTATTGTACACTACTGATCTTCTTTTTGAATGCCTGAATCTCATATTGGTGATTTTTGTTCAAAATTGACATGTATAAATTATTTTAAACTGTGTGTGTAAGTCAAAGATGCAGATTAATACTGTCTTGGCTTAAAAAATTGACGTATTTGATAGGTTTTTAAGTTTTTCCTCCATGTCTCATAGACTACAATGTAAAGCTCCAGTGCGGGCAAAATGTTTTTTTACATTTTTAGAAAGCGAATAATTTTAGAACACAATTTCGTGTGGAATATGTATATAAAACATGCTAGTGACTAAATAACTTTGACTTGAAATATATCAAATCAATCCTTTAAGAAGTATCTGGAGGAGATATTAGAACAAGTCAGCTATTAGCTTAACAAACAAGCTTGTTGATATTGAATAGTCTCCTCTCCTTTATCATATTTCTTATGTTCATATGCTTTTATTTTCTAATACAAAGGAGGCCAAAATATACAGAAAAGCTACATTTTTGGAATTTAAATTAACAAAAAGGAAGAATAAACAATGGGAAAACACAAAAGAATCTAATGAATTGCAATAAACTATGATTAAGTCTACATAATCTCCTTCCCTGTCTATTACCATTTCTGTCCTTGTCTGCCGTGTGGGGTGGCAAGAAGATCTTTTAATTGTTCCCAAGATCTATATAGTCTCTCGTTGTGTCTTTTTTCACTATATAAAGAATTACATTTATCCAAGGCATCAGTGGCACTTCTGCCCTCTCAATTTCTTTAGGAGCAATGACTGTTTTATCTTAGGTCAATCTTTTCTCACATTATCTTTTTGGTTGCCCCAGTCTAAAGCAGATACTAGACATCCATTGCACACATGGGACATATCAGCCCTTGGTGGTTCCCATCCTCCTCCATTTGAAAGAATGACATATGTTTCCACTGCTATCACATGCTTTTTTCTCTCTCCTAGCACACTGTTGGGCCATGCTACTGCCCAAAAGTCATGTCCACCAGACACCCCACTGCAATGTTCATTTAGGAATGTAAACATTTATGTAATATAACATAGTCAGACTAACCTTATCAAACAGTGGGCTGGAGCCTATCCTAGTAGCACTGCGTGCAAGGCAGGAAACAGCCTTGGATGGGGTACCAGTCCATCAAAGGGCCCACTGAAGCATACACACCCACCCACACAAATATGTAAATTCAATTTAGCCTAACTTACACATCTTGGAAATGTGTGAGGAAATCCCATCTAGACATGAGGAGAAAGTGCAGGCTCCATATTGACAATTAAATACAGTGGTGCCTTGGTTTGCGAGCATAATTCGTTCTGGAAATGTGCTTGTAATCCAAAGCACTCGTGTATCAAAGCGAATTTCCCCATAAGAAATAATGGAAACTCAGATGATCAGTTCCACAACCCAAAAATATTCATATAAAATTAATACAAAATATAAAATAAAAATACATAAAACAAATTAACCTGCACTTTACCTTTGAAAAAAATCATAGCTGGTGTGAGGGAGACAAGAGAGAGAGGAGAGGAGGAGGAGGAAGGTTATTGTGTATAATGACTTTCACTCTAACTTACGGAATCACTGCTATCTGTTGGCTCACTGGAATGTTTTTCTTTTTTTTTTTCCGACTTTTAACAAGGACCTTCTCCAATGACAGTTGCTTTTGCCTCCTTTTGAGGATTTTGCATAAATGTGACATTGCATTGTCGTGAAGCAGATTCATTCAAATAAAAAAATGCTTTACACACACACACACGGTCACAATGCTATAGTAAACAGTATCCGCTCGTACGGATGTTGACTGTACGAATGAGGCACGCTGACTGAGACCGAGCATGAGAGACGATTACCCACAATCCCGAGAGAGAAGATCCATCGGCTCCATTGTGATCATGTGATGCTCGGCAGGCAAAGTGTATACGTACAATTCATATTGCAAGACCTCGCTCGTTTATCAAGTTAAAATTTATCCAGAATTTTTTCTCTTCTTGAAAAACACTCGTAGACCATTTTCACACATGTGCGTTTAGGAGACAGCTAAAGGGTCTGGGGAACTGTAATACTACACTAGACCAGGGGGTGGCAGAGTGTGCTAACTGTCTCTCTCAGTTTCTTGCAGACCATTCCCGGGAAATCTCACCAGGTTCCAGCGCCTCTGATGACGTCACTTCCGGCTCACGCACCTCTGATGACGTCACTTCCGGCTCACGCACTTCTGATGACGTCACTTCCGGTTCCGGACTACATGACATCATTTCTTTCCCCAGCCCTTAAATCCACCATCTTACCTCCAAATAATCAGTTCTGTTTTGGACTCAGTCTTGTGAACATCTCTGTTCAAATGTTTCAAAAACTTTTGCAGTTGGGAAATAATATACGGGTAGCTGCCCCAAACCTTTATGATGTCTGGAAACTCATTCTCATTACACCATATTACTCGCAATCCAAAGTTTTACTGTACTTGATTCAAACCTAGGATGCTGAATGTTTAAGGCAGCAGTGCCAATTATACTGTTACTAATATAATTATCAGAACATTAAATAAATATTACAAGAAAATAAATATATAAAGTTGGATACAAGCAGAACCAAGCAATGTCATATTTTAAGTGCATATTTTTTGGCATAACAGTCATAATATTAAGAGGTGGGGAGGTGGTGATGAACGTACAGAAGCATTTGGTAAATGAAGTGGAATTTCCGCATTGGCGGAATGTCAAAACCTACTCAACCTTTATGGATATGTTCAGTATCTTGTACTCATCTTGGATAACCAAGTTCCTCAATTCCAAATGAAAGGTAGGTTCAGAGCCTTTGGTTTGGTGGACTGGTATTGTGGTCCACTTTTTTTTTAAAAGCAGACACGAGGAATCCGACTCCCACAGAATCCTAAAGCTGGTGTGCTGGAATGAAGGCTGCAGCCTGCAATCAATCCTTAGATCCAGAACAGAAATGCAGATTCTGTTCTGATCATGGAACAGTTTACCAATTCCTCATCCTTGCATCTCCTTATACTTGACGGGTCCTGGAAGGTTGCTAATCTTGTCTGCTTAGGTTTAGTAGAAATGGATAAGGATTATGACTGTGTGTCCAGTATTATCTTGTGGAAGATGCTTCAAGTGTTCTGAGGGTAATACCTGGCGGAGTGTAGAGTAAAATTTGGAACACACTGCGTTAAGATGACTCCATTTAAAGTAGGTTTAGGACTTCACTAAAGGTGCATCTGTTTATTCTTGTACCTTTAATCAATAGATATAATAAGACCAATAAGGCTTTGAAGTATTAGTCATCACAGCATTAGCAAGCATTCTAAACAATACTATTTACCATAAGCATTGTTTTTGTGTCAAAGCACCAACAAAGAAAAAATAATTGTAAAAGAATGATGTGAAAAATCAACGTAAAAAAAAAATCACAAAAATGTACATGGGAAAACAATAAGACAGAAGAATAGAGTAGTTTGACACACAATCAATTACAGCTTGAGCAAAAGGAGTCTGCTTGCATATTACCAATTATGGCAGAAACAGGTCTCAGCTGAAGGCAGTGCAATTGCCCGATTTAAAGTCTAACAGTATTTAGTGGTAGGTTTCTGTTTAGGATAAAATATTCAGTCTAAAAGTACCTGTATTTAATTAATGTTGCTTGCTCCTTATAATCCATAGCAACAGAACAGAGCCACCGAAAACGGCCTTCAAGCTTTTCAGAAGCCTTAATGCACTCTACTCAATGAGCACTCTTTCTGCTTTGTGGTACTTATTCTTTGGAGATCATCACATATTTGTGCTTGCACGACTCTTTTGGCCTTGGCATTCAAATCCGAACTGAACATAGATCAGTTCTCTTTTTGCATTTTAAAATTTATATTAGCATCTTTAACCTGTGACACTCAGCTCTGTCTCTTACCTATTGTAAATCAATCTTTTGTGTTTACCACTCTGTTTGCTGTTTTGCCTATATCTATTCAATGGATATTTTCACTGGTTTACAATTAGGTTTTGTGTCGTCACCCTCAAATGTTTGAAATAATTACTTTGTAACACACTTCTTACAGTTATCACTATGAACATTAATTCATAAAATCTAGTTTGACAATCCTTGGTATGAATTTTCTCAAGTCAATTTCAAATTTCCTCTGTGTTAGGTATTCTTAAGAGCTTCTTATTTACCAGATGTTTTATTGCGTTATCAGGTGCAACTAATACGGAAGGCACTAATATACCCTCTAGGATTCTTTTCTTAACGGGGGATAGGAAGAAATGTTAAAACCAGCTATGTACCTTTTAACTGTCACATGTTACCTGTCTCACTGTCTGTATTGTGCTCAGAATATTTAACACTAGGGACCTCTAATGGCAGGCTACTTGCTGACTGGGACTAACAAAGAAGCATGTTGTTAGGCCTCCATAGCGGCCCTCTATGTCCTGAAAACCTTACTTGGGCCTTCCCCTGTCCTGTACCGGACTTGGTAGTGCCCTACTTCAGGCAATCTCTACCCACCTCAGCACATTTTCATGATGAATATAATAAAATATTTAATTAATTATGTTCTGTCTTTCAGCATGTTGTAGTAGTGCCTCCTCACAGCCCCATACTCCTCATTTTAAATTATATCCCAGTAACTTTTTGGAATTAGCATGTTATTCCTATCTCCTCCTGAATTTTTTCAGGGTATTCTCATTTCATCCGAAAAAACAAAACTTACAGATTGGGTTGTTTGACCAATTGCATGAGTGTGTTGTGTCTGGACCTTCCTCCAAAGGAAAATAGGTGTGGCTTCCATAATTCAGCCAAGTATTAGGTCAGGATCTTCACTGGTCTGCAAGACACCAAATACTATCTGCTGCCTTCAGCTGGAGCAGGCCTACAAAACGTGGAGCTGGCAGAAATACTATAAATATTACAAAAATAAAGTAAAAGTCCCACAAGGAGGAGGGTCACTGTATACATCACAAAAACAGCAACAACAAGTCTTTATAAAAATGTTATTACAAAATAAAGGAAATAAAGTACAAAACCTCACAAGAGCCAAATGATAACTCATAATGGAGTTGTTTAAAAAGGCAATCCACAGTAACCATGTCCCAGTACATTAAACAGATACCGAAACCCTTAAACAGAGTCCAGGAAATGTCAAATAGCCCGAAAATCCAAAGAAAAAATAATAAGAGGAGAACTCACCAACATCAAGCACATACAATGTACTTCAAGTGAGTGTGTTCCCCATCAGTAGTCCCTCAATGAAGATGGACAGGTGGCCCTGCCTCTTGGGGAGCCACCCACAAAACACAGACCAAGGCACAAAATACTATCGAACACAGAAACTAAATTTAAAAAAAACTGACAAAAAATACATAATTATAAAAAATAATAACAAACATAAATAATATAAACATAAATGATAACGTTTAAAGGATAAAACATGAACAAAAAGGGCAACAAAATGAGTAAGTGTGCCTTCTGATGTCCCAGTCAGGAATGGATTTCACTAAACTATGGAGTTTGTTATATGAATGAATGAGTAAATGTTCTGCCCTTTTCATGCTGAAGGTCAATAAAGTTTATATTTATTGTGTGTATGCTGTAGTGCTTTACAGTGAAAAAAGACTTGGTTTGATTTAAGGTATTTCAATGTGGATTATATGTGTAGTACATTTCATTCATTCCTTTTCGTATCTGCTTAATGCAGTTCAGGCTCATTGAAACTTCAGGGCACATGGATGCCATTCCTTCGCAGGGTGTGCTCACTTATATGGGGCCAGTTTAGATTTGTGAATTAACATTTCACATACTGTGTCTTTGGAATGAGATAATGAAGCAGAAGTTGTCAGAAAAAAAAGACAGACAGTGACTGGGCTCAGATTTGGACATAGAATTCTGAGACCAGTCACTTCGACACTGTAATACATAATGTTACAGATATTAATTTCTCATTAAAAACTGGCAGTTTTTCCATTAAGATCAGTACGAATTTACCTAAAAATACATGTAAAAAATTGAAAAAAAGTATTGAATATAAATGCTAATAATAAAATTTTACTTATTTACTCAGAAACTTTTCACTCTCATCCGATTCCTAATAATATTAGTGTATCATAATTTCGTACATAACTGTAAGTGACAAGACTTGTGTAATCAATTATTATGAAGCACAACTATTCATTAATGCAGCCATCTGGCAATTAATACTTGTAATGTACTTACAGGAGCAAATGTCTTATTACTTTGTATGATAAAAAAAATGTTCAAAAAGAAATAATACTTTGGAGCTGTGGATTTGTGAGCTAAGAAACTCATGATTAATTCTGCCTCTATAGGGTATAGTTTAAACTTTTCAACTGACAAATGTCAGGTGATAGACATTTAGTTAGTGTTTGGTCAAAGTGAACAATGATGCAGTGTATGCTGGGAGAGTTGAAATGCAAAGCGAGATATTGCATAGACTGTTTATGAGCTTCAAGTCTCAGAGACCTGACCTCGAGCTTAGGGATGGGTTGAGTGCACTCAGTGATAATGACATCCTGTAACATTTTCTTCAACGTACTTGCAGTACTTTCAGTATATTTTGAGAAACTGTAAAATGTCAGTGTACCCCTCTAGCAGTGATGAAAACCTGCTGGTTAAGAGACACAGGTTGTCTTATTTTACTGTATGTGCTCATTGGAGAAGAATGAGGGGGAGCAGCTGTTGTTAAAGAAATGGACACTTTCAGAGAGTCTCGTTCTTCCTTGGAAAGAAATCTCTGTCTTTCTTTTGTTTTGATTAAGTACTGAGAATCTGCAACTAAGAAAAGGAGTGTGAAAGTGGGAATGTTTACTAGAATCTTGCTCTTGCTGATGGGACTGCATGAAGACTTAACCCACCCAGGTTTTTTGATTCTATGTATCACTTGTATTTTGAGCTTAGTTTTGATACAAATAAATACAGTTTATTAGTGAAAGCTTAAAGCAAGTGTCTCGGTCTGACTGTTACTAGTGGGCCTGGAGGTTGGATTGTTCATTCCTTTTCTAACTGTGGCCCCTTAAGGGAACTCTATTGGTGGTAAACTAGGATTTAAATTAAAATTTGAAAGCCCCAGTCAGTGGGCAGCCTGCCGCAGAGGTCACAAGTGTGAAATGCACAAGGGACAGCATAGACAGGTTAGAGGTTACCAGTAAGGGTTGTATAACTGGTTTTGACATTTCTTCCATATTCCCCATCTAGAAAATGAACTTAAGAGGTTACTCGGTACTCTTCATGTGAGTTGCACGATATAAGTGATTCGATAACACGATTAAACAGCACCTATCCTCTCCATGATGTGTTTTGCCAAAGTGCCTTTAGCCATTTGCTTTTTACACTGTGGTGTGGTAAAAAGCACTACTGGAGTTCTTTTTTTGTGCAATGATACAGCCGGGTGGCAGGTATCATGCCAGTGATAACAGGCCACCACCAGTAAAGGCTGTGCGCCCGAATATTGTGTGTGTGACAACTGGAGAAGGTGACTCCTTAAAAACACCAAGGCAAATCCAGGACCCTTGGGAATGTTTGGAGATATGTCTGAAGTCTTGCATGTCATTCGGTGGTAGTAGAGAGACTTTTGCTTGATGTATGTCTCTTTCTGATCTCTCTCTCTCTCTCTTTTTCTGCATGGCTGCTAGGTGGAGTTGTGTCAGAATGACCCCAGGATTTCTATAATGCTTTTACTATTTTATTATTATCTGGGATTCTCCTAGAAACACCTGAATGTAGGCATTTAAAAGACCCTCCTGACTATACTCAAGTTGGATTTTTAGTTTGGAGCTATATAGCAAGAGTCCATTTGGCAGAAGGAGGCGAGACCATAGAAAACAGGAAATTGGTAGAAGTGAGTAGAAGGGGATAAATAAAGTCATAGAAAGTTAAACAAGTGAGCCCACTGCCCTATTTGTTAGACAGAGAATGACCCTTTTTTGTTAGGACCAGAGGAAAGTACAGTAAGGTTTATTATTTTTGTCCCAATTATGCTTGTATTACTGTTCTGTTTGTTTTATTTACCTGTATTAAATCTCCTTCTCTTACATATATAAAGCTAACCATTCCCTGCGGCTTCGCCTACGTATTAGTGAAACAGGACAGTGAGGAGGGCCCTGCCCAGCTCTCTACTCCTGACGTCACTCTTCCCCCTCCCCTCAGCCCGTAGCCTTTGTCCCGGATTAGCGTGAATATATCACTCCAGCAAGCGAACTATGATTCTTAGCGCAATGAGAGAAGTCGTGAAATCAACCAGAATGTTCAAGCACATTATAGAAAAAACCCAGATCTAAATCCATTAAGTAGTGCTCTTGTTCGCTAACTAAGCAGAGTTAAAGTTACGCCCTGAGGTAGACGTGTGAGTGAAGAGGGCCCCGCCCTCCTCCCCGCAGCCCAATGAATCTCTCTTGGATTCGCCTAAATAAATCGGTACTGCAAGTGAAATATGATACTTAGCATGATGAGAAAGTCGCAAAATCAACGGAATGTTCAAGCAAATTATAGAAATAAAAACTAACTAAATCCATTAAGTAGTTCTCTCGTGAAAACTGAATAGACATACGAACGGGTCTAAAAAACTATTTTTAAAACTGTTTCTTAGCGACCACCTATGGGCCAAGGGTAACCTACATTCCAAATTTCAAGTCCCAAGTCCTCATGGTTTAGGAGATTTTGTGATGAGTGAGTCACTGGTATTTGGCTTTTATATATATAGATTTGCCCTCCATGGCTTTAATTAAGATTTAAGATCTGATAATGAGAATCCCCACAGGCCACAGTTTACAACCATCAGACTGAATCAGACAGAACGCTTCCTTCCGCCATGCCCACCTTCAACTTCACAGACATATTAGTGAACAGATAAGAATACTTTAGGGTACTTCATGTTCTGTATTGCTGCTGGAGGACAGAAACAATAAAGTACTATCTATTGTGGAAGCTGGCCCGGACACAGACAGGTGGACACCAAAGGTTCAACCACCAACACACGTATATTTTTCATATTTACAGTGCACACAACCCAGTACTCTGTACCAAATCACCCACAGTCCAGGCCTCTCACAATGCCTTTCTCTCTCTTCCTGGCCACCTTCACTCCTCTCCTCCGAGCTCCATCCTCTTCCACCCAACTTCAGCCATTGAATGGAGTGAGGCGGCCCCTTTTATATTCACCCGGACGTGCTCCAGGTGCTCCCTGATGACTTTTCTTCAGCACCTCCTGGTGTGGTGGAAGTGCTGCATGGGCACCTGGAAGCACTCCGGGTGTACCTGCTTCCTGGTCCGGCAGCACTTCCTGGTGTGGCGGAAGTGCTGCATACCACGGCTTCTGAACCATCCAGGTGCCCTCTGGCAGTGACTACTGGTCCCCACAAGGCTCAGCTTCCCAGCTCCATAGTTGCCATGCAATCCTGGAGGGCTGCCCTCTTGCATCCTGAGGTAGGAATTTCCCCTCCTAGAAGCACTCCTGGTGTCTCTGGTCTTCGTCCCCCTAGCACTTACGGGTGTGGCGGAAGTGCTGAGGACCAGGGCTCTCCAGGCATCTAGGCCGCCCTGGCGGTGACCACAGGCCCCTATAGGGTTGAGCGTCCATGCTTCTTTCCCATGGTCTCCATAGCCACACAACCGGTCGCCCCTTCATGGTCCAGAGGAGGCGTAATCCCTCCTTCGGTCCTTCCGGGTGTCCCGGCTGGGTACCGCGCCCCAGCCGCTCGCCACACTATCTATCTATCTATCTATCTATCTATCTATCTATCTATCTATCTAAAGAAATGAACAAAAACGCACATTTTTGTTGTTCCCACCACCAATATTAACAAATACAATGTGGGAACTAGTCCCTTCCCAGGATGAAAACATACAAAAACCTCATGGAAATTTAAACCGACCAATAAGAAAGAAAATCTATATTTCATTAGCAAAACATAGCATCGCCCACCTGCTTAATCCAATGCAGGGTTGCAGGAGAGCTGGAGCGTCTTCAGCCCTTTTCCATTTGTAATAATTCTACAATCTCAAAGGTATCCACCATTCCCATAGCTGAAGGTAACCTGCAAACTTATAAGCTTATCAGATACTGTATGTTCTCCCCCATATTGTTTATATAAACGGAATAGAACAGGGGTCTCAGAACTGATTCATGAGGCACACCACATTTACAAAATATTCTTTGCACCATAATCATTTGCTTTCTGAGCCAGGTCTGCACACTGTGCCTTAAATTGCCACTTCTTTTAATTTGAACAAAAGCCTCTCATTTGCTGTCTGAATGAATCCCTCTGATCAAATGCATTTGTTTCTTCCTCATAGAATTCAGAATTATTGTTACATTACATTCTTCACTGTATAAACGTGTAGTAAGTTGACTGTTCACTAATGCACCCGTACCTGTTAGGCGTTCCTTGATTATTTCTTTAATATCTACCTCCGTTATTGTACTCATAATAAACGTTAAGCTTACTGGCCTGTAGTTGATAAGACTAGCCTAATCAGGTTTTTTGTATTAAATAGACAACCTTTGCTTTGTAGACATCACCTAAATTAAAGAATATTTTAACATAAAATTCTCAAAGTTGCTTAATCCTTTTCAGGTCATGGCTAGGCTGGAGCCTACTGTATATTGGCACCATTAGGCACAAAGCAGAAAGCAGCCCTGGACAGAGCGCCAGTCCATCACAGGAGCTACTCCCATAAACTCCCATACTATCCTAGCAGATCTTTATTTTATTACAGCTTCAGCACTTCAGTATATTTTAAACAGCAATAGTAACTGAAGTAGAGACACAACGTACTGAATTTTCAAAAATACTGGTGCCCTATAAATATAAATAAATGCACTGCTTTTAATTTATCCTAATACTGATTGCCTGTTTTCCGTAATAATCAATTAATATAGGTTGAATTAATATAAATATGACAGCATTATCTTAAAATACTGCAAAGACCTGGTACTGTAGTTTACAAATAAGGCAGACATCTTTCATTGGTGAAATACGCACAACTTCAAATTGCGCTGCTAATTTGCTTTTTTAGGCTTCCATTTTTTGATATCCAGAGCCTCACTGTTTTAATAAATTAATCAGAAATATATGAATTATAAGTGTATAATACTATCCTAATACAATTGTTATTATATAATGAAAACAGGACGTCAATATCTAACTGCAAAATCTATGATCTTAAGAGTTTTAACTTCAGAGAAAATACATTTGACATGTAAAATGATAGTATTATTATAATAATTATTATTATTTTTCCCCAAACCTTTCCAATAATATTTTACAGAACTCGCAGAAATGAATTAGCCCGACCTTATTGTCAAAGTCAGCTCGATGCTGCAGTGAAGGAGGGATTTGTTAACTGTGAAATTGGACGAATGGAGCACCAATCGGATTAGCAGCGAGAATATTATGCATTCGTGTGCATTTTACTATTCAGACTCATCAAAAGGAGTGCGAAGCTGTGATATTTCCATGTCGCACGAGATTGGATAACCGGCGACGCGCTCCATCAGCTGATCGGCCGTCGTCAACACCCAGCCCCCCGCCGTCCTTCTCTTTCAAGTACAGTAAGACTTTAGCCGAAATGTGATTCCGCGAAAGTGCTGTAGGGGGCAGCAAATATTACTAGTAGACATCATGATCTGCAGTAAGCGTACTTTACTTCAGAAACGAGGAATTTAGGAATTTAGGAAAAGAGGAAAAAGCCCAGTTTCATTAAGCTATACGTGTAACACTATATTTTTATATAGAATGCTATATGATATTATTACTGTACGGATTAATGTAGGTACTGTGAAATAAATTCCACCAATTTCAATCAAACTACTGACCGTTGATTAATCAGTGATGCCTAACCAGCACCTTCGCCTCAAAACACACAGAAAACAAAAAATATAATGTTATGAAATGTGAATGTTGCATTGCATTTGCACTGCTCCTTGTAGATTTACTATTCAACTGGAGTTTGCGAAAATTCAATTGCTTTACAGATTTATGATTGCTTGATAAAGGTGAAATAAAGCCAGTAATAAAATATACACTACAATTGTAAGTTATTTATTTATTTATTTATTTTTACCTGACGTCCTTTCACTTGTCTACCAGTTACATCAAACTGCATTTCAGATTAGCACACAGTGTAAAAGTACACCTATAACTGTGGGAAGACAATAAAAATAGGACACATATCTGCAAGTTCCCGCTACTAAAAGACTGAAGCACAATTACTGATTATTTTAGAGCTGAATTAATGAGTCACGGTGTGGTAAGGATAAAGATTCACTGATATACTCTGCATCATGTATGATTTAGATACTGGGGAGAACCAAAATCATAATGATATCTGCACATCAGCAACAGCATATGTTCTGAAACAGTATTTTCCTATGGAATGATTGAATAATAATAATAATAATAATAATAATAATAATAATAATAATTTGTATTTATTTGTAGGCGCGTTTCTAAAGGACACCGAACAATAGACAAAACACAGATTATAAACAAGAGTAAAAAACAAAAGTTAGAATCAGACAGAGCAATTGCAAACAAAGAGAAAAAGCAGTGTTAAACAAATGAGTTTTAAGTTTAGATTTGACAAGTGAAAATGATTCAATATTTCTAAGCTCAGATGGTAGTGACTTTCAAAGCTGGGGAGCAGAGCAACTGAATGCTCTGCTCCCCATAGAGGTAAAATGGGGAAAGTGGAAGGATCTAAGGGTACGGGAGGGAATGGCAACATGGAGGAGGTCTGACAGATATGGAGGGGCAAGGCTGTGGATGGCCTTAAAAGTTAGTAGGAGAATTTGAATTGAATTCGGAACTGAACTGGAAGCCAGTGAAGCTGCTGCAAAACGGGAGTGATATGGTGAATAGAGGGGGTTCTAGTAATGATGCGGGCAGCTGAGTAGCTGGTAACACCGGACACCTTTGGACGGGATGTTAATCCGATGCTGGACTCGCTCACTGACAAACGCCCACTCATTAATCAGTGGCTAATTTAGTGCAGCCAATCGCCGATTACACTGAGGCTCCAATGCTCGTGCCATATCGAGTCAAATTTATCGATGAATGTGATAACGAGCTCTAGTGTGTCAATGACGCTCTACTTTCTGTTGCTATCATTTTAAAGTGTTTATTTTCATTATATTCTTTTTCTCACTCCACTTTGATCGAACCCAGTTAATCCAGATCAGAAATCCAGAAAGCCGAAAGGAAGAAAACAAAATGGATTTTTAAAATTGTTACATTAAGAGAGCTCAGCAAAGCTTTTATCAGACTCTTTCATATGAGCTTCATTTTGTTTCTATATAAACAAGATCAAACAGAAAGCATTTAAATCTACAATAAAAGTGGGTTTTTATTGTATTACTTTTTAAAATACTTTAACCATATTATTAATGACGCAATATTGCATGTACAATAAATTAAAGCTAACACCAAAATTTTCCTAGCAACTTGTGAAAAACGCCTTATCTAATTCAGGGTCGACGAGCCAGACGCGGTGGCATGGGGACCAAGACTCAAATGTAATGTTTTGTACAGTAGGGTAGCCCTTGAAATGATTTATTCTTGTTTTTTAAACTTATCTGTAATTTTTTAAAGGGAACGTTTAAACATGAAATCTTGGCATTATGAAAATATGAACTTTTTTTTTTTTTTTTGCTTTTTCATAAATTAAAAATTGCTAAATTTCCCCCATAGGACAGAAGAATGCTATCTATCTATCTAATTAAAAATAACATTTTTATCAAATGCATTATAATGACATCACAAAAATGTTCTTAAGATAATGAACTATTGTGATTCTAAACACAGAAAAAGTACTCTAGATGTGTAATCAAATATACTGTAGTTATTAGTTATAGTTGAAATATAACAATCTGAAGGAAGGAGATTTAACAGCGTGGTAGGAACCTTTTTACATTTATCAACCTAAATTCTTGTAAGGTACTAGTCTGGATTTTCTTTATGTGTTCAATTTATTATTATTATTATTTATTTATTTTTTAATTACGTTTTTCTTAACAATTAACGAAGTTTGACACACGAATGTCTCTCACTTTGCTTGCTATTTTATATGAACATACAATTTGTATATATGTCAGGCATTGTTTAACTTGTGATAAGGTTTTGTTTTGTGAAGAAATGCCACATTATTAATTTATATACACAAATAATAAACTGTAAGGCAGACTAAAGTGGAGATAGATAACTAATATTCTAATAAGAAGTTTATAAAAGTACTTGTTAATACTTGCTACTATTAAAAGATAAATGAATTAAAACAAACGGTATAAGAAAAATACTTTATCAAATATATTCTGATAAGTACATCTAAATATAGCCCATTATGCTATATACTGTATTAATATTCACTCAGAAATGAAATGAATTGAACAATGTAATTAACTGTATAATTATCTTTGTCAGACGTCATTATATATTTGCTTGATGTGAAAAGTGTTAATTGCTATTGATAATATTGAACATAACAAGAAATATATATTTGGATAGTATACTACTGTAGCACTTAGGCAATTATGGGGAATGTGATTCAAGGTTATTTAGGTAACCTATTAAAACCTCTTTTTCTATACAATGCATATATATATATATATATATATATATATATAAATATGCTTTATCTGCATCATATGCATGTTATGAATATCTGAATTTGAAAGGGATTAAGAATATATAAAAGTTATACATATGCAACAAGCTTGCATACAGACATACATGTAAAGCAAGGTTGTGCTTTATTTACTATGCTGCTTTTATTTCATGATATTATTTATCAAAGGAAGCATTCTTCTGCTCTTGAAAATCTCACGTTACAAGTGTGTGAAAATAATTTTATATATAAGTATATGTGTAAAACGTGTAGGTAAGTATGTGTGTCTGCACATGCACACACAAAAACACACACATACATGCATTTAACAAGACTCATTTTGAATTGTGTCATAATTTTTTTAATCAATATGTTACTAACAAAATATAGTCAACTTTTAGTTCATTTAAATATTAAATATATCCACTGAAGAATTTTGGATTTACGTCTATTAAATATTACTAAAGTTTATTCAATATTTCATTGTAAATATTGTTAATAGTAATCTGTTATCATAACTGTGTTTTAGAGTATAACTGTGTGATCAACAGGATGCAGAAGGATTTTTTTTTGTGTGCTGTTTTTATAAGAACTCATTTCTACTTTATTGTGTTAAGAAAACTAATATTCTAAATTAAAATTTAGAAGTTGACAAGCTGAAGAAGTATACTTATAGCCTATTATTCCTAATATAGATTAGATTAAATTCGATTAGATTACATAAACTTTATTAATCCCAAAGGCAAATTCACATGCATACAGCAGCATAAACATAAAAACAAGGATACAGACTTACAGGACAAATAATAGAGCAAATCAATCAATCAATCAATATGTAAGTAAAAATAAATAAATGAATAAATATTGTCCAGATATTTCAAAATGGTATTTTAAAATAAATAAGTCTTCTGGGAGGAATCATTGAAATGTCTGATAGCTTTTTGCAGAAAAGACACCCAGAGGCGCTTTTTAGCACACCAATGTGGGATGAACGTGTGGCTAAAAGTGTCCCAAGAGATCGCCTCCTGGAGGGCATGGAGGGGATTTTTCATGATGGCATCCAATTTTGTCTCCGCCCTCTTTTCTACATCAGCTTCCAGTGGGTGCAGGGTTCTTCCTGTGATGGTGCAGGTTTGCCTTATAAGTTTATTCAGACATTGTGCTCCTTTTGAGCTCAAGTTGCTTCCCCAGGAGAGCACAGCGTAGAACACCACACTGGCTACTATGGACTGATAGAACATTTCCAGCAGCTTGCAACACACATCAAAAGAGCTGAGCCTCCTTAGCAAGTGCTGTCTGCTCTGGCCCTTCTTATATGGTGCCGCTGTGTTGTCAGACCAGTCCAGTTGGCTGTTCATATGGACCACTTTTACTTGTATCTCTGCACCACTTCCATGTCCCCCCCTGGATGTTGACAGGTCTCAGAGGCTCCTTGGCATGCCTAAAGTCCAGTTCTTTTGTGTTGCTGATGTTGAGTTGCAAGTTGTTGTCTCTGCACCACAAGACGAAGTCCTTCACAACCTTCCTGTATGCTGACTCATTTCGATTATTAATGCAGTCTATGACAGACGACTCATCTGAAAATTTGTGTACAAGGCAAGGGCTGGTATTATGCTAGAAATCTGTTGTGTAGGGTGTGAACAGGAAGGAACACAGGACAGTACCCTGAGGTGCTCCAGTATTACAAAGCACCATTTCTGACACACAGTGCCTCGGCCCCACAAACTGTTCTCTGTTGGTCAGGTAGTTTGAGATCCAGGAGACTGTGAGGACATCAACATGCAAAGCCTTGAGCTATTCACTCAGCCGATGAGGCAGAATGGTGTTAAAGTCACTGGAAAAGTGAAAAAGTCAAGTGGTTTTCATTGATCTAAAGGGTAAGCCCAAGGATTAGAAACAGTCACCATTCGATATGAGCCAAGATAAGACAGAGGATACCCTGAATATGATCAATATGGAAGAAGCTGAGCTGGATGATAAGAAAGAGTGGAAAAAACAGATTTTGTGTAGCTTAAGAAACAGTGGGCCTTTTTCAATGATAATAACCATTTTTTCTTTCAGTATTGGGCTAGTATGGACAGGAGCCCAGGAATTCATAAGTTTGCTTAGATGGAGAATTTTACAGACTATAAATTGCCAATCTTTCAAAACAGTTAAACTACCTGAGGGAAGCTTCAAGGAATTGTTACTTACTTTTTTTTCCATTGATTTACCCACTTCTTTTTTATGTTTAAGGCTGATACACTCTATAGCATAGGCCATTCAGTTCATTCTCCTACAATAAAACACACCCAGAACTGTGTACATCAAATATTGTATAGCTCAAAGATATACAATATAAATAAAAAGCATAAGGCTGCAACAGGTAAAAATACTTATTCACACTATGCACACATACACTTACAGTATATTTTATTATGAGATTCCAGCCATCCTAGGTTGGCTGCTTTCTAAAATGGATCATATTCCAGGTATTTAATGATAATTTTAGTTAAGTACAGATTATCTGAAAGCAGTGTCATAATTTATGGCAACATATTCATAGGTATACCAAGCACTGCAACAGTTGTGTAGAGAAGAAAATAAAAATGTAAAAGAGTTTCTAATGGCCAATCAAACCCAATTAATTAAAAAAGCAGTATAAGAAAGACATATGAACAGCCTCAGCTGCAGCTCTAATAAGAGCCTGCTATACTAAAATAATGAGGGTTCAGTTTTGATGTAAATGCTGAGACCAGTTGGGCTTCTAGTGTTGGTAGGTCAATCCTTCTAGAATTTGGGACCCTATAATTATCATTTCTGTTTCCTTCACTACTTTAGTTTACTGTATACTTGGAATTTAAACCAGGGCTGCATTTTGAGATTGTCTTGTATACCCTGGAGAATTTTTATAACCTCTGTAAGGTCAGGCACACTAAACCATTTATGACTTTATTTGTGATAAGTAGGATTTTACAGTCTGCTCTAAACCTAACTGGAAACCACTGAAGTGATTTAAAAACCAAGAATATATAATGATCCTCAGTGCCGGTGCTAGGTTATTTTCTACCCTAGGCCAAGCTTATTAGTGCGCCAGCCAACTGCTTGGTAGCTAACCCATGCGGCTGGATCCAAAAATGAACAGCACCCTGGGCGAAGGCCTAATTTGCCTTAATGGTGGTGCCGGCTCTGATGATACTTCCTCATTCTGATTATGGTTCTTGTTGATGTGTTTTATATTATTTGAAGAACAATTAGTGAAAAATGTAAACATTCATTACAGCAGTCAATTCTGCTGAAGACAATTACATAAAATAAACTTTTAAAAATCCTCCACCTTGAGAAATTTTAATTTAGAGGTTGATTCATCCAGATTAAAACTCAAGCATTTTGATTTAAGCCTATATTCAATGCTGTTTTACAATTCCCAGAGTTACCACCCTCTTAAAGCAGTTGCAGTTTCTAAATATAAAAGCAAATAATTATTCATCAACTGCATTTCATCAATAAGGCAGTTAATAAATGAGGAAACTGACAACTGAATGATTAATGTAGATGGGTGACATGCAAAAGAAATTTGACGCTGTGTTTGCAATTTACATCTCCTAGTGGCAACATACATCACCAAACTCTGAGAGACATCATATAGACAGAGATGAGGGAGAACTGTCTTTACACTTCTGCTCACAGCTACACTTAGGTCTAGAAGTACAATAAGTAAGACTGAAATATTTCGTAAAGGCTGACTTTTTTTATTTTATTGATTTTATTGAAATTACACAACATTCCATAAAAATAAATCAATTTTTACAAAAATAAGACTGAAAACAAATCAACCCCCACCCCTGAGAAAGAGAGCTAAGCTAGCAGAGTAAAACTTAAAGGTAGTAAAAATAAGTAAAAAGATGGAATTTTTTTTGTTCTTTATTTCGCCTTATACAATTTCTTGTAGTAGGAATTTGTTAGTTTTCGCATACCCCTTGGGGTCAGAGATTGTACAGCACCCCTGGAGCAACTTACAGATTGAGGGCCTTGCTCATGGGCCCAGCAGAGTAGGATCTCTTTTGGCAGTGATGTGGATTTGAACCGGCAACCTTCGGGATACCAGCACAGATCCTTAGCCTCAGAACCACCACTCCACCCCATTAATAAGTGAATAAAGATAAATAGAGAAGAAAAAAGAAAAAGTGGAGAGAATTTGCTTCCTCAGTGCTTTAAAAGCATATTCTAAAATATTATTGATTAGATCCTGCCAGGTTTTGAAAAAGTTCTGCACAGATCCTCTAAGTACAAATTTGATTTTTTCCAGTTTCATATAGTATATAACATCAGTTACCCACTGACTTAGAATAGGAGAGTTAGGATTCTTCCAGTTGAGCAAGATAAGTCTACATCCCAATAGTGTAGTAAAGGCAATTACAGTTCGTTTGTCCTTCTCCACTTTAAGCCCACCTGGGAGTACACCAAACACAGCTATTAATGTGTTGGGAGGGATTGTGACACCTAGGCTGTCTGATAGGCATTTAAAGATTTTGGTCCAGAATGATGTTAATTTGGTGCAGGTTCAGAACATGTAGCCTAGTGAGGCTGGAACTTGATTGCAACATTCGCAGGTTGGATCATGCCCTGGAAACATTTTCGACAATTTTAAGCACGACAGATGTGCTCAATGTATAATTTGAGTTGAATAATTGTATGCTTTGCACATATGGCGCTCGAGTGAATTCCCCACATTGCTACCTTCCACTCCTTTTCTGAGATGTTGAGTGAGAGATCCTTTTCCCAATGTCCTCTTGGATCTTTGAAAGGGAGGAACTCTAGAATGGTTTTATATATTACAGAAATGCTGTCTGAGTCCTCAAGACTGATCACTATTTTTTCCGGCATAGAGGTAGGTGGGAGGTGAGGAAAATTGGGCAGGTTCTGTTTAACAAAGTTTTTGATTTGAAGGTAGTGAAAGAAATGTGTTGCTGGAAAGTAAAATTTGGAATGTAATCATTCGTAGGATGCAAAGACGTTGTCTATGTACAGATCTCTAAGTGAAATGTTTTCCAGACATTAAAAACTGCATATGTTTGAGAGGGTGGAAAAAAGTGTTTCTCGTGAAGCGGTGCCACAGATAAAAGCTTCTTTATCTTAAAATGCTTCCTACATTGGTTCCATATTCTGAGTGAATGAAGCACAATGGGGTTGTTAGTATATTGGCGATAACTTGCATTTATTGGGGCACAAAGCAAGGAATATAAAGAAGTACTGCAGGATTTTATTTCTATTGTGGACTAAGCCTGTGTATGTTCATCTATTTGTGTCCATGTCCAGGTTTTTATAGCTTGTATATTTGCTGCCGAGTAATAAAACTGAAAGTTAGGTAGAGCCATGCCGCCTTCCGGTTTAGGTCTTTGTAAGGTCACTCTTTGGATATGTAGATGTTTTGAATTCCAAATAAATGAGGTTATGGTTGAATCTAATTTCTTAAAAAATGATTTATTGATTTATATTGGAATGTTTTGAAATAGAAAGAGAAGCTTAGGAAGGATAGTCATCTTAATAATGCTAATTCTTCCAGCTAAAGTGAGATGAAGGGTTGACCATCTATGCAAGTCTTGCTTAATTTTTTCCATACAGACAGCAAAATTTTGTTAATATAGAGCTTTATGTTTGCATGTGATGTTTACCCCTGGGTATTTAAACTGATTTGCGATGATAAAAGGGAAGGTGTCCAGTCTAATATTGTGTGCTTGAGAATTCACTGGGAAGAGCACACTTTTAGTCAAATTAATTCTGAGACCAGAAATCTTTTGAAATTCTATAAGTACTGTTAGGACTGCAGGCACAGAATTTTTTGGATCTGATATATACAGTACCATATCATCTGCATATAGAGAAATTTTCTGTTCAAGTCCTTCTTAGATAATCCCCTTTATCTCATAAGCATTTCTTCAGTGAACTGCCAGTGGCTAAAATGGTGATTGTAAAAAGCAGTGGTGACAAGGGGCATCCTTGTCTGGTACCACATTCTAGTTTAAAGTAGTCTGAATTAACATTGTTAATACAAACTGAAGCTTCTGGATTGGTATACAGTAGTTTGATCCATGCACAAATGTTTGGGCCAAACCCACATTTCTCCAATGTAGTGAAAAGGTAGTTCCATTCAATCATATCAAATGCTTTTTCTGCATCCAACGATAATAATATCTCTGGGGTGTTTGACTTTGCTGGAGAATATATTACATTAAACAGGCGTTGAAGATTGGAAGCTCTGTGTCAGCCTTTAATAAATCCTGTTTGAGCTTGTGATATTATCAAAGGCAGCATTTTCTCCGTCCTTCTGGCTAGGACTTTGGAGAGTATCTTAACATCATTATTCAAAAGTGAAATTAGTCTGTATGATGCACACTGTAATAAGTCCTTATTTTGTTTTGGAAAGACAGTGATTAATACTTGGCGAAACATTTGAGGTAGAATTTTATTGTCTCTAGCTTCTGTAAATGTTGCTAATAAAAGTGGAGCTAGCCGAGTGGAGAATTTCTTATAAAATTCAGCAGGGTAGCCATCAGGGCCTGCTGCTTTCCCGCTCTGAAGTGACTTTATAGCATCTAGTAATTCTGTTAGCGCCAGAAGTTTATCCGATTCCTCTGCACTGAGAGTATCTATTTGTGGTATCTGTAATGCATGCAGAAATGCATTAGATTGTGTCTTGTCTTCTTTAAACACAGTAGAATATAAGGATTTATAGCAGTCTCTAAATGTGTGCATTATATTTTTATGGTCAATGTTTTTATCTCTGTTTGTGTTGGTGATTGCTGGGATTGCATTGCAAACTTCTTGCTTGTGGATTTGTTGAGCTAAAATCTTATTAGATTTCTCTCCATGTTCATAGTAATGATGTTTTGATTTAAAAATAAGTTGTTCTGTTTCTTTAGTTGTCAAGAGGTTGAGTTCTGAATGCAGAGCCTGCCTTTTCCTATGAAGAGCCTCACTTGGACAACTGCCATGTTCCTGGTCTATTCTAGTAATTTCGTTGATTAGCTCTGATACCTTCTTGGTTTCCAATTTATTTCTGTGGGAAAGATATGAGATACTCTGTCCTCTTAAGAAGGCCTTCAGGGTTTCCCAGAGTGTCCCTGCAGAGACCTCTGAGGTCTCTAGAAAAAAGCTGATTTGTTTGGCTATAAATTCTGGACCGTTCTTGTCTGCTTATAAAAGTGGGTTAAGATGCCATCTGCGAGATGAGTATGTGGGGCATAATGATTTTGGCTCCAAGATCAAAGGGGCATGGTTGGAAATAACAATAGCATCGGACTTGCAAGAATTAATCGTAGGCAAGAAATTGTTATCTAAAAGAAATAATCAATTCTTGAGTAGCAATGATGCACTGGTGAGTAGAAGGAATATGCTCTTGAGTTTGGGTTTAGAGATCTCCAGGGGTCTGATAGGTTGTGATCACTTACAAACTGTGTAATTGTCTTTGCAGTGTTAGATGTCATCATCCCTGTGACAGGAGACCTATCTAAGTCTGGATTTAAAACACAATTAAAGTCCCCAGCCATATATCAAAATCACTTTACAGTTAAATAAATTACCCATGACAATCACGTACATATTTCCCTTCAGGATCAGATATTGCATCTGATACTACAAATGAGACTGTTCTATGTATAAGAATTCCCACACCTCTAGTTTTCTTTGTAAAGCTGGAATGAAATATTTGGCCAGTCAAGTCTTTTTGCAGCCGGAACTGATCCTTACTTAATAGGTGGGTCTCCTGTAAAAATACAATTTTAGTGTTTAGACCCGTTAGATGAGAGAATACTTTCTTTCTCTTTAATTCATCATTCAGGCCTTTAACATTCCAGCTCACAAAGTTAACTGTCCCATCATGGAAACATTGATTCTGAATTTTTGATTTAATTTTGTAGTCTTAACTGAAGTGAGACAGCTTTGACCTTAATTTCCCATTTTCCCAGGAGTTATTGCCATGAAGCCTATTGTTATATTGGCACTTATCATTATAAGGATTAAAAGGATTGATTAGCTATAGCTTGCTCTCTTTCTGTCCTTCCCTAGTCCCCCCACGCCCCATTTTGCCTCCCCACTTGAGGCTGAACCACACTTCACAAAGTCCCAGTCCTCTGACATACCTAGAGACAGAGCACTTCCAAAACAAAACAAACCCCCCAGCAGCAGTGCATGAGGATTAAAATTGAGATATCTATTACCAATACAATCCAAATACTATAAGCATAAAATACAGTCTCTAACAGTCTTGAAATAGTAAGATAGTAAACCCAGGAAATGGTGTTAAAAAGTGGCCCTGGATAAGCATAGTAAGCCCAAATACAATAATAACAATAACAATAAACCAAGAGTATGATGTTAAACACTCTCCTTTTAAAAAAAAAATAAGAGTTACTAATTTAATTTCTTCCACACATAGATACATATACGCGTATAATTGTAATTAAAACATAAACAGAAAGTGGCTGAGAAGGGAAAAGGATGTATAATTACAGTACCAGTATCATTGCAAGCGGATCAGACAGCCGGTAAGATCTTTGTCATGCCATGACAGGGTGCGACTCACGATCGTATTTCTGAGCTTCAGAGCTTCTTTTAGACAGTTTTGAATTGTTTATTTGTCAGGTTAGCCTATGTACTAAATGAAGCTCAGTTTACTAATAAGTTTATATATTTATTTGGATAATAAATGTGTTTCTTACAGAGAGCTTTCCTATAAACTTTAATACTTTCAGTCCATGCAGACCAGTAAACCTTCAACTTTTCTGAATTCCATCTAAACTCAAATAGGCAGCATTTCAATTTAACACTACACTTATTCTCATTAATCAGGTTGTATATCATTTAATTATGGTTTCTGAAAGGTTTCCACATTATCAAAGGTTTGTTTAATTTTTCACAAATGAGCACCAGTTTTTTAAAAGCTGATCTGTATTATTATTAGTCCCCAAGCTCAGGCTTGCAGTTTGTGTAATGTTAATGAAACTTTAAATACAAGTACTAATTACAATTCAGTATTTATTGTGTATTTAACAAACAAAATAAAGGTAATCTAATTATGATCTGATATTCATTCTTTAATTGTCAGGAATTATTATTACATTCTGAACATTCATGAAATAAATATAAAGTTTCATTATGAGACTGTAGGATTTTTATAATTTGAAGAAACTCATAGAATGAAATGTATTATAGCAACCAATTTTGTTATAATATTCAGATAAGTATCTTGCATTTATTTATAAATCTTTTGCTTTGACCTTCAATAAATCATAACAGGCTGATGTATGAAAGTCAATATTTCATAACACGACAATAAAGATTCTTTAAACTGAGATGAATGAATCTACTCCCTCTCTTCGTTCGCAGAGAAAACATTTCCAATGGTGGCATTTAACAGGACATCATTGCCACACAGAACCTTGGAATACAATTTAAAAAACATCTCAAATTATGTCATTTAGAAGAATTTGTAACTAAAAAAAGTTATTTACAGCTGCAATGGTTCATGTTTAGAAATTAGACAGGCTAAGGAAAAAAATAGGTATTTACACTTGCGAATCTAATTCACATTCCCCAGAAGGAGTTGCATTGTGTCTTTGTGGACCTGGAGAAAGCATATGACAATGTGCCTTGAGAGGAGCTGTGGTATTGTATGAGGAAGTTGGGAATGGCATAGAAGTATGTGAGAGTTGTGCAGGATATGTAAGAGGGAAGTGTGACCGTGGTGAGGTCTGCGGTAGGAGTGACGGATGCATTCAACGTGGAGGTGGGATTGCATCAGGGATCGCCTCTGAACTCTTTCTTATTTGCAATGGTGATGGACAGGTTGACAGACAAGATTAGACAGGAGTCCCTGTGGACTATAATGTTTGCTGATGATCAGGCATCGTTATGATGTCTACAACTAGTCCAGAATGCTGCTGCTCACTTATTGACAGGCTGTAGTAAATGTGACCACATCTTACCAATATTGACGTAGCTCTATTGGTTTCCAGGCCGTTACAAAATTGATTTTAAAATCTTGTTTCTTATTTTACATTTTTGAAAGGAATGACCCTCTCTTACATTTTGGAACTCCTTCACGTTTACACACCAATGAAAACATTGCAGTCTACTAGCTCTTAGTATTGCCAAGGTCAAGGCTGAAAAAAGGGGGGGGGGGGTCGGCTTTTGCTTTTGGAATAGCTTACTTTATTATATTAGCTCTGCCCTGAAATGAGTTACTTTGAGGTCATGATTTGAAGTCTTATTTCTTTTCACTGGCCTTTGACTCCGTAAGAGGTTAAATATTATGTTTGTATATGTTGGCTCATGTACATGCATGATTATGAGTGTGTATGTGGGTATTTTGGATATATCTTTTATGTATGGTTTGTCATGGTTGTGGTTATGTTACGTATATAAATTTAATTGTCTAATTTAGCTTATCTTGTACAGTACTTTGATTCAGTTTAAGGTTGCTTTAAATGTGCTTTATAAATAAAGTTTGACATGACTTTAACTTGACTTTATGCATTAATGAAACTAGCTCATGAAGGCGACAATCCTGTCAGGTAACTGAGCCCACAGTTGTGAAAGTGAGTATTTAGTGCAAGATAGTAGACTTAACTGAATTCTTTTTTGACCTTGCACTTTGGCTGGACATAATAACATACTTTACTTAGTAGGTTGTCACGCAAGTGCGAGTAGGGGGCCACGTAAGGACCTAAACGGTAGCGCAAAAGCACATGCCAGAGGAGATTGGCGGAGTACTAACCTCTCTTTCTTTTATTCTGCAGAAAGAAAGATGCACCACCGCCATGATCCTGCTATGATTTCCTGAACACGCATCACCACTTCCGCCCTCTCTCTGTCGAGTCCTGATGACGTCATCAATCCCAGAATACATCTCGGTTCCTTCCCAGAATGCATCACTCTTCATTTCCGGTCCCTCATCATAAATCTTCCTCCATTCCGCCATTCTGGCAGTCTCTGTTAGATCTACAATTCATGTATCAATCTACTTTGGCTCATTTGTTGCAGTATATGGGGCTGGAAAAACCCCAAACCTTTACAAGTGTTGTGTCTCTTTATTACAAGGTATAGTAAAAAGCAAAAACTTGCAAAAATCATAGAAAACACATTCCTGAAAACTGATGGTGGTCATGTCTCTCCAGGTAATTATTTTTGCAAGGAGGACTCTCACACTGACTAGACTGTGTTTAGTTTAAAGAGTTTGTTTTGTTGCAAGTTGATCGGGACTGAAGACGAAATTCTTACTCAAGGTTTTTCTAATGGGAATAAGTTGCCTCAAAGACTATGTGAACCGTTTTGACTCGCAGTTCCACTGATAACTTCTTCCCAGGTTGAACTGGAGAGTGAGAGACACTGTTAGCATGCTGTTCCTTTCTAGAATTCAGACTTTCAATGCATTATTGTCAATTGTACAAGAATGAAAACTAATATGAAATACAGTGGAACCTCGGTTTACAAGTAACTTGGTTTACGAGTGTTTTGCAAGACGAGCAAAATTTTTTAATAAATTTTGACTTGATAAACAAGCAATGTCTTGCAATACGAGCAGTATGGATACACTTTGTCTGCTGAGCGTCATGTGATCACAACTGAGCTGATGGTTCTTCTCTCTCACGCGCACGCATCTCTCTCTCTCTCTCTCTCTCTCTCTCTCTCTCTCCTTATCTCGCTCGCACTCGCCTCTCTCTCTCCTTATCTCTCTTGCTCGTTCCCGCGTGTCTCTCTCTCTCTCTCTCTCTCTCTCTCCTTATCTCGCTCGCTCGCACTCGCCTCTCTCTCTCTCTCCTTATCTCTCTTGCTTGTGTGCAGCGCGTCTCTCTCTTCTCTTGAGGGCAATTGTCTCCTATTCTCCGTCTGAGTCTGTGTGCCTCACTCATATAGTCAACATCCGTACGAGCGTATACTGTTTACTACAGCATTGTGACTGTGTGTGTGTGTGTGTGCGCGCACACGTGTGTGCTGTGAAGTGCGAGTCCCCATCTTGCTCCCCAAAACACGAAGCTGAGTCTCAGTACTTTAACAACACCAGCCGCCTTCAGCTTGAAACAGCAACAGCGCTGTTATTTATTGTAGCGGGATCTTTATAATGTTCCTTGTATCACCCATTGACGGCAGGCGCTTATAGCATGTCTGTGATCTTTTTGGATGCGCTTATACGGCGAACTGCTACAGCGCTGGGATTGCTTTGGGACACTCTTCCGCGCGTCGTCCCGTTGGGTGGAATCCCACATGAGTTTAGAAACTCACACCAGCCATGGTTCTTTTTAAAGGTAAAGTGCAGGTTAATTTGTTTTATGTATTTTTACTTTATATTTTGTATTAATCATTTTTATATGAATAGTTTTGGGTTGTGGAACGAATCATCTGAGTTTCCATTCTTTCTTATGGGGAAATTCGCTTTGATATACTAGTGCTTTGGATTGCGAGCACGTTTCCGGAACGAATTATGCTCGCAAACCGAGGTTCCACTGTAAATAATAATGAAAAATTTTGGAATTATTGGCCAAATATGCTACAGTGACTATTTTAGGAAAGACAGTCAGAATGAGCTCATCAGGCTCTTAGCTGAAGCAGTTTGAAAGAAAATTAGACAGAAATAGAAACTGCTAAAATTATGGTCTGAACATGATATTTTACATAAAGAACTAACTCAAAACCGGGCAGTACAACTGACGAAACACATACTGAATATTTGCTGGAAGAAGTCAATAATTCTGACATTTGAATCAAAGACTACAGAGGAGCACTGAAGTGTTAATTGGGCAGCCATGGAGATCAAGCCAGAGTGAAGATGATGAATGAGTAAGCCTCATTCCTTGTTGCCCCCATGACAGGAATTTAGCTGTTTGATATGCTGCCAAATCCTACAATACAGCCTTGACTTAAATGAACTTTTCCAGGATATTTAATGTTTCTTTGGAGTACTAAATTGTAATTTCTTTGAAATATTGAATTAGCTGTTGTGAAGAAAAACAGAAACACAGTTTAAGGGTTGGGGAATCCGTCCCCGTATACTTTAAGTTTAAGCAAGAACTTTGTTGTTCAGTACAACGGTCAGGTTTGCAATAAACGGTTGACAAAGAATGGCGGATACATGGAGCAATGGAATGGAATTGGAATGGAAGTAAGAGTGGAGGAAGGGTGATGTGGATGATCTTTAGGTGGAGGTGATGTCATCCCTAAGTGACCGGAGGTGAAGTCATCAGGGTGAGCCAGGAAAATTGCGGAAGCTCCTCGGATGTTGGGATGATGTTTTTGGAATGAATTCAAGGTGCCGTAGTTTTTTGTTCCTTGTCTTTCCTGGCCAAATTAAAGAGAGAAGCGTTAATAAGCTGCCTTAGTTCCCCATCCTGCGGTTTCTCGCGGCTCATCGGGTCCTTTAGCTGCCCCCTAATTGCTCGTGTATGACACTGTACAAAATAACTGCACGATTAATAAACTGGTTGGGCATTCCCCAAAGCTAATTGTGAAATTTCATTCTGAAATTAGAAAAACAAAGTGGATTGTGCACACTGATGGCACACATGCTTAGTTTACGGATACAATGCTTGAAGTTTGCTAAGGATCTTATATGAGATGCTGACTTCATGTATAAAGTCACAAGTGTAGGCAGAATAATTGGGACATTCTACTTTGTAGTGAGTTTGGTAATTTGGAACACTGTGCTAAGCACAGTTAAGCATACCAATGTAGTCCTCCCATACTTATTGTGAGTGACTCACTTAATGTCGACTCATTTGTCAATATATCACCAAACAAGTTTCTGGGATGTCATTGAGAAAGGAAAAAAGCCTACCTGAAAAACTGATATATCTTCACAGAGCATCAGCATCACACACACACACACACACACACACACAAAAACACTTTTCAGAGAAAGAACTGTACATGAGTATTTAAAAGTACAGGAAAAGTTTAAAGCCAACTTTTGCAAGTGCTTGATGGACTCTGTCATCAGAGAGACAAAAGAATGCTTTTCTTTCTTGAGCAAAGTTAATTTTGTTTGGCATTCTTTTGGACATAAAAAACTAGAATAAATACAGTGAAGACAACAATGAACTTGTGTTTTTTTAGAAGACATTCATAGTAGTGAGTTGACAACTGAATTAAACATTCTGTCTCATCTACTCACCAAAGGAGTCTAAACTTCTTTTGATGTAGTGCAGCATTTGGTCATCAAAGATATCCAATCCAAATACAGTGACAGAATATCAAATATTTTTAACAATTGTAACTTCTGTTGCCAGTGCTGAATCCTTATTAAACAAACTGAAATGAATATAAATCTATCTATGGTACATTATATAACAAGAGAGGCTGTCCGCTCTGGCTTTGCTGTCTATTGAGAACAATATGGCAAGGCAGGTGGATTTCAGTGCTATCATCACTAGATTTGCTATGAAGAAAATACAATGGATGAAGTTTGAAGGTAAGCCAACGTTTTTGATTTTTAAATAACTACTAGCCCTCTAAACATTAAGTTGAATATGTCATTCCATACCACCGTGCCGCCCATTCATAATCAGTGACCTTGAAATAGTCGAAAATGATACTCTACATGTTTGTGTTTGAAATTTGTCATTTTGTACCATCTGGCAGGGGAGTGTCTCTTAGAGGGTTAGTATCATCACTAAAGAATTAAATATCAAAAATATTATCATATTTGTGATCATCAACCTCAAAATAGTATAAAACAACACACCACAAGTACAGGGTGGCGCAGGGAAACTGGAAATTTTCAGTTGATGTTCATTACATGAATAAACACATTACAAAATACATTTAATGATGAAATGTATTATACAGGATATGCAATTAATGATGGTAATCTATATTCATTCACTATTCATTTAATGTTTTGAAGAAAAGATCATGAAAGTGTTGTCCATTTCTCCATACACATTCTGACAGCCTGTTGTGGAAATTCTGCATTGCTTGACATAACCTGTCAAGAGGAATGCCAGTGCTTTTCTGTCCCGACGGTTGATTCCGTGCTGTAATCCGGTCTTTTTTTTTTTCAGACTCCTTGCTGAAGTTTACAATCGACCGCTTTTCAATGACTTGCTCCCAGTGCAAAAAAAAGTTATTTTTCTAACAACTTTTCTGCCACTCCTCTTCTCACTCTCTCTTTTCTCCTCCTCCAGACCTCTGACCTCCGCCCTTTGCTACTCTCCAAACCAATAAAATAATTTAACATAAATACTAGCATTTACTTTTTACATTTAAACCCTTATAAATATAATTACATCACTTTTTTAACAACATGTACAATAAATGTAACTGTATTAATCAAAATTTATATTACGCCATTGCTATTACCACCTCTTAACTTGATTTTTAAAGGGCTACACTGTAATAAGAAATATATGTGCAAAACATGGATGAGTGGATGGAATATGATTTGTCCATTTGTCCTGCTTCAGGTGTAAAGCCTTACAGTGAAACAGGTAATCTTGGCTAGCTCTTTACATTTCCGTTTTTAGTGATGCTAATCCTAAAACTCTTAGTTGTTTATGTGGCCATTGTGCATCTAAATCAGGGGTTGGCAAAATCTTTCCTGGAGGGCCGCAGTGGCTGCAGGTTGATTGAGAACAGCAAACAAAATGGTTGATGTCCTGATAAAGGTTAGCCAAAAGAAGCTCACTTCTTGCATTTTCCAAGAGCCACATGTCACAACTAAATCCAGAAGGCTGCCACCAATAAAACTCAAATTCTGAGATCAAAGGCAAAATTTCAGTTTGTTTATCTGCACTGTTCAGATTTGATTGGTGCACAGTTTTCTCTAAATAGTCCTGAAGTTACCTCCTGTCTGGTTGTGTATTACTGAAAACAGTTTGTACACTACAGCACAAAAATTTGAATAAACTGCAAAATAAAGTAATTCATTCAATACCTTTCATTCATGTTTCAAAATGTAATTCTCTTGTCAGCCATTAGTCAATGCCACCAAAATATACAATGCAATACAATACAATTTATTTTTTTATAGCCCAAAATCACACAAGGAGTGTCATAATGGACTTTAACAGGCTCTGCCTCTTGACAGCCCCCCAGCCTTGACTCTCTAGGAAGACAAGGAAAAACTCCCAAAAAAACCCCAGTAGGGAAAAAAATGGAAGAAACCTCGGGAAAGGCAGTTCAAAGAGAGACCCCTTTCCAGGTAGGCTGGGCATGCAGTGGATGTCAAAAAGAAGGGGGTCAATACAATACACAGAACAAAACCTCAATATAGTATAAAAATAAAAATTTTAGAAGTACGTAGCAGAATTTAACAGTAGAGGATATCACTTAATATGATTTGGATTTGTTTATAATCCTGGAGACCTCATCCATCAAGCTGCCTCCCCGATTTGGTCATTCCACAGCTGATACAGTGCTGGGCCAGCCAATCCGATGAAAGGACCCCTCTTTCCCCTAATTCCAGCGATCCTTCATCAGGGATGACTTTATCATATGAAATCTTTGTCCCATTGTCTGGAGAAATACCCGTGAAAATGTTTAGTCAT
>JANRMT010062837.1:48198697-48226713 GCA_026402145.1 Polypterus bichir lapradei
TAGATAGATAGATAGATAGATAGATAGATAGATAGATAGATAGATAGATAGATAGATACTTTATTAATCCCAAGGGGAAATTCACATACTCCAGCAGCAGCATACTGATAAAAAACAATATTAAATTAAAGAGTGATAAAAATGCAGGTAAAACAGACAATAATTTTGTATAATATTAACGTTTACCCCCTAGGTGGAATTGAAGAGTTGCATAGTGTGGGGGAGGAACAATCTCCTCAGTCTGTCAGTGGAGCAGGACAGTTACAGCAGTCTGTCGCTGAAGCTGCTCCTCTGTCTGGAGATGATACTGTTCAGTGGATGCAGTGGATTCTCCATGATTGACAGGAGCCTGCTCAGTGCCCGTCACTCTGCCACGGATGTCAAACTGTCCAGCTCCATGCCTACAATATAGCCTACCTTCCTCACCAGTTTTCCAGGCGTGAGGTGTCCTTCTTCTTTATGCTGCCTCTCCAGCACACCACCGCGTAGAAGAGTGCACTCGCCACAACCGTCTGATAGAACATCTGCAGCATCTTATTGCAGATGCTGAAGGACACCAGCCTTCTAAGGAGTATAGTCGGCTCTGTCCTCTCTTGCACAGAGCATCAGTATTGGCAGTCCAGTCCAATTTATCATCCAGCTGCACTCCCAGGTATTTATAGGTCTGTATCCTTGAGCACACAGTCGCCTCTGATAGTCACGGGGTCCAGGAGGGGCCTGGGTCTCCTAAAATCCACCACCAGCTCCTTGGTTTTGCTGGTGTTCAGGTGTAAGTGGTGTGAGTCGCACTATTTAACAAAGTCCTTTATTAGCTTCCTATACTACTCCTCCTGCCCACTTCTGATGCAGCCCACGATAGCAGTGTCATCAGTGAACTTTTGCACGTGGCAGGACTCCGAGTTGTATTGGAAGTCCGATGTATACAGGCTGAACAGGACCGGAGAAAGTACAGTCCCCTGCGGTGCTCCTGTGTTGCTGACCACAATGTCAGGCCTGCAGTTCCCGAGACGCATATACTGAGGTCTGTCTGTAAGACAGTTCACGATCCATGCCACCAGGTATGTATCTTCTCCCATCTCTGTCAGCTTGTCCCTAAGAGGCAGAGGTTGGATGGTGTTGAAGGCGCTAGAGAAATCCAGAAGCATAATTCTTACAGCACCACTGCCTCTGTCCAAGTGGGAGAGGGATCGGTGTAGCATATAGGTGATGGCATCCTCCGGTCTCACCTTCTCCTGGTATGCTAACTGCAGAGGGTCGAGGGTGTGGCGGACCTGTGGCCTCAGGTGGTGAAGCAGCAGCCTCTCCATGGTCTTCATCACATGTGACGTCAGAGCGACAGAACGGAAGTCATTAAGCTCACTAGGACATGATACCTTTGGGACTGGGGTGATGCAAGATGTTTTCCAAAGCCTCGGGACATATATAGATATATCTATATAGATACATATATCTATATAAATAGATAGATAGAAATGTATTTGTGTACAGTAAAGTATTACTATATATGTGTGTGTGTATCACTCTCCTATACACAGACACAGCAAACGGGCATAGTCGGGGCCAGGTCAGTGGCCAAATTATACTGTTCCCTGCATTTATAATGTCCCTTGCATCACCCATCAGCAACAGGTGCATATAGCGTAATTTCAATTGGCTCGTAGTTGTTTCCGTGACGCTCTGCTGCTGTGCTGCAAACCTGTGGTCGCCTCGGCAACAGATATGCAGTCCTTCACAGACACTGCAGCTGCACTTCGGCATGCTGTCCCGTTGGGGGGGGGGGGGGTCCTAAAAAAGTTTGGAAACCTCACACCCCCCCGATAGCTTTGTCCACACCGATGTGGGCAAAGCGACCATCCAAGCTGGGCTCGGCTAGGTGGGAGCGAATGTCAGCATTGGTATGTACATCCCTGGGATGGTGGCAAGCATCAAAAACGAAATCCTGCAAGCTAATAGACCACCAAGTGAGCCAGGTGTTAGTATCGTTCTGTTTGTACAACCACTGAAGCGGGACATGATCAGTCACCAGGGTAAAAGGCCGTCTCCAGAGGTAGTAACAGAGGACCTCCACCACCCACTTAATCACCAAGTATTCCTTTTCAATAATCGAATAATTTCGCTCCCTGAGTAGCAGCTTTCTGCTGAGAAACATGATGTGGTGTTCTTCCACCTCAAAACATTGTGAGAGCACCGCTCCTAAACTGTAAGAGCTTACATCCGTTTACAGAATAAATTCCTTTGAAAAATCAGGATTGTGCAGAACTGGGAACAATGATAAAACAGTTTTTAGGTCCGAGAAGGCACTCTCATGGGCGTTGTTCCAGACAACATTACGATTCTTTCTTCACTTTTTCAAGTCAGTGAGGGGGGTCGGCCCAATGCGCAAAATTGGGAATGAACGGCCTGTAGTACCCCACGAGCCCAAAGAAGGCACAAACCTACCTCTGTGTTTTGGGATGTGCATATGCAACCCCTCCCCCACCTTCCCCATTTGAGGCTTGAGCAAACCCTTCCCCATGGAATATCCCAGATAATGGGTTTCCAACATACTCAGCTTGCACTTCTTAGGGTTAACCGTCAACCTCACCACCCATAAAATGTCAAACACTGCCTGAAGACGGGCGAGATGAGATTCCCAGTCATTACTGAAAATGACAAAATTGTTAAGATAGGCACCTGTGTATGCGGAATGAGAACACAGGATCTGGTCCATCATCCGCTGAAAGGACAACAGTGCTCCGTAAATTCAAACAGCCCATCCGGAGTGGTGAATGTGGTCTTCTCACAACTGGAATCCTGCAAGGGCACCTGACAGTAACCCAAGAGGTTGGGTTGTTATAGGCAACTCATTTGATCATCGGGATCAAGCCTGGGTAACCCCATTGTTTCCAGGTGGCTTGTGCACCCTCTAGTCTGCGGGCCAGATCCAGCAGCAAGAGGACATCATTACGTAGCATTTCCTTACAAATCTCTGACAGGATTGCATCAACAGTGAGCTTCTCCACAATGCACTTGAAAGAATCTCCACAGATCCAGCTTTGAATCAGGTCCACTAAGCCCTGGGTCTGTCCTCATACAGGGTGATCTGGATCAATATGCCACAGCTGAAACTGGTGGCCCTTGACCACCGGGCTCAGAGCCGTGTGGAGGAGGATCTGTTGCTTCATGTAGTCATAATCATCGAGCCTTTCGGGATGAAGATTCTGTATGGCTTGGAGGGCTTCTCCGGTTAAAAATGGTGCTAAAATAGCTGTCCAGGCTCACCTGTCCCAGAGCATCAAAGTTGCCATATGTTCAAAGCAGAATAGGAAACACTCAGGGACATCTGAATGAGCCATCTTCAGCAGCACATCTCGTGGCCACACCAAGGCAGCTGCGGCCACCAGAGCCTCATCTTAATCTAGCTTTTGCTGTATTTCTTGGGGATCCATCGATCTTAGGACCTCACTCCTGGTACCATGTGATGTGCGAGTCCCTGACCTGCACCCCAAAACATGAGGCTGAGTCTCAGTACTTTAACAAAACCAACTTTTTACAGGTTGAAACAGGAACAGCACAGTTATTTATTGTAGTGGGATCTACCATTCTCTAGTACACAGATACAGCAATCAGGCAGGGTCATGGCCAGGTTAGCGGCCAAGTAATCCCATTCCATGCATTTATAATATCCCTTGCATCACCCATCGACAGCAAGCGCTTATAGCGCCACTGCAATTGACTCAGATCTGGTTTAGCTGCGAGCCTCGTCTTGCACTTTGGGACGCTCTTCGGCGTGTCTTCCCGTTGGGGGGAGTCCCAAACAAGATTAGACACCTTACAATATATATTGGAAATAAGGGGGGCTCCAGCTGCCCCAACCCCAACATAAATAGCCAGAGACACAAGGCAGCACATTTATTTCTGTAGGAGAACACATTTCCCTCGCTCCCCACAGCATCACAGTATAATTAAGCAGCACCAAATATGCAATCTCTTGTTTCACATCATCTCTCTCTTTCAAGTCATTTCCTCCTCCACCACTCTTCGCAAGCTTTGTCCTCTTCCACCTGACTCTGGCTCCAAGTGCTTGAAGTCCTTCTTCTGGCTGCATTTTCGGTGTGGCGGAAGTGCTGCAGTAAAGGGCCCAACAATTCCTGCTGTGCCTTCTGGCGGCACCCACAGAACCCACCTGTGCTATTCTAAACTCCAATTCCCCAGAAGCCCTGTGGGAGACCGTAGCACCGCTGCAAGCCAGGGGGGCTGAAATCTAGTGGTCCGGGGGAGGTAACACCCTGAGTAAGTTTTCTCCCCCGGTCAATCCACTGTTGAGGCATCCCAGCTGAGTTAAGGCCCTAGCTGTTCTCCACTATATATATATATATATATATATATATATATATATATATATATGGCCTTCAGGGATCGCGCACTGGACTCCCAAACCTGACAAAGACAGACACCAGGCACACGTTTCATCAACACATGGTCCCACAAGCAGCACAGTACAATGCAGAGCATGCAAGATTTCTTTTCTTTTCTCTTCTTCCTTGGCACTCTCTCTCTCTCTCCCTCCCTCTCTCCACACCTCCTCTGGTAAACATTGTCCTCTCCCACCCAACTATGGCTCCAAGAGTAGTGGCTGCTGGCTCATTTTAAGCCACACCTGAAAGTGCTCCAGGTATCTTGTAAAGGAGATCTGGGATCATTCCCAGGTGTGGCGAAAGCCCAAAGTAGGGCTCAACATCTCCCCTTGGCGGCTGCCACAACACTCAACAGGGTTGTAAAGCACTCCAACTTCAGCATACCATGCGAGAATTTGTGGTGTCAAAGCAACTCGGGAAGACTGCTCCCTAGCATCCGCATCTGGCAGGGCTCCTAGCCGTACATGACAATATATATATATATATATATATAGACAGCACGGTGGCGCAGTGGGTAGCGCTGCTGCCTCGCAGTTAGGTTCGCTTCCCCGGTCCTCCCTGCATGGAGTTTGCATATTCTCCCCGTGTCTGCATGGGTTCCCTCCCACGGTCCAAAGACATGCTGATTAGGTGCACTGGCGATTCTAAATTGTCCCTAGTGTGTGCTTGGTGTGTGTGTGTGTGTGTGCCCTGCGGTGGGCTGGCACCCTGCCTGGGGTTTGTTTCTTGCCTTGTACCCCGTGTTGGCTGGGATTGGCTCCAGCAGACCCCCGTGACCCTGTAGTTAGGATATAGCGGGTTGGATAATGGATATATATATCAGATGACAGATGAGATCAGATGTTTTAGGGTATAGTACCCGCACATACCGGTACTTCAATTCCTTCAATTTGTCACTGTTCCTTTCAGAGAGCACCCTGTAGAGCTGTTTCATTGACATCAGATTTCTCCTCATCACTCTGTTTATCATTGAAAGACAGAATTTATGTTTTTGAAGGTGTCATTGTCTGCTATGATGGCACCAGGCATCTCTCGTAATCTGACAGCATTATTCACTATGACCATGTTGGAGATCTCTGGCTCTTGTTGAGATGTAAATAGCGTTCTTCTGTCACCAGCATTTAAATGACATGCAGTCCTAAATACATAGTACATACAAACTGATGATAAATGTTACTGTAATGCAAAAATAGATTACCATTACTGTACTACCTTTTTCAAAATAACTTAGAGCAGAATTCTGAAAGATTACACATCTGTTTTCTCTTCTGAATGTTTGGTTTATTGAAGACACCATTGAGAGGCCCATATTAGGCTGGACTCTCCGACAGGCCTCTGCCATTGTAACACCATGGTTTATGACATGGTCCACTACTGTTGCCTTTATTTCATCTGCCACAGGTCTGTATATATGCTCGCAACTGGCTCTTCCACTGTGCTGTCTTCTTCTCAGCAAACCACCTTACATCCTCAGCTGCCTTTCATATGGAGCCATTTGCCTCTGGTCAACAACAGCTTGTTTCCCCCATTTTCAAAAGTTGCAGGATCCCTAATACACAGCTATATGCTTGATGTTTATGCAAGTTGCACCTGACATCTGAGGGGAAGATGATTGGGTGTTCTGCCCCACTCCGCACTTCTTCCTTTTGAAATGTGTTTTAGGAAATATGTAGGCATGCATTTTAAAAATATTATTCTTGTTAAGAATAATAAAACACAGTGTATCTCCAAAGGAAGACAAGTGGATAGAAAAAAAAATTGTAAAGAAAATTTAAGACATAAGACAGAGGTAGGGTCAAAGAAGGCCTGTGTTCTCTATCGCGTTACAGATCCGCTGTGAAAGACTACATAAACAAATGAGATAAAAACAGAAACAGAGAATCCTCCTCCAAGCTAAAATAATGTTGAGGTCTACCTATTAGAGCAAGCACCATAAAGTCCTATTAACTTCGCTTGATTAAAGGTTAACCTGTGATGGATTAATATAAAATTGAGATGATAGCCATAGTATTATACTGTAAATCATTATCTTCTTCCTTCCTTCTTTCCTTCCTGAATATTAGCAACTAGATATAAAGACAGAAAACATAATGAATAAATGAAAGTTTTTCACATACCATAAATTGTCTAGCTTAAAAATTAGTGAAGTGTCAAATATTGTATTTGATTAGTTATTTTAAGTGACATTTTTCTTCAAACAGATTAACACTGTGTAGCTTTAGAACAAGCATACAGAAACAAAAACAACAGAAAGAAGAAGAAAAATACAAATACTAAATACAATCAATATATTAGCATGGTTATATCAAAAAGTAAATCGTGTGAACCTCTGTTGCTTTGTATATTTTAGTATGGAGAGCTACACACTATTAAAATATACAAAACAGTTAAGGACTGTCATTTATTTAAAACGAAGAATAAAACTAAATAGCAGCATGAGTAAAGATGCTAAAAGAATTTGCAGATGACTAAGCTATAGGGTGGTGGATATTAGGAAGAGCTGAGCCTCTTTGAAAGATCTGGAAAAACATAAGTAACAAGCATGTCATGCTTGATCCACAGTAGAGTCTAAGAAGTATATTAATTGAGCGGTTTTCATCTATTAATAATTTCTTTTAACACTTCCCTGTAAGGGCAGTGCACTACTGCATCACAAGTCCAGCGTCTTGAGCTTGAATCCCATTTCTGGTTGTGGTCCATGTGGAGTTTGCACATTCACCCATTGTATGCATATGCAGTTTAAATTATTCTGAATTTATTCTGGGTGTATGAGTGGATCCTGAAATTAACTGGCATCCTGTCCAGGGCTGGCCGCTGCCTTGCACCTAGAGCAACAGGAATTGGCTCCAGCTCCCATATGACTCCGATTTGGATTATGAGAGTTTATGATTTTATGTTAAAAATGAAGGAAGATACATGGTTACCTTCGATTGTCAGCAACCTCTTGTTTGACTCCTAATCTCTAATGTCTATGGCACCAGTATCTTTCTGTCTTGCATCTAAAACTTAAGTGATTATTTACACTTCCTAAACATTTGATGAAGTTAGATTTTAATTCATTGTAAATGTTATGTTTTGTCTGAAACAGTAAGCAAATACTTCTGGATATACTTGTCCTTGGTCACACTGACTATATGTGATGTGTTTTTGCAAATTTGTGCTTCTCAGATGTTGCATATCCATGGAATAGCACATTTAAAGACAGCAGTTTCTGATATCTATTCATGCATATTTCTTCATACTTAAAGTGGACTCGGAAGGAATTTAGACCGCTTCGCTTTCTGCACACTTTACCACTTCGCAGATTTAAAATGCCATTTTTGCCCATCAATCTACACTCATTAACCTATAATAATAATAATAATTCTTTGCATTTATATAGCGCTTTTCTCATTACTCAAAGCGCTCAGCAATTGCAGGTTAAGGGCCCTGCTCAAGGGCCCAACAGAGCAGAGTCCCAATTGGTATTTACGGGATTCGCACCGGCAACCTTCCAATTACCAGTGCAGATCCCTAGCCTCACAGCCACCAATAATGACAAAATTTGGAAATTTTCTTAAAAATCAAAATGTGAAATCTGTCATCCATGCAAGCATTCAGACCCTTTGTTTTCCCACTCCAAATTGTAGTCAGGTGTTTACTCGAATTAGATAGATAAATACTTTATTAATTTCCAAGGGGAAATTCACATACTCCAGCAGTATACTGATAAAAACAATATTAACTTAAGAGTGATAAAAATGCAGTGCAAGTTAAAAAATGCAAGGAGAGAGTGTGAGGCAGGTATAATAGTCTAAAATCTTGTACTGTATAGTGTTAACGTTTACCCCTGCCCCCCACCCCCACCAGGGTGGAATTGAAGAGTCACATAGTTTGTGGGAGGAATGATCTCCTCAGTATGTCAGTGGAGCAGGACGGTGACAGCAGTCTGTCGCTGAAGCTGCTCCTTTGTCTGCAGACGATACTGTTCAGTGGATGCAGTGGATTCTCCATGATTGACAGGAGCCTGCTCAGCGCCCGTCACTCTGCCACAGATGCCAAACTGTCCAGCTCCGTGTCTACAATAGAGCCTGCCTTCCTCACCAGTTTGTCCAGGCGTGAGATGTCCCTCTTTTTTATGCTGCCTCCCCAGCACACCACCGCATAGAAGAGGGCGCTCACCACAACCGTCTGATGGAACATCTGCAGCATGTTATTGCAGATGTTGAAGGACGCCAGCCTTCTAAGGAAGTATAGTCGGCCCTGTCCTCTCTTGCACAGAGCATCAGTATTATTATTATTATTAGAATTACAGTAATCCCTCGCTACTTTGCAGTTCACTTTTCACAGATTCACGACTTCACGGGTTTTTAAATATAGTAGTAGTATTTCCTAGTCTAAGAACAACAAAACAAAACTAAGTGCGTTGTAACATGGGCTGTGATTGGTACATGGGAGGGAGACGACAAATCACAGCTTCCCGCTTTCTAATCGGGCCCGTGATTGGTGCTTTGACTGATGCCCAGATCCCACAGCATCTCCCCTTGTCTCTCTGTCGCGGCCATTTCGCTTCAAGCTTACTCGCCGAGCGGTTTACTTTACGCTGTACTGTGTGTGATTATTTTGTGGTTTTGTGTTGAACTTCGCTTCAATTTCACACCCTGCAATGGCTCCCAAACGTGCTCCTTCTTCCAAGGCCGGGGCTGAGCTCTGCTCTTCGACCGGAAAAAGAAGCAGTGGCAGCAACTGCCGATCACAATGTTTTTGCAGCCTCGCAAAAAAGAGCCAGTTCCTACTACTACTACGGATACACCTTCGGTAACTGTGGAAGAGGTGCCCCAGGAAATGGCACCGCCATCTGAAGAGACGTAAAATACAGTCATCGGCTGCGCAGTAAAAGTCATCATCACCTTCATCGTCATCATTTTTACTGCACAGTATATTCATCACCATCATCACGTCATATATAGCTATGTGTACTTCGCTATACAGTAACTGTAAACTTATCTACCGATTTCATATTGCTTAACAGTTGTCCCTGTTATTAATAGAGTAAAGGGTGGGTTGTAAACAGTACAGGGAGGGTTTAAAAATGTCCAAATACACGTTAAATAATTAAATAAATATGGTGTTCCTACTTCGCGGAAATTCAGTTATTGCGGCCGGCCTTGGAACCTATCTCCCACGATAAATGAGGGATTACTGTATACCTAAGATGTGTCAAGAACTAGATTGGAGTCCACTTATGGCAAGTTGAATTAATTGGATACCATTTGGAAAGGCACACACCTGGCTATATAGAACACCACAGGTTACACAGTATGTCAGGACAAAAACCAAGCCATGAAGTCCAAGGAACACTCTGTGATGAAACTGTGGTGAGGCTTAGATCAGGGAAAAGATATAAAACCCTATCCAAAGGTTTGAATGTTCCCAGGAGCGCAAAGGTCTTAATAGTTGTCAAAAGGAAATGGAATTATCAAAATGAAATTGTAAGTCATCATACTAAATACATAATCTGACCTTGAATTAGTCAACCAGTAGGCTTGCCTTAAGACTTCTTTTACATTAAAAACTTTATAGATACTAAACAAACTGTTTCATACCAGCTACCATGTAATGTGCAAGTCTTCAGACCAACAACACTTTGAAATTAAACAAATGCAGTTACTTAAGTACTCAATCTTGGTAATGCTTTAGTTTAGGTACTGCAAAAATAAATCTATTACTCATGTACTGTTGTGTAATGAGACCTTAACAAAGTCTTCTTTTGGCCTTAATAACTCATACAAAGCATCAGTAAAGGGGTTATTCATCATTACAATATGGCCTACTGAAATAACTTCACTTTGCAATGGTCAGAGGTTAGATATAGTTCTCTTACAACTGCATACTTCAGTATCAGACCCATAAGTCCTTCATATTCACAAGTAATTTTACCAATATATAATGCTGGTGCTTTGTAAATGTTATTAAAATCAAAAGAAGCCTTTATTAAGATCTTATTACATAACAGTATATGTTTTTGCAGTACCTAAAGTATTACCAAAAAAATCTTAAATCTGATTCCTTCTGTGGATTAGAGATACTAAGGGCTCCCAGAATTGTTTTACCTTTTTCATAAATTACACAATGATACTAAAAAAGCAGCATTTAAGTGTTTTTTTTTTTAATACATGGATTTCATACAGATCAGGCAATTTATTTATTTTTTGAGGTTCTGAGGTTACATCTTCAAGTGAAGTCAAATATAGTTGTATCTCTCTATTATATTAAAAAAGTTTTTCGTCATGTCTGCGTTATTCAGCCTTGACCACTTCCCTCCACACCACTCGCCCAATCATTACTACTACTGTGCACATTCTCTCTCTGTACCACCCTGTGACACTCTCAGTGCTAACTCGCCCTTCAATGCAGTCCAGTATAATGGAAAGGCAGAAAAGCAAATTATACAGAATGGGCTTTGACCTTCTTCATTAAAAACTGCTGGTAGCATGAGGTGATACCTGGATCCTACAGAGGTTGCACAGGTAGTCCAACTTCTTCAGGATGGTATTGCCAGAAGGTTTACTGTGTCTCCCAGCACAGTCTCAAGGGCATGGAGGAGATTCCAGGAGACAGGCAGTTACTCTAGGAGATCTGGACAGGGCCATAGAAGGTCCTTAACTCACCAGCGGAACAGGTATCTGCTCCTCTGGGCAAGGAGGTACAGGATGAGAACTGCCAGTGCCCTACAAAATGATCTCCAGCAGGCCACTGGTGTGAATGTCTCTGACCAAACAATCAGAAACAGACTTCATGAGGGTGGCCTGAGGGCCCAATGTCCTCTAGTGGGCTCTGTGCTCACTGCCCAGCACCATGAAGCTTGATTGGCATTTGTCACAGAATACCAGAATTGGCAGGTTCACCAGTGGCACCCTGTGCTTTTCAAAGATGAGAGCAGGTTCACCATGAGCACATGTGACAGATGTGAAAGTGTCTGGAGAAGATGTGGAGAACATTATGGTGCCTGTAACATCGTTCAGTATGACCGGTTTGGTGGTGGGTCAGTGATCGTCTGGGGAGGCATTTCCATGGAGGGACGTACAGGCCTTTACAGGCTACACAACAGTACCTTGACTGCCATTAGGTATCAGGATGAAATCCTTGGAACCATTGTCAGACTATGCTGGTGCAGTGGGTCCTGGGTTCCTCCTGGTGCACAAAAATGCCTGGCCTCCTGTGACAAGAGTATGCAGGCAGTTCCTGGAGGATGAAGAAATTGATATCATTGACTGGCCCCCACGCTCGCCTGATCTAAATCCAATAGAACAACTCTGGGACATTATGTTTCGGTCCATCCGATGCTGACAGGTTGCACCACAGACTGTTCAGGAGCACAGTGATGGCCTGGTCCAGATCTGGGAGGAGATCCCCCAGGGCACCATCCGTCGTCTCAATAGGACCATGTCCCGACATTGTCAAACATGCATACAAGTACGTGGGGGCCATGAAGACTACTGATTATGATTTGGAGTTGCTGCAATGAAATTTCAGCAAAATAGACTAGCCTGCCGCATCATTTTTTCACTTTGATTTTCGGGGTGTCTTTGAATTCAGCCCTCTGTAGGTTGATAATTTCCATTTCCATCATACAATGTAGCATCCTTTCGTTCCTAACGCATTACCCAGTCCATATCAGTATAGATATCCAGCATGATTTTTTTCCCATTGAGATCTGATGTGTTTTCAAAGTGTTCCTTTAATTTTTTTTGAACAGTTTAGTTTGGTATGGCAATATGATACTAAGCAACTATACGGAGAAGGTGTGCACATTTGCCTTCTGTTTGTTAAACCTCAAGACCAAGAGCATTGTGGTTCATGACAGTACCTACCCACAAAGTGTGAGATACATGAACTTAACATTCAGGCCTTATTAAGAGTCTTCTATATTGAATAGATGAAAATGTACTAAATGTGTTTTTGTCACGTTGGCTGGTTAGGGGTTGTTGCAGAATGATAATTACTTTCATTTTCATGTTTTCATTGTCATTTTACATGTATGAACTTCAATAGATAAACTTCAGTTTAACTATCATCATGGTTGGTAAACTTATTTTATTGGACAACTACAATATACATTTAGATATTTAAGCAGAAACTATCAGTAAAAGTTTATAATCCCTCTTTGAGACCAGAGGCTTTTTTCAAATCATGAAAAATATGACTTACCTTTATCTTCACATTTTATAATTATTTCAGTTCTTCAGCTTTAACACATTGCTCATGGATTACTCAGAGTTTAGTTTAAATAAAAGAAACAAAATGTTATGGAAAAAAATACAAATCATAATTCACACAAATTATTTTTTCCCAATCAAAACATGAATTATTTCTTCCATTACAAGTCATTTATTTGGCTTCTTTTCGTGTGTTCCTACCCTTGTCCAATAACCGCTCAATTAAGAACCAGAAGTAACCAACTAAACCAAAACGTCATCTCGAGGTTTATCGGTATATGGAAAACTTCAAACCTAAGCACTGAGACAGTGGCAGAGTCAGTCGGGGGCCAGGGGGCTTTAATGGCAGGACCAACAAACCTGACAAAAAGCGGAAAAAAAATAACCTGTACAACATTAACAGTACATTCTAATATAAAGCTTTATATAAATATAAATAATAATAATTGAAGTTTAAAAATGACAAATGTGCAAACGCATCTTGCCAAAACAAGAATACTATAGCACATGATGAGAAAATGTATAAGAATGTGTCCAGAAAATGTATAAGAATGCATCAGCCATGTTGGAGTGCAAGAAATGGCAGGAAACAGCTCTCATTGCCTCAGCTTTGAAACCACTCACACATTTTCTTTTTCTTCAAGCCAACCGAGAACAGCAAAGACAAAGTGCATGAAGAAGAGCAAATTGACAAAGAGAGAAAGACTATTATCATTTGATAAAGAAAGCAAATTCATAAATAACACAGAAAACAGTGAAATGGATGCAGATGAAAACTATAAAAGGAGAGGTGAATGCACAGAAATTGGAGAAAAGCTAAATACTCTTCATTTCTGTGAGTTGTGTCGTAGGTGTGCATTAAGTTGGCAAAGGAGGCATTTAGAGGAGGGTGCTTGGGGGAAACTAGCCCTAGACAAACCAGGACATTCATGATTAAAATTAATGGGCCAAAAGTGTGCTATGGAAACATTCCCCACGCCATTACACTACCGCCATCGTCTTGGAATGCTGGGACAAGGCAGGTTGGGTGCATTGATTCATGCTGAAATTAAGATTCATCAGACCAGGCTATATTTTTCCGCTCTTATCTATCCAGTTTTGGTGAGCCTGTGCCATCTTCAGCCTCAGCTTTCTGTTCTTGACTGACAGGAGTGGAACCTAATGTGGTCTTCTGTTGTAGCCCATGTGCCTCAAAATTTGATATGCTGAGGATTCTCAGACAATTTCCTGCACACTACAGTTATATAGAGTGGTTATCTGAGTTATCATTTCTGTTAGATTGAACCAGTCTGACCATTCTCTTATGACCTCTCTCATCAACAAGGTGTTTCTGTCCACAGAACTGCCACACACTGGAGGTTTATCTCACCAACTCTAGTGACTTTTGTGGGTGAAAATTCAAGGAGATTAGAAGTTGCTGAAACACTCTAACCAGCCTATCTGGCACCAACAATCGTGCCTCAATTGAAATTACTGAGATTACATTTTTTCTCCATTCTGAACTAGTGTGGTGCTGAGATATCACCCGTTGCATGGCTGCACTCTAGTCCGAAGCTGGATCCTGAGTTGGTTTGTCGTGTGGTGGGTGCGGCAATGCACTGTATCAGTGTGTGCTCCTAACCTCTCCTGGTGTTTGATGTGAAAATTAGTTGAATATCCTGACCTGTATCAGCATGATGTTAAGCATTGAACTGCTGCCACATAACTGAATGATGCATAGATAAGCAGGTGTTCAGAATAATTTGTCAAGTGAGTGTACCGGTCAACTTAGTATATTTAAATTGATGGATGTGATATACAGTAGTTGGGTTTCTGTTGTTCCAGGAAAACGATTCGTCTTCAATCAATCAGATTTAAATTAAGCGTCAGCGATCATAAAGGAACATAATGCATGGAGGCACAACATTTTACTTGATCTCTTCTGATCCTAGAACAGAGCTTTGGAGTGGACATGTTGTCAAGGGTACAACTACTTTAATCTGTTCCAGTTGCATCATGGACATTTGCTATGTGTTGCTGAATTCTCTTCTTTAGGTTTGCTAACTTAGTATAACTGGAATCTGAAACAAAAATTTTGCTTTTTCCTTCTGTAATTTGGATGTTTTAAGAAACTGCAATTGCTGATTTTGATTTGATATACGTGTCCTGCGGTGGGTTGGCACCCTGCCCGGGATTGGTTCCTGCCTTGTGCCCTGTGTTGGCTGGGATTGGCTCCAGCAGACCCCCATGGCCCTGTGTTCGGATTCAGCAGGTTGGAAAATGGATGGATGGATGGATGGATTTGATATACCTTATTAATCCCTGAGGGTAAATAGTCTTTTTACACGACTTTTGTAGGTCAGAGGGCATGGTCGGCCATTGTACAGTACCTCTGGAGGAATTTTCAGGTTATGGGCTTTGCTCAAGGACTCAACTGAGTAAGATCACTGTATATACAAAAAACACAGAAACAAATATGTCTATATCTTATAATTTATCCATTGTCAAATGTACTACAGTTCATTTCCAGGAGGCACAACCAAACTTAAGTTGGGCACAAGCTCAGCACATGATATATTCTCTTACTTATCATACTCGCACTCACACCAGTGTTGTACAGAGTGAGGGATCATCCCACCATGAACATCTTTAGGATGTGGGAGAAAAACTTTTGCCTCCACTGAGCCAAAGAGAGGAACATAATTCAAACACAGTACACTGGCTCTGTAAGGAAGCTGCCCTAACAATGCATCACCCCATGTTATGTCACTGTTGTTAAAATACAATGTATTTATGGTATAATATAGTCACCCTGCCCAGAGGAGGCCACTGCTTTGTATCCAGATCTCCTAGGCTTTGGCTCCATATGGTGCTAAACTGTACTAAATACAAGTATTTGTAAAATTATATAATGCACTGGCCTTTTAAGTAGAGATTGTGTTTCAGTTAAATAAATTGAAGTAAATAAAATATATTAGAAAAAGTATGGGAAATGTACAAAAATATTTATCTAATTTCCACTTATTCTTTTAAACTCTTACAGATATACAATACATTGCATGATCATGATTTCCAAGAAACTACAAAACATCATCATGAGTACCATTTTACAACTTAGGCTGCTGTGATGTTATTCATTCTTAAACACAAATTCTTATTCCTAGCTGGAAGTAAGAGTAGGTCACTTCATATAGACTTGTCTTTTCCTACTCTGAGGTAGGAAAAAGTCTAATCCTAGTCCAACGTTTGGAGCAATTCTTAATTCTGGGACAGTTGATAAATACAGGCCCAGGTCCCAATCCAATTTAGGTTTTGTGGCTGGACTTGACAGACTTGACATTTGTAGATGTGCAAGGCTGATAGAGATCTCACTGCACAAACTCAAGGCTGTCATGGATGCCAAAGGTGAATCTACTAAATACGGACTTGAAGAGGGTGAATACTTAGGAGATCACTTATTTAATGTTTTCTATTTGTAAATAATTTAGACCAGTTTACAGAGGTCTGTTTTCACTTTGACATTAAAGAGTCTTTTCCAGTTATCAATCTCAGATTTTTTTTTATTTTTAACCCACTGTGGTGGTTCTTCTTCTTTTGGCTGCTCCCGTTAGGGGTTGCCACAGTGGATCATCTTCTTCCATATTTTCCTCCTTTTCATTATTTACCTCCTTCCCCTTGGTAATATCTTTCGTAAACATAACATTAGCTTCCACTGTTATCCTGATGACACCTAGCTCTATCTCACTAGCAAACCTACTGCTTCCTTTCCACCCTCCTCATTTATTAATTGCATAACAGAAATCAAATCCTGGTTTTCTTCAAATTTTCTTAAATTAAATAGTGACAAAACTGAGATTCTCCTCATTGGTACAAAATCAACATTATCCAAAACTGATCATTTTTCATTTGTTATTGAGAATTACTCTGTCTCCCCTTCCCCACAGGTTAAGAGTCTGGGTTTCAGTCCCACATCAATGACATCTCCCGGTCTGCATATTTCCACTTGCGTAACATTAATCGTATTCGCCCTCCCTCACTCCACACCACTGGTATCCTTGTTCATAGCCTTGCCACTTCTCATCTGGATTATTGCAATTCCCTTTTCTTTGGTCTTTCTCACAAATCTCTTTATAAGCTTCAACTGGTCCAGAATTTAGCTGCCCACATCATTACTAGAACCCTGTCTATTCACCATATCACTCCCATTTTGCAGCAGCTTCATTGGCTTCCAGTTCAGTTTCGAATTCAATTCAAAATTCTCCTACTAACTTTTAAGGCCATCCACAACCTTGCCCCTCCATATCTGTCTGACCTCCTCTATGTTGCCATTCCCTCCCGTACCCTTAGATCCTCTTCCTCCATCCACTTGACTGTCCCCTTCATCCATCTTACCACTATGGGGAGCAGAGCATTCAGTTGCTCTGCTCCCCAACTTTGGAACTCACTACTACCTGAGCTTAGAAATATTGAATCATTTTCACTTTTCAAATCTAAACTTAAAACTCATTTGTTTAAGACTGCTTTTTCTCTTTGATTACAATTGCTCTGTCTGATTTTAACGTTTGTATTTTACTTTTGTTTATAATCTGTGTTTTGTCTAGTGTTCTGTGTCCTTGAGTGTTTAGAAAAGCGCCTACAAATAAATAAAATGTATTATTATTATTATCTTTATGTCCTCAGCATCTTGTTCTGTTACACGTATCACTTGCATGTCCTCTCTCACCACATCCATAAACCTTCTCTTAGGCCTTCCTCTTTTTCTCTTGCCTGGCAGCTCTATCATTTCTCCCAATATACTCAGCACGTCTCCTCTGCACATGTCCAAACCAACAACAACAACAACAACATTTATTTATATAGCACATTTTCATACAAAATGTAGCTCAAAGTGCTTTACATAATGAAGAAAAGAAAAATAAAAGAAAATAAGAAATTGAAAAAAGACATTAGTTAACATAGAAAAGGAGTAAGGTCCGATGGCCAGGGTGGACAGAAAAAACAAACAAAAAAAAAACAAAAAACTCCAGACGGCTGGAGAAAAAAATAAAATCTGCAGGGGTTCCAGGCCACGGGACCACCCAGTCCCCTCTGGGCATTCTACCTAACATAAATGAAATAGTTCTCTTTGTAGTTAGGGTTCTCACGGAGTCACTTGATGTTGATGGTCAAACAGACTTCTGGCTTTTAATCCATCCATCACTTTTGCTTTGAGTAGATGGCGCAAGCCACCACCAAAAGGACACCGGAAAAGGAAACAGAAGAGAGAGTAGGGGTTAGTACAGATTTTAGAGCCACCATGAATAGTTATTATAATAAGTTGGATATACAGAGTATCAGGATTTTAATTACAGTGAAGTTATGAGAAGGCCATGTTAAAGTAATGTGTTTTCAGCAGTTTTTTTTTAAAGTGCTCCACTGTATTAGCCTGGTGAATTCCTATTGGCAGGCTATTCCAGATTTTAGGTGCATAACAACAGAAGGCCACCTCACCACTTCTTTTAAGTTTTGTTCTTGGAATTCTAAGGAGACACTCATTTGAGGATCTGAGGTTACGATTTGGAATATAAGGTGTTATGGGGCGAGATTATTTAAGGCTTTATAAACCATAAGCAGAATTTTAAAGTCAATCCTGAAGGACACTGGTAACCAGTGTAGTGACATCAAAACTGGAGAGATGTGCTCAGATTTTCTTTTTCTAGTTAGGATTCTAGCAGCTGCATTCTGCACTAGTTGCAAACGATTTATGTCTTTTTTGGGTAGTCCTGAGAGGAGCGCGTTACAGTAATCTAGTCAACTGAAAACAAACGCATGAACTAATTTCTCAGCATCTTTCAATGATATAAGAGGTCTAACTTTTGCTATGTTTCTTAAGTGAAAAAATGCTGTCCTAGTGATCTGATTAATATGCGATTTAAAATTTAGATTACAGTCAACAGTTACCCCTAAGCTTTTTACCTCTGTCTTGACTTTTAATCCTAATGTATCCAGTTTATTTCTAATAGCCTCATTGTATCCATTATTGCCAATCACTAAGATTTCAGTTTTCTCTTTATTTAACTTGAGAAAGTTACTATTCATCCATTCTGAGATACAAGTCAGACATTGTGTTAGTGAATCAAGAGAATCGGGGTCATCAGGTGCTATTGATAAATACAGCTGTGTGTCATCAGCATAGCTGTGGTAGCTCACGATGTGCCTGGAGATAATCTGACCTAACAGAAGCATTTAGATTGAGAAGAGCAGAGGACCCAGGATAGAGCCTTGTGGAACACCATATCGGATATCATGTGTCTTTGAGTTGTAATTACCACAACTAACAAAGAATTTTCTCCCTGCCAGGTAGGATTCAAACCAATTTAAGACACTGCCAGAGAGGCCCACCCATTGACTAAGGCGATTTCTAGGAATATTATGATCAATGGTGTCAAATGCAGCACTCAGATCTATGAGGATGAGAACAGATAAATGGCCTCTGTCTGCATTTACCCGCAAATCATTTACTACTTTAATGAGTGCAGTTTCTGTGCTGTGATTTCTTCTAAAACCCAACTGAAATTTATCAAGAATAGCATGTTTATTGAGGTGGTCATTTAACTGCATAATGACTGCCTTCTCCAGAATTTTACTTAAGAAAGGCAGGTTAGAGATGGGTCTAAAATTTTCAAGAGCCGAGAGGTCGAGATTATGTTTCTTAAGTAGGGGCTTAACTACAGCAGTCTTAAGATAGTCTGGGAAGACCCCCGTATCTAATGACGAGTTTACAATGTCAAGAACATTATCAATTAGCATGCCCGATACTTCTTTGAAAAAATTTGTTGGTATTGGGTCAAGGACGCAGGTGGAGGGTTTCAGTTGAGAAATTATTTTATGTAAATCAAGTAAATCTATCCTAGTGAAAGAGTTTAATTTGTTTATAACGGAATGCTGGAGTTTAGGAGGATCCTTAGTGTTGGGGAGATATACTATACAACGCAATCTCGCCTCCATGACTTCCAACTTGAGCTAACCTACTACTGTACTCATTTCTAATCCTTGTCACACCCAATGCAAATCTTAGTATCTTTAACTCTGCCACCTCCAGCTCTGTCTCCTGTTTTCTGGTCAGTACCACCATCTCCAACACATATAACATAGCTGGTCTCACTACCGTCCTGTAAATTTTTCCCTTCACTCTTGCTGATACTCATCTGTCACAAATTACTCCTGACACACTTCTCCACCCATTCCACCCTGCCTGCACTCTCTTTTTCACCTCTCTTCCACAATCCCCATTACTCTGTACTGTTGATCCCAAGTATTTAAACACATCCACCTTCGACAACTCTACCTCTTGCATCCTCACCATTCCACTGACCTCTCTCTCTCTCTCATTTACACACATGTATTCTGTGTTGTTCCTACTGACTTTCAATCCCCTCCTCTCTAGAGCATATCTCCACCTCTCCAGGGTTTTCTCAACCTGCTCGCTACAGATCACAATGTCATCAGCAAACATTATAGTCCATGGGGACTCCTGTCTAATCTCGTCTGTCAACCTGTCCATCACCATTGCAAATAAGAAAGGGCACAGAGCCGATCCCTGATATAATCCCACTCCACCTTGAATGTTTCCGTCACTCCTACCGCAGACCTCACCACGGTCACACTTCCCTCATACATATCCTCTTACATAATTCTCTGCCACTCCCGACTTCCTCATACAATACCTCAACTCCTCTCAAAGCACCCTGTCATATGCTTTCTCCAGGTCCAAAAAGATGCAATGCAACTTCTTCTGACCTTCTCTAAACTTCTCCATCAACACCCTCAGAGCAAACATCGAATCTGTGGTGCTCTTTCTTGGCTTGAAACCATACTGCTGCTCACTAATCATCACCCCACTTCTTAACCTTGCTTCCACTACTCTTTGCCATAACTTCATGCTGTGGCTCATCAGATTTATCCCCCTGTTGTTACTACAGTCCTGCACATCCCCCTTATTCTTAAGTTTTATCAGCACCAGTACACTTCTTCTCCACTCCTCAGGCATCCTCTCACTTTCCAAGATTCCATTAAACAATCTGGTTAAAAACTCCACTGCCATCTGTCCTAAACACCTCCATGCTTTCAAAGGTATATCATATGGACCAATGGCCTATCCATTTTTCATCCTCTTCATAGCTGTCCTTACTTCCTCCTTGCTAATCCACTGCACTTCCTGATTCACTATTTCCACAACATTTTAACCCACTGTGGATCAATGTTATATAAAAATTAAGAGTGAAAAGCTCCAAGGGGAGCTCAATACTTTTTAAAGGTACCGTATCATTTTTGTATAAAAGACATTTTGTTCTAAGCTTCTCCTCTAAATTCTCCAAACCTCTGCACTATAACATAAATGAATACAAGACGGGTTCAACAACAACAGCACAAAAATGATGAAGGAAGACACGAGTGCATTATCACACTTTTTTGTTGTAAACTTGAGTTTTTTTCCCATATCCTGGAAAAAGCAGGCAAAGATTTTTACTTTTTTCATCCTGCCCTATCTTGGAAAGAGATACCGGTGTTTATCAATCAAGTTACTTGTGGCAATGACGGAACAAAGTTCAAAACAGGAACTGAGTGAGCTGTGGCTATCAAACATGCAACTAAAAGCTCATGATGAAAATTATCGGTAACGCTAGTTTAGGTACTGCAAAAATTCATCTATTACTCAATTACTATTGTGTAACAAGACCTTAAGAAACACTTTTTCATATCACAAAACTTCAGTAAAGTGTTACTTTATCTGCGCAATGTGACCTAATAACAGAACTTCACTTTGGAGTTGTCTAAGGTGACTTAACTGAGACTCTTTACTCTGAAAAAGTCATATTTAGTATAACACTTGTGAATCCTTCATATTAGCAAGTAATTTTACCATTATGTGGCTATACCACACTGCATAGAGATGAATAACTTATCCACTGATGTTTTTTTAAGTGTGAAGACCACCAAAGGAAGGTTTTATTAAGGTCTTGTTACATAAAGGTAAATGAATAATAAATGCATTTTTGTAGTACCTAAACTAAATTGTTACCAAACTATCAAAAAGTATTACAACAATTTTCATAATCTTGCAACCATTAATTTAATGTGAACTATATGACTGGCCACCACTACAATCAGGGATGGAGCTACCTGATTGCAATTTAAAATGTATACATTAAAAATATGTATTAATTTGGATATGTTAAATCTGACCATGTAAAAATAACCGATAGAAGGCTTTGAGCAAAAAAAAAAAAATTCTCCTTGCAACAGAAAACCATTTATCACAACATATTATAGGAACATCTGAGGAGAAAATTACCCTAAAGATGGAAGAGGAGGAGTTTGGATTGCCTTATAATTTAAATGGGTCTACTTCAACCTACCATGGTCAGAGCGAGTGCCTGCCTAATGCTGAGCTCAAATAAAACACTATGATGTTTAAAATTATAAACAGGAACACTCATTTATTGAAAACGAACAATATCTAGTCAAATGCAAATTTGTACTCTACTGTATACTACTGTCAGTAAGGATTTAACGAATAATAACGTTTAAATCTTGTGTTAATTTTTGTTCACAGTACCACTCTTATGGTTAACATCATCACAATTGTCATTGTATGGATCTGGTTGCAATGACACTGCATGTAGCTAGGCAACTTGACCATGATCTGCATGGTGTATGATTTCATGGTTGCCATCTTAGTTATCGTACAGCCACATAATAAAAGGTGTGCAAAATTTGTGTATAGAAAAGGAAAAACCCTGGAAGAGTAACCTTATTCCGGACTATAAATAAATAACGTTCAGGCTTTGAGTTTTTTGTTCCTTAAATCTTGTTTGCTGATCTTTGACTTGTAACTGAGTATACTTTTCAGGTTTCCCTTAAATTTCTGTTGATCCGACTTTTACTCTCGTATTTAACCACCCTTTACTAGACCTAAATGGTCACAGCACAAGTTTAAAGCATTTGAATAATTTTAAAATAGTGTGGTCAAGCGTAAGAGAGAACCTAATGAATGTCAGCACCCCAATTAAGAAATTCACTGATCGTGGGGGAAACTATGTTTAAAACTATTAAGGAAAATAAAAAAATGTGTCTCTGCTCTCCATGAACTGACACTACAGGTTCATCAACAAATTCATGCATCGTTTCAAGTGTTATGTCGGAACCCTTTTTGTACTCACACCTTGGGCTCCCTCTTTCTCCAGTATTATAAGTATGTAAATAAAAAAAATGAAAGCATCAAAACATAATTCAACTCATACAGGATGCAACTATTTAACATTTTAGTTAAAAAAAAACAATTGTTTTGTAAATGTTGAGCTAGGACTGAATAAATAAATAATAATAAACTGAATAAAAAGCATGGATTATGTGACATGAGTTACTTGAGATTTTTTAATCAATGGGTGTTCTTGACATTGTTCACTATTGTACAGAACTGGTGACCATTGAGTTCTGTTATATCATAAACTCCTTTCTCTCCATTCTGCATGAAAACATGAGATAATCGTTTCTTGGCCAGGAATTCCGTATTTCTTTAGCTCTCATCAGGACTGAAATTTGCATCATGTTGTCCCATCCTTTACTAGATTGACATGGTCATGACAGATAACTCTTAACTACTCTAATGAGGTCATGACAATATGACCATCATGTGATCAGGTAAAATGACAGAAAAATACTGATCAGGCATTAAATAAGTAAATAAAGCAATGGGAAAAGTATGTTTAAATAGCCAAGGAGCACATCTTGCCAAGAGTTGAACATAAAAAAGCATATTCAAAAAATGTATAGGACTATGTTTCAGAGTGCTTGAGAACTGGTTTCAATTGTAGCATAGTGCAGTTTGGCAGTTATTTGCTTTGAAGTTGGTAGTTTGTGAAAATACAGCAAATCAAAGCTCAGTGACCAAATATTCTAACAAATAACTGAAGTGGAAGAAGAGAGCCCTAAAGTCCGATCTGAATTCAAGCCATTAATCACAGATGAGCCCTTAAGTCAGCAGTTTAGAAGAAATTAGGCCCGCCATCAAATTGTCAGATTTTTAACAATTAGAACATTCTGAAAAAGAAAAAAAAAAAAAAAAAAAAATCAAACTTTTTAGTCACAGTGGTATGTGAAGTGTAACTGGGGTGAAGACAGCATAGCATTAAAGGCTGCTTACTGTAAAATGTGCAAACACAATTTTGCACTGATGTGTAAAGTGTGTTAATTAACATGAACCATGGTACTTGCTGGATTATGACAAAGATAAACTTAGTGCCTTCATTGGACTCATCCCAAACATTATTTTCATCCTTGCTCTTAGTTGATAGTTTTCTTGAAGGTGGCCAATAGCAATTTGATCAGTGGGGCAGTGATTTCTTTTTTTTTCTTTTCTTTCTTAACCCTTTCAGCCTTGACATCCTATTACTAGTACATAAATATGCAGCAGTTTTTGTAAAGCACAAGTACATTTGCAGCCATTGGAACCAGGTGTTCTACTATTAGCGCAGACTGGAGAGACTGGCATACAGTCTGGGAAACACAGAAGTGAAAATGGACGCTTCCTGAATGTGCGCACCACCTAGTAAGTAGCTCCATTTTCAATTTTATTTCCTCAAGAAAACTGAATTTTTTGGCAGCTATTGTATAATAGCAATCATTTTTTTGTTTTTTCATTTTTGAGCTTCCTACACACCCCAAAGGTAAAATATCTCACAAAATAATTCTTTCCCATAAAAACAGAAAATCCAGGGCCGAAAAGGTTAATTGCTTAAATTTCTTTTTGTCTTTTTTTCAAAATGATCTTTTTTTGAGTCTGGTTTTAATTTTTAATTCCCCATTATGGACAAATTAGATTAAATTAGAGTAGATAAATATTTTAATCCCCAATGGGAAATTCAGAATCATACAGCAGCAGAAACATGAAAAACAAGGATACAGACTTACAGGACAAATAGTAGAGACACTCAATCTATCAATAATTAAATGTAAATTGAAATTCAAAATGAACTTAAGAGTATGTTAGGAGGAAAAACTGAATTACCTGATAGCAGTGGTGGAATGAGGAGAGAGGACAGGTTAGGAGCATGCACTAATACAGTGCATTGCCACACCCACCACATGACAAACCAACTCAGGATCCCAGACTAAATGTGCTCCAAGAAAGAATTTCCTCAAGGGGATTTTTCATGATGCCTTCCAATTTTGTCGCCATCCTCTTTTTCACTTTAGCTTTCAATGTGTCCAGGATTTTCCCTGTAATGGAGCTGACTTTCCTGCAAAGTTTGTTCAGGCATTTTGTATCTTTGTGCTCAAGTTGCTTCTCCAGAAGAATGTAGCGTAGGACAAAACACTGGCTAGTATGGACTGATGCATACATCAAAAGACCAGAGTCTCCTTAGCAAGTACAGTCTACTTTTTAGCCCTTTTTCTACAGTGCCACTGTGTTGTCAGACCAGTCTAGTTTGTTGTGTATGTGAACCCCCTGGTAGTTGTAGTTCTGCACTACTTCCATGTCCTCCCCATTTAAGAAGGTTCCTTGGCACGCTGGAAGTCTACCACCAACTCTTTTATCTTGCTGATGTTGACTTCCAAGTGGTTCTTCCTGCACCACAAGACAAAGTCCTACGCAACCTTTATCTGAAAATTTCTATAGGTGGCAAAAGCTGCTACTGTACTGGAAGCCTATTGTGTAAAGGGTAAACAGAAAGTGAGACAGGACAGTTCCCTGAAGTGCTCCAGTACACACCACCATTTCATAAACACAGTCCCTCAGCCTTACAGATGTTGTCTTTTGGTCAGGTAGTCCTTGATCCAGGAAACTGTGGGGCACGAACATGAAAAACCTCAACCCGATCAATGAGGCAGAATGGTGTTAAAGGCACTGGAAAAATCAAAGAACATTATTCTGAGCATGGTATCGGCTTTTCTTTATATTTGAAGCACGCAGATCAGAGCATACTCAACACCTACAAGTATATGTGTCTGATAGGCAAACTACAGAGGATCCAGCTGTTATGAAACAGGGGTTATAGTTCCTTTAGGACCAGCAACTCAAAGGACTTTGTGATGTTTGCTCCTCTGCAGTTTGCTAAAGATCACGTGGACAAACCAGAAGGCTATTGGAAGACTGTTTTGTGGACGGATGAGACCAAAATAGAACTTTTTGGTTTAAATGAAAAGCGTTATGTTTGGAGAAAGGAAAACACTGCATTCCAGCATAAGAACCTTATCCCATCTGTGAAACATGGTGGTGGTAGTATCATGGTTTAGGCCTGTTTTGCTGCAGCTGGGCCAGGATGGCTTGCCTTCATTGATGGAACAATGAATTCTCAATTACATCAGAGAATTCTAAAGGTAAATGTCAGGACATCTGTCTATGAACTGAATCTCAAGAGAAGGTGGGTTATGCAGCAAGACAACGACCCTAAGCACACAAGTCGTTCTACCAAAGAATGGCTAAAGAAGAATAAAAATGTTTTGGAATGGCCAAGTCAAACTCCTGACCTTAATCCAATCGAAATGTTGTGGAAGGACCTGAAGCGAGCAGTTCATGTGAGGAAACCCACCAACATCCCAGAGTTGAAGCTGTTCTGTATGGAGGAATGGGCTAAAATTCCTCCAAGCTGGTGTGCAGGAATGATCAAAAGTTACCGGAAACGTTTAGTTGCAGTTATTGCTGCAAAGGGAGGTCACACCAGATACTGAAAGCAAAGGTTCACATACTTTTGCCACTCACAAATATGTAATATTCGATCATTTTCCTTAATAAATAAATGACCAAGTATAATATTTTTGTTTCATTTGTTTAACTGGTTTCTCTTTATCTACTTTTAGGACTTGACTGAAAATCTGATGATCTTTTAGGTCATATTTATGCAGAAATATAGAAAATTCTAAAGGGTTCACAAACTTTCAAACACAACTGTATATCAAAAAGCACTAACATTAGAATTTGCAAAGTTCATTTTGGAGTGTCCACAAATGGAACATGCAGATAGACATTTATTTCCTTGTTTGAACTCAACAGCATCCATAATGATTCAGCATTAAAATATTTGTAACAGAGTGAATCATTTCTGTTTTTGAGTTCTCAAGGATGATGTAACTAATTTTCCTGAGCAGTAACATGGACAAATTTGTTTTAATTGTATTGCGCTCTCTTTTTCATCACTGCTCATTCACATAAATCTCTAGTCCCCCAACTGCTTTTTCTACTCAGTCTGATGAAACTTACACAGCATTAAAATAGCATCGGAAATAAGTTTAAGCCAGTTTCCATAGTACCAAATATGCGAAAATACTTGAACTCACTGTGACTTGCCATGAGATGCAACAGTTCATACAACTTACATGAAAGCAATCGAACACTTCTCATTATATAGAGTCAGACTGGGTCTGAATCCTTTCTACGTTACTTTTATCCTCGCTCCAGATCTTTACCCCTTTCATCCTCGAATGACTAGCTTCTCCAATAGAGCACAACAGAGCCCTTTAGGTGGCGGTGATTGTTGCCAGTAGGATACAGCAATCTATACTAATAAAAGGCAAAGCCCTCACTCACTCACTCACGCACTCACTCACTCACTCACTGACTGACTCATCACTAATTCTCCAACTTCCCGTGTAGGTAGAAGGCTGAAATTTGGCAGGCTTATTCCTTACAGCTCACTTACAAAAGTTAAGCAGGTTTCATTTCGAAATTCTACACGTAACGGTCATAACGGTCCATAAAGGTCGACAACGTCCGCCATGTTGAACTTTCTTATTTATGGCACCATCTTCACGAAATTTGGTAGGCGGCTTCCCTGCGCTAACCAAAACCGATGTATGTACTTATTTCGATGGTATGACGCCATTGTCGGCCGCCATTTTGAACTTTCCAACGTCACTAATTTTCCAACTTCCCGTGTGGGTAGAAGGCTGACCACATCTTCACGAAATTTGGTAGGTGGCTTCCCTGCGCTAACCAAAATCGATGTACGTACTTATTTCGGTGGTATGACGCCACTGTCGGCCGCCATATTGAATTTTCCAAACATCACTAATTCTCCAACTTCCCGTGTAGGTAGAAGGCTGAAATTTGGCAGGCTCATTTCTTACACCTTACTTACAAAAGTTAAGCAGGTTTCATTTCGAAATTCTACGCGTAACGGTCATAACGGTCAACAATGTCCGCCATGTTGAACTTTCTTATTCATGGCCCCAACTTCACGAAATTTGGTAGGCGGCTTCCCTGCGCTAACCGAAACCAATGCACATACTTATTTCGGTGGTATGACACCACTGTCAGCCGCCATATTGAACTTTCCAACGTCACTAATTCTCCAACTTCCCGTGTAGGTAGAAGGCTGAAATTTGGCAGGCTCATTCCTTACAGCTTACTTACAAAAGTTAAACAGGTTTCATTTCGAAATTCTACACGTAACGGTCATAA
>JANRMT010062837.1:48226813-48273608 GCA_026402145.1 Polypterus bichir lapradei
GACAACGTCCGCCATGTTGAATTTTCTTATTTATGGCCCCATCTTCATGAAATTTGGTAGGCGGATTCCCTGCGCTAACCAAAACCGATGTACGTACTTATTTCAGTGGTATGATGCCACTGTCGGCCGCCATATTGAAGTTTCCAACGTCACTAATTCTCCAACTTCCCGTGTAGGTAGAAGGCTGAAATTTGGCAGGCTCATTCCTTACAGCTTACTTACAAAAGTTAAGCAGGTTTCATTTCAAAATTCTACGCGTAACGGTCAACAACGTCCGCCATGTTGAACTTTCTTATTCATAGGTAGAAGGCTGAAATTTGGTACTTATTTCGGTGATATGATGCCACTGTCGGCTGCCATATTGAACTTTTCAACGGTCTTTGTTACTTATGGGCCCATCTTCAAGAAATTTGGTACGCGGGTTCCCAACGCTAACTGAATCCTACTTACGTACATATATACGTCCATAGCCTGCAGCTCGGTCACCGTTTGAGGCGGCGTTGGGTCCCCCATCCCAACGCCTCACACGTTGTTGGCTGCCTGCCCTATATAAGGCCGTCTGTCGCTCCAGTCTCTACATTCCCTTCCTTGCTTCACCACGGTATTCACGTCTCCCTGCTGATAACTACAGCCTTTTTATTTAATCCACGGCTTCTCCGCTGTTTTATTGTTCATTTATTACGATTATAGTTATTGTATAGGTATTTTAGACTTACTTTACATTGTTCAGGTACCCATTTCCTTTATCATTCCAACCGTACCCCCATTAACATGTCTATCGAGGTAATCACCATCGATCAAAGAACTGTCACTTACCAAGTGGTTTCCATGCCCGGAGATGGCACCTGCCTTTCCATTCTCTTTGTTACATATTGCACAGCCATATCAGGCTCACTATTGATATCCGGAGGAACATTGTGTCTTATGTATTGAATGACTGGGACAGGTTCAAGGTGTGGACTGATGACGGTACAGGAGATAATTATACTACACAGTGTATTAAGTGTACCGAAATGGCCAAATATTTTACACCTTTGGACAACCGCCAATGCCTCTTAAACATCTTAGCTTCACAGGTGACGATTTCAGTAGTGGACACTTTGATGTTTAGAAATGTTTAAACTCTCAAAAGCTGGATGTGAAGTTATCAATGAAACTGGTTGTATACTTACAACGCTTGACAGATGCCGAATGTATCTTCAACACAAGTCCTACAAATACTGTCGTAACTGAAACAAACCATGAAACTCAAACCGATTATGACAGCAGCAATCCAAGCTGTGAGATTTGAAACAAGATTACTGTTCACATGGCCAACTGTACGTTGCATGCTCAAGAGTAAGCTCAGCGCACAGCTACAGCTTGGTCATATTGCAACGGGAGGGCCGAACTGACAACGTGGCATACAAAGAGATCTTTAACAAATAATTATTGGTATATTTTCCCTCAGTTTAAAAAGGTTTAATTTTCATCTTAATAAAAATTTTAAGGCAGTACTTCACCGCTGCGAAGCGCGGGTATTTTGCTAGTCTATATATAAAATACAACGTCCGTCTGTCTGTAGGTCTGTCCGTTTTTCACGAGAGAACTACTTAACTGGTTTAGATCAGATTTTTTTCTATAATTTGCAAGAACATTCCGGATGATTCTGCGATTTCTCTCATCGCGTTAAGTATTATAGTTTGGTTACAGTGCCGATTTTTTTGTGCAAATCTAAGAGAGAGGCTGCTGGCTGAGGGGAGGGTGGACCATCCTCACTCATGTGCCAGCCTCCGTTCAAGTTGCTGTACCTCTCGCCACAAGTTGGAGCGTACCTTGCTTCCATTTAGCTAGCGATAACTGTTTGCTCAACAGATACTATCATCTAGAGATTGTTAAAGTGTAACATTTGACATTTTTGAGAGAGAGATCACAGCTACGTATGTTTTAGAGCATACCTGCTCATTGGCAGATATATCACGGCCATGTGCTCTTCTCCCCATGTGGGGGATGCTCTCCCGTCAGACCTGAAAACGTTCAGATACAGTGGCAACATTTGACGTTGGAGTGCACCTGCCATCCGCTTGGCCAGAGATACCTTGCCAACTTTTTACACTTTTGCCAAAGGTACCATAGCTAGATTCTCACCCAATAGCAAAACCAAAAATATTGTATATCAAAAGGACCTTGGATACGAAAGCTATCAATATAAATTCTTCTCAATACAAATTATTATATTTTAAAATTTTCTTTATTGATTTTTAAAGATTGCCCTGTTCCACTACTACGCGGGTGGAGCCACGGGGGAGAGCTAGTATTTAATATATCCTACTTTACATTCTTCAGAATCGCTTACATTCTTAGATGTTCTAGACATAAGCAGCCATTGGATCTTTTACATATTTTTGAAATTCTCAGCTTGTCTTTGAGGCAGTTGAGATGGACCTGTGTTTGAGTCTGCATTAACAGCAGTGTCTATTCAGTTTAATTAAAAGAAAAAAAATTCAAAAATTTATAGTAACAAGCCGGAGGCCAAATCTTAACATTAATGATTAATAACATTTAAAATATTAATAATTATATAAAAAAAGAGAGAGAACACCTGTAAAGACTGCTGCATTAACACTTTCTGCTATATATTTCATATAGATTCAGATTATTACATACAAATACATCCTTATACTGCATAATAGTAAGCTGTGCTAGCAGGGTAATTTAATTGAAAATTCTTGCTCATGCCAACCGAGCCCCATATGAAAACATTGATCTTATCTGTCCTTCCCTTTCTCTGAACAGCTATACATTATGAGCTTGATGTCTGTCAACCACCTGTACAGAACATATTTTTGAGCATGGACACACAGCAAAGAATAGTACAAAACACTAATTGATAACACAGCAGTAGGGTTTATGGAACTCAGCTAAAAGGAAATAATTGAATGAATTTAAGTACAATTGTAACCTGTTTTAATAAAAAAGGTCTCTATAGAGGCTGAGGGTCGTTTCATGTTGAGGAAAAACCCCAAAAAACACTAATCTATTAAATACGGTAAGAAATGACAGGTTAACAAACTTTCACTTTGTTACTGCAAACAGCTGCTTTCTGACAATCAAGCATAAAGAGAGAGACAGTGCGCTGGCACAGCTATTTATTGAATATCCAGCAGTTTATGTGAATTATCAAGAATTTGATGAATATTTTACAAATGTCTAGTGCTGCCTTAGTAAACAGTATGTTCCTTGAAAAGGTGGACACTGCTACGATCCGAGTGACATGTTTTGTAAGACATTCTGAAGAGAACCATCTGAATAGAGGGCTGCAACAGAAAGAGCACCTCTGAAATTTTGTGGGCACATCTGTATGTTTCCACAATTCACTTCTTAAAGCCATTTTTAAAGCTAAAATGAAAACCAAAACCATTTTCAATAAATACTAATTGAGGCGAGTTACCAAAAATAAAACCTAAAACAAAAACGGTCACAAGTTTATAAAACTAAACTAAAAATGAAACGACAGGTTAAAACAGCATAGAAATAAAACTAATTTAAAAAAGGAACTAAAATAATCTTGGTATGAAATTGGAATCCATTTGAAAAAATACATTATCTCTCTAAGTCTTATAATTAAGTTTTGTCACTTTACCACAAAGGAAAGATGGCTGCTGTACCTTATTTAGGATCATATTAGCTAGTAACTTTCATAGTTTTTGTATTAATATTCCAAAGCTCTTTGGTGTTAGACAAAGCCCAGGGAATGAACTGTATAACTCAAATGAAGTGGACAGCTGTGAAGACTGAAAAGTGGTCTAAAAGAAAACAATTTGTACTGTGTAATGCCAGCATTATATATTAAATTTATACCATGATATAAAAACAGGCAAAAAATAATCCAGTGAAAGAATGTATCCCAAAATTACACTTTATTTTTGTTAAACCTAAACATGTACATTAAAATCAAAATATATAACAATTAGTTGTGATTGTTTTTGCTTTCAGTTAAAGAGTAAATAAAAACTCCCCAGGAATTCATTCATAGAATTGCTTGGCATGCCAAAATGTTTTGTGATAAATCTTAATTTGACAAGGAAACTTGCCCTAAAAAGAGCCTTGATTATCACTATTTAATTAATGGTAAATAAATACATAAATAATTTCCTTAATTCTTTGGCATTATTATTCACTAATATGACAGTTATGTTCAGTTTAATCTGCAATTACATAATATATGGATGACCACCTCAGTACTATTAATTAAATTCTCAATTAAAAAAACAAAACAAAAAACAAACAAAAAAATAAAAACAAAGTCTGGAGAAGGTAACAGAAGATATACATGAATAAATTTTAAATCTACAGTACTTAAGGCCACTGTACCAAGGAGTGAAAAAAAATCGGTGCCTGGCAAAGATAGGAATTGCAATTTAGGGAACACCGCTTTGCTGTACTGTTGTTCCTTTACTTTTTTAAACAATAATATGTTTTTTTTTTTTTTTTTTTTACCCAAAAGGTGCTTCATAAACATAATCATCAAAACATTCACCAAACATCTTTTACACCATGTAAAACTCAAAATGAAACTCTGCTAGAGAAAACAAGTTGCTGTTATGGGCATTACATATTTTGACAGTAACATTTTTTGTGATGCCCACTTGGCTGGGGTTTCCATGATAAAAAACATTCCTAAATAAATTGCCATATAAAATTTTTAAATCAAAACTATAATTATGGTTTGAATGTTCCCTACTTGTGTTAAGTGCAAAGAATTCTGGCCAAAATTTTGCTTTAGCATTGGCAAAAGACGGAATTCCTCCAATTAAGTAAAGTTCAATATTTCACATTTGAGAAACTGCTTCATTTCAAAGTGTTTTGCATCTTCAACACTTTGTAGCTTAAACAGTATTTGTCAGCTCAGACTACTTTTTAGAACCTAAAGAAAAATGTTAAGTTGCAATTTTCTATGGACACAGTATATATAAAATAATACTTATTACATGAACTTGTAGAAAGCCACTGAATAAAAATTCAACCTTGACCTATGTTCATTCTGAATCAGCTCTGCAAAGCATCAGACATAAAATATTTTTTAATCGTCACAATAATGAAGATGTACTGCTCAACCAAGAAAAACAGAAAAAACAGCTTGCATTTTAAGCAAGGAGAAGAAATAAAGTTAATACAGTACATACAGCTGGACACAACTGCTAGCTATACAATTTCATTTAATTCATGGGGTGGATAATCCTCACTTCAAAGCCTTGTATTTTAGGCTTTTCACTTTTCAGTTTGATGACTTCACTACACAGTTTAGCACTTACACATTCAACCCTTTCTAAAGTGACTCCTAGAAGTGTGGCTAATCAGTTTCCTGTGAAATTAGCTTTCTCAAGTGACAAAATTTATAAATGGAATTGCAAAAACAATATAATGACGTCCCTATAGCATTACTGGAAAAGGTGCAATACCTAAGAGAAACAGATAATATTGAGCATCTTCCCAATTTTAGAATAATAATGTGTTTAAATGTAAGCATTGTTTAAGTATTCTGTAAATATTTAAAATGTATAGTTACATTATTGGCTATTGGAAGGATTTCTTGAACATTTTTCGTTTATATAAACATAATTTTACATGCATTATGGTGCAGATTTTAAACTTTAATAATAGCAAAATTTTCTATATTTCTTTGAAATATAGATATAAAATACACTTAAAATATTTTTTATTCTTACAAAATAGTCCATAATACTGATGTTAAAAATTAAATGTTTATTCTATAATTACTTAATGTAAAACTGGGTATTTTAAAATTATTATTGCATAACATTTATGGGCTAATTTCAGTAATGACCTTCAACATCATGCTACATAGACAAGAAGAGTACATTAAGAAAACTCCAAGCACTCTAAAAACTTCATGCTTATGTACCCTATAAAAGACTGTAAAACAAATTCATCTGAACATTATTTCTTGTAAAAGAAATATTTACCATATTAATTTTTTGTGTCTTATTAATGAAAAAACTGAGCATCTCTTAGTTTGTCATAGGATGAATGGCAAACTTTTGTGGTAACTCACATCTAAATTTTACTCATTTATACTTTGGCAATGCCAAGATAAATACATCAAGCAGAGATGTAACACTGCTGACTTACTACACAGAAGGTTTGAGGAGCCTTTCAAAGAGGAAAATGAGAGGAGGAAAAAAAAAATAGCAAAATTTACGATTTAGGAGGTTCTTTTGGATTAAACTCACCCAAATTTATTTATGACCAATCCTCAATGACATGTTAGTGACACCTTTTCCCAAGAGCAGCTTGTGGCAAAGTTGTCAAGGAAGTGGTGTTTAAAGGTGACTTTGTTCAAGTAAGAACTATATCACCTAGTGATCCTAGTAGCCAATTCAAAACTTTCCTGCTGCTGTAAATACACAACATGAATATTGATCATTGGGTGGAAAGCAACAGAGGACCAACAAAGGCATCTGTTTTTTTAATTCACAGTGCACAAAACCCAGACTCAAACTCCACCAAATGTTTTCTGGGTTAAAATAGGCTAAGCTGTTGCCTGTAAAGACTTAATTACTTCTGACTTCAATGAGACACTGTCAGCTTGCCACTCAAAAATGCTTTCTCTCAGTCATCAGAAAAGAAGAAAGGGCACTTGCGTTTCCGTTTTTCAGCTACTAAACTTCATGGGATTATTCTGCAGTAGAATAACTTATCTGTATAACTACTGTAATTTTGTGTGATTTATTTAAGAGCTAAGCCGATCTTTATTTCTTGGTACCCCAATGGTTTTGTGTGTATTGACTGTTCATATTTTTGTGCACTTTTCTGGTGTTTCATATGTTTTCTTTCTCCATGCTTGTAATCTTATGGAAGTGTGCATATTAAGAGCTGGGTAACATCCAAACACAGAGTCACTTTTTTTTTTTAATTCTTAAAATTGTCTTAATATGCTTTCTGCAGATTAAATTTTGATATGATCCTTTATTTGTATAGTTCTTAATTTAGATTTGTGGCTAGAACATTTTTAGAGGTGACATAGTGTACTACAGTCTTGGCTTTTTGGGACTAGCATCGCCAGGCTAGAGGTAGCAAGAAATCACTTATCTTTGGCTTTTTTTTGCTTCAGTCAAAATAAACGGCAATCAGACATTCATCTGTGCCTGCAATTCGTGACCTTATGTGGACAAATGAGTGTAAGTAGCTTATTGCAAGTTTTTAAAGAGAAACACTTGTGCCCTTTTGTTTCATTCCTTCCTCCTTAATAGCCAAGACAGAGTGTAACCAGATCTCAGAGGAAGAAGGTCACAGTATTAAAGGAAAAAAAAAATAAAAATCAAACTATTTTTTTAAAGGTGGTCCTTAAAGCACAGTTGTATTCTCTGTTTTATTGCTCATGCTTTTTACAGTCACACTGAGGCCAAGGAGCAGCTGATCATTTCAACTCATACATGCCCTCAGGAAGTGACCAATGTATCTGTAGTATTATAAACATATATTTCAAATATGATTTTTAATTATTTTATATAAGCACTTTGGTGGACTTCCTGCAATGTCCATGCCATTCAGAGCATGTTAATGACTGTTGCCTGTAAGTGAAACAATAAACCCCTGCTTCTTGCAGCCTCTACTGGCATTCAGTTCAACTTTATATCAAGTCCCTATAAATAATACACCTACATTTTTCGTGCAGTATGTTTAAAAGTACATGACAAATACACATTTAATCTGAAGAAACGTAACAAACTGTCGACTTCTGTTTGTAATGTTATCGCAAATTCTAAAATATTTATTTAAAAAAAAAACACTTCTAGCACAATCTCACATTCACAGATATGTTCAAATATATGTTTTTTTACTTAATTATCATTAATGTGGAAAAATGATGGCATGGCAAACATCAAAAGGACTTTTATTAAGCAAAAGCCCTTATAAACGGAGAGTAGATTGTGAAGTTGTATATGCTGCTGACTTTAGAACAGAAGATATATGAAACAGTGTTTGTTCTACTGAAAATGTTTACATTATGATGAAGAAACTATTAAAGTAAAAGTTCTACATGCAGAAATGCAAAGCTGGCTAATCCAATATTACATTGATAGACAAAAGTTATCAGAAAGATTATCAAACACTAATTATCATCTCATAAATAAATTCAAAAAATAAACAATTTATGTCATATTTTGTTTTATGTTTTTCTTTCTTTTGCCTAAATTGCAACAAGGTTACCTAGAACACAGTCATTCACACTTTATTACAAATAATAAATTTGTCCCAGATGTGTAACAGTAAACTACCATAATGTAATGTTAATAGAACTGTGTTTAACAAAATATCAGTTACAATAATAACTGACCTCAGTCCTTGCAATACAAAAAAATATACATATATAAAGGATAAAAAAACACTAGCATATTATAACTGAAAGTATGGAATTAATAACCTGGCAGTTAAAGAATTCATTGGTCCAGTCTTTGCTTTTTTTGGTCTCCATGGAAGACCTTATAATAAAATGGAGGCAAATATGAATTCATGAAACAGACTCACCCAGAGTTCTTCTTTAATTACTGGCATTCATCTTCTCTCGATTATGTCTTTTCTAGTTATTTTCTCATCAGCGAACACCAGTTATAAACAAGAAAAAGGTCTCTAAAAAGCTAAATATAGAATACAAAAACTGAAATGCATAAATCTGTTCTATATAACAAATTTCCATTCATCTAGTACAAACTTTGCATTCTTGAAGCAGGGGCTGTGGTGTGTTAAAGTGTTATACATATGTTGGTGTCTACAGATATATTATGTCATTAAAGCATTAAGATTACATTCACGAAGAGAACTGATATCTTTATGTAAAGAAAATGTCAAGAATCTTCTTTGAAGTCACCTTTTTCTTTAATACTATCAGCACTATATTCAAATGCCTTTAAAAATGGATAATACTGATTAAAATAAATTACTATCACATTTTACGTAAAATGCAGGTTATTTGCTTGTTTCAAATGACAGATCAGTCAATATGATATTTACTTTACTCTCCTGAAAGGTGAATGGTAAAATGCACTGAACAGAAACAACATTTTGCAGATGTCATAAGTTTAAAAAAAAAAAAAAAAAAAAAAAAAAGTCATCTTCCCCCAGAATCCTTCAGGTGGTCTATAATAATGTTTACTTCATTCTCTTTGATCCAAGTGCAAGCCAAAGGCAGTTTTAAAACATATATATAAAAAAACCTTTACAAAAATAAGAAAGATTAATGAACAGGGGACATAAAACAGACTGGCTGGACAGTATTGCACATGACTGTGCTAAGAACAATAAATCTTCATGAGAAACTCATCTGCTTTTGTTAACTATGGCTCAGTTTGAATGAAACATTAATAAAAGAAATACGTTACTTTTTCTGTTCACATTTCAATTTACCTATAATGTAAATACAGGAAATATAACAGTCTTGTGCACTCACATTACACTACTTCCTTGTCTTTAGCAGCTTAAGAGCCAAAACCAGAATGTTTATTTACCTATTTTTGTTGCCACTATTCAATTGAATAAGTGATGGGTTCGCATATTCTCAAAAACACAAGGAATTGAATCCCTGTTACTTTTTAAGACTCTTAATGTATTCAAATGTAGGAAGCACAGTAGTTGTTTCTGCTGATATGCATTAACTTGCTGAGACAGGGAGAAAAGAGGACTAAGTTCAAATGTTTTTGTAGCAATGCAGCAGTCATCTCGTTTATCACATGTACCATTTCAGTTGTGCACTTTGCTTGTTTGGCTTTCATTCTACATACAGTAGATGGCTATGCAGCTGTTAAGTACTGATGATAAAAAAGTCCAAACAGACTAGTAGAAAACAAACATGCAGCGATCCACCAAGTCAGGAAGGAAAAAAGGCCACGAAACAAGAGAGGACTAAAAACTTTTCCGAGGCCTCCCAAGGCCAATGTTATTTGTGCCAAAGAGACTTTCATGGCATCAGAAGCAGGAAGTGGCTTAGAAGGATCCAAAACTTGATCTGAGTTTGTCTGTTCACTCTCTGTGTAAACACCCCAGGAATAATTGCCTGTGATAAAAAAAAAGTAGAGAAAATAAGTTTTTATGCTCTCTTACAATTTTAACCCTTTTCTTTTGAAAATGAAATGAATTGCATTTATTTTTAGTAGGCAAATTATAGTTGTTTGGGATTTAAAACATACAGTAGTACTGCTGCAATAATTAATTCCAATTTAGAGAAAGTCAAAAAGCTGATATTGTTACCACTTCTGTAATCTGCATGTATAAGTAAAATGTTGGCAAGTGCTATTAAAATTACATTTTACTGTTAATCCCTTGGTTGATGTAGCACAGCTGGAATTTGGCAAATTGGACAATGTGCAAAGTAATCCTTCTTACTGAATGTTATGGAGAAAACAATTACTGCATATGTGTGTATGCCTGTAAGAGCCAATCTTAGAAAGTTAAAGTTTTGAGTTAAACTCATATTAATGTTTGCTTAATTTGAATAGAATAAAAGTTTCTTTCATAGTCATAATTTATGGTATAGTCTTTTCCCCCTATAAGTTAGCAAGGGATAGAACCTTCTTACTGTAACTGAGAAACAGTATGATAATAAGCTCAGTTGTTGTTTAGAACAGGTCCCAGTACATAGGGACTTAAAAGACTAATTTTAAACTTAGAAATAGGATAAGCATACAGTTTTCTGACCGTTTTGAAATGGTTCAGAAATGTTAAGTAAATAGTAACGATTTGAGAAGTAACAAGATTAAGCTTAGAACTGAACTTAACATTAATTTTTCCTTTTTTGCTATTTTAATTTTCCTTTTTTTGTGCGAACTGTTTTACTTCAAAACTTAACTAAACTTTCAAAAACGAAGATATTTTGTTTGTGGAATCATTTCTGCACGTCAGGCTTTTGTTGAATCCCATTTTTTTGAGTTGAAGCTGCTGAACTTTGGTAATTTTGGGAAAACGCAGCTACAATGCCTAACATTCAAATGTTTTTGTAGCAATGCATTAGTCTTTTCATTTACCAGCAACAGACAGTTTTTACATCATACATTTCCTGAAATATTGCTATGTACGCCTATTAGATAGTTTAGACACCTTACACAACTTTGGTGTTCATTTGTCTTTAAACAGTTTTTCTTTAACCACAACTCAAAATGACAGTTACTGTATGTATAATTTGAATATTATGTAGACAAAGTAATGTGCATTGACTGCATTACTAAATCCCATGACACTTTTGCAGACCACAGAGGGTTGTGTGTGTTCCTGAATTATACTGTTGTGTTAGTTGTAGCTATCACCGATGGCTCCATTACAAAGAACTAATTATTGTTTGGTATAGGTGGCTTATGCTGGATTAGTATTTGGGATATGATGGTACTAAATTAGTATTTTTTTGTGGAAGTGGAGAAACCTGCTTCAAAAGTATTTTCAGATGTTATTGAAAATGGTGCCTGTACAGCGTTTCATTTTCCACCTGTAGGCTTAAATATCTTTAAAAAGAACAATTCAATGTGTTATAAGATGGTGATGTGGTTAACCAAATGTACAAAATAAAATTACTTCATAAAATAAACAAACATTCACCTTGTGTTTCCTGAGGTACTTCGTAATAGACTAGTGTGTTTTGGATTGTTATCTTCTTAGAGAAGCCATCCTTCTTTTAGCTTCAGATTTGTGATGTTCTCATCAAGTATTTGTTGATATTTAGTGGAATCCATTCTTCCCTTGTACTATCACAACATTTCCTGTGCCAGCAGCTGCCACACAACTGCAAAGCATAACGGATCCATCTCCAAACTTAACAGTTGGCAAGGGGTACATTTTTTTTTCCTAAAATGTTGCTGCTTTTATTTTTATTTAAAACAAACCTTCATTGTAATTTCACCTGTCTGCAGCACTCAGGTCTAATATGTCTCTGCATTATATAGATGCTGCTTTACATACTTGTAGTAGTATTTTTGTGATGAGGTCGCAGGTAGGATTTCTTTCTCATGGCTCTTCCATGAAGACCATTTCCATGTAAGTAACACTGCATAGTAGAACAATGCACCACCACTCCTTTCTCAGCAAAACCGACATGCAGGTCACTTGCAATCATATGGTGGTTCTGCTTTGCCCATGCTCATATCAGGGTCTGGAACTGTCATCAACTAAAGAATCCCATAATGACAATTTTTACCTAGACTAAAAAACTAACATGTTCTCCCCGTGTCTGCATGGGTTTTCTCTGGGTACTCTGGTTTCCTCCCACAGTCCAAAGACATGCAGGTTAGGTGCATTGATGATCCTAAATTATCCCTAGTGTGTGCTTGGTGTGTAGGTGTGTGTGTGTGTGTGTGTGTGTGTTTGTGTGTGTGCCCCGGGTTGGGCTGGCACCCTACCCAGGGTTTGTTTCCTGCCTTGCGCCCTGTGTTGGCTGGGATTGGCTCCAGCAGACCCCCGTGACCCTGTAGTTAGTATATAGCAGGTTGGATAATGGCATGGCATGAGTGTAAAAACCTAACAAGACTTTACAACTGAAAAGGCGCCTGAACTTTAGCAAATGCCATAATTTACCCTTTTATTTTTCTCCATTTTTTCAGTTCATTAAATAAACTAACTGTAAATTAACATTTTCACTTTTTTGCTGTCAAAATTGTATTTACTATCTTTTATGTCATATTTTTACTTGTCAGCAAAATGATATTTGGCTAGGTGTGTCCAAATTTTTGGCTAGAACTGTATAGATACGGACACAATCATCTGACAATTATATATGTGTGTGTGTGTACCTGTACGGTTTATTTAATGTTATTTTGGGTTTAAACCTGTACTTTAAGATGTTCTGATCTTGTTAGCAGGAAGTGTGCAAAATAAGAAAAAGATTTGTGCAATGTAAATACCAAGTTTTATTTTGATAAACACCAAATTTTGCAAAAAATAACTAGATGGACTATCACACACTGTTATTAACCTATAGTTACTAACTTATTAACTTATAACAGAATAGTAAAAAACTAAACATTTATATAAAAAGGCTGATGAAATGAGGAGCAATAACTTGCATTGTATGCATTGTAATCAGAACAGTCTTGCTAGATACTGTAAAACAGAGAAAACACAATTTGCATACATGCCTAAAACTTTGTAATATTTACAAAATAATAATACCAATAACCTTTTGTTCTGCCTAATACTATATCCACAACTTTCTATTTTATTTTATCAATAGTGAATAGGTTTTTAAAGTATGGCTTTTCAAAGTCTGTTTAGTTTAGCATAAAGAAATTTCTCATTACTTACCTAAAGTTTTGAGAAGTAGTGTGGTATGAAGTAACATGACCAGTGGGGCCACATATTGAAGTGCTATTACGCACAAGTAATAAAATACTCTGGCAACCTGAAGATAATAAAGACAGGTAAGATGTTTCTCTTTATGAAAAAAATTATATTAAGAATTTCATTACAGTGAACACATTACAGTAAGATATACTGTATTATATTCAAATTAGATTTCATATCTGCCCATCTAGTACATTGAAAGAAAATTGAATATGATAATTACTCAAAAATACTAAAATACCTGAGAGGCTAGCAATAGTTCAGTATGATCAATTAAGTGAGGTCAACTGAGATGTATGCTAGATTCTATAGTACTATGTTGACAGAACATTTCTTTGTAAAGTAAATTAACATTTTGTCTAATAAATAAAATAGCAATTACACTGTAATGTCCCATTGGGTGTTACTCAAAAAAAAAGCAGTATGTCTAAACACAAGATTGCCCGATAAATTATAAAACCTTTTATTCCAAAAACGTCTGAACTAGGGATATTTTCAAAAAATCTGTGAAACAGTGAAACAAGGACCTGTGTATGGTGTACAGTCCAGTGTTGAGGTTGACTATGCTTCTCAGAGGTAGAAGATAAGCATATTTTATCCATTGCAGAAAACAATGTATTTTCTGAATATCTAATTCATAGGTCCTGTTTCTAACACAGTCTCAGATTATTTAGAAGTACATTGTTTAGAAAATGTGTACAGTTTGGAGATACTACATATATGTTATTAAACCTGCAAGGTACAATTTCTACAGCAATTGAGAGTGAGGGATAGTTAGGAAAGATTACTTGAAGCCTCAAGTATAAACAGTGCGTTTGCACAAAAATGTTGTGTATGCCTGTTTCCACGCACACTTCGAGGTGTATAAAAACTAAACATGGTGCAAAGCCATGCATATTTCACTGCAGCCTCACACCTTGCATATGCACTTTTATGCTTGGTTTTGCAAATGGGCAGAACCCAGTGTCAAAGCAGTGCCACTGTTTCTGTGTCAAAGACCTTCTTTTTTATATTCACATCCATGACACAGTATTTATCAAATACACCAAAATTAATTGCATATCATTTAAAAATTTAATTCACTTGATTGTAATCATTCTATAACAATATAATAGTGCACGGAAAGGCCAAAGTATTCCATAGCTGCTTTAGCGTTGTTAGAAGACATTGCAAATGGAAGAATTAGAAGAGAGAGCATATTTGTACAAGTAGATGATGACTGGCGTCTCAGTCAATTTCGATTTCCAAGAGCTGTCCTCTTGGAGTTGTGTGCTGAACTGGCACTGGCTTTAAAAAGACAGACTTTAAGGAGTTGTGTTCTACCTGCTTCTTTGCAAGTTCTCTCCACTCTTGGGGTTTTTAGCCACAGGAGCTTTTCAACATGAACTTGATGACCAATCAGGTATTTCACAATCATCACTGAGTCATGGCATGTCAGTTGTATGGGATGGTATTATCCACTTGTCATCCAGATATACAATGGTGCCTCGGTTTGCAAGCATAATTCATTCCGGAAACATGCTTGTAATCCAAAGCACTCGTATATCAAAGCGAATTTCCCCACAAGAAATAATGTAAACTTAGATGATTCGTTCTACAACCCAAAAATAGTCATATAAAAATGATTAATACAAAATACAAAGTAAAAATATGCAAAACAAATTAACAGCACTTTACCTTTGAAAAGAATCATGGCTGGTGTGAGGGAGACGAAAGAGAGAAGAGGAGGAGGAGGGTTATTGTGTTGAATGACTTTCACGCTAACTAATGAAAATACTGCTATCTGTTGGCTCACTGGAACCGTTTTCTTTTTTTGCGACTTTAACAAGGAACCTATCCAATCACAGTTGCTTTTGCCTGAAGAGTCACTACACTTAAACACAAAATTGTAAAAAATGCTTTACACACTATAAGGATTCTAAACTCTTTTGGGATTCCCCCCCAATGGGATGATACGCGGAAGAGTGTCCCGAAGCAACTGCAGTCTCCCAGAGCTGAAGCAGTTTGCCGTAAAAGCGAATCTGAAAAGATTGCGGTCGCTCTATAAGCGCCCGCCGTCGATGGGTGATGCAAGGAACATTATAAATGCAAGGGAACAGTATTACTTGGTCACAGACCTGGTCATGACCCTGCCGGATTGCTGTGTTTGTGTATAGAAGAGCAGTAGATCCTGCTACAATAAATAACCGTGCTGTTCCTGTTTGAAGTTGAATAAAGCTGGTTTTGCTAAAGTACTGAGACTCGGGCCTCGTGTCTGGGGTGTATGACATGGACTCACATGTTACAACACACACATGTGGTCACAATGCTATAGTAAACACTATACGCTCGTACATATGTTGACTATATGAGTGAGGCACACCGACTGAGACCAAGCATGGGAGACGATTACCCATAATCCCGTGGCGAGAGAGGGAGAACCATCATTGGCTCAGTTGTGATCACGTGATGCTTGGCCGACAAACGGTATATGAACTACTCGTATTGAAAGACCTCGCTCGTTTATAAAGTTAAAATTTATTAAAAAATTTAGCTCGTCTTGCAAAATGTTCGCAAACTAAGTAACTCGCAGTCCAAGGTTTTACTATATAAGATTTCCTTATATTGTGGTTAAACTGGGAAACACCAAAGCACAATTTGCAGCAAGGTTCTGTTTTCCAAATGTAACTGCAGCAGTCAGCTGCATGCACATTGTTATTGCAACGGCGGTGGACAAGTTTTAGCCAGGGATGAATCACCAAAAGAATGAGCTGGCATTATATCATCTATAGCAGGAGTGCCTAGAAAAATGGAAACTCTGCACTGTCTCATGCATTTTGTTCCCCCAACTAGTGCGGCAAAAGGCAAGCAGTCCTTTTAAAGATAGCAAGTCGCCTCAAAGAGCCTTGTAAAGAGCAGAGATCTAACCATTGAGGCACTTGCCACCAATGATACACTATAAAGGCACCTTGAGAGAATGAATATGCTTATGTAAATAGAAAGCATTTCCAGTCTATTAATGTACTGCTTTATAGTCCACAGAAAGTGGGTTGCATTGTATAAGCACCCATACCTGAAGAGATGCGATATAATGAACCTGACCCACTAAATGATCAGCCAAATCGGACAGCGTTACAACTTTGTTTGAATGCAATTAGCAGAATGTAAAAACATGTAATTGGATGCAGCATTTATTATTTAACCAATTCATTTAATTTGTGGACGATATCAAATAGTACAGCCCATATGTTCCTTACTTCACTGGCCACATCTTTTACAGAATCCACTATTGTATTTTGTGACTCCAGAACAGTGTCTGACAGCACACAGCTAGATAGTCGCCCAGCAATTTCCGAGGCAGAGCTGGGTGCGCAGCCAGTGCCCGAAGATGCGCTTGGCAGAGCAGCACCATCACCACATGGATTCATGTTCTCAGCACGTGGTCAGCTTTTGTAACAGTGTATGAAACAGAATAAACAGACAGTGGGCTGCAACTTGCTTTTCACGTCAAATTTGGTATCTGACCACTTGCACTGTGCAACTTTCTGAAGTTGAACTTTCCAGTGTCTCTGTCACAATGTATCACTTCACCAACTTCCTTTTGTTGCTTATACCACTGCTTAAGCCAACAAATAGTATGTTCTTACTTGCCTCCACTTTGCATTTGCTGAAATTCTTTTTTTTTTATATGTGCTTTTGCCATTCTCTTTTAATAAAACACTAAACGTAAGGGGCTATTTATATTATTTTGCATATTAAAATATGCAAAATTCAAGGAGGAGTCAGGGTGGGGCTGTAGGCGCGTGCACGTGTGATAAATTTCACGTTCACTGGGATTTGGGATTTATAAAGGGGAAGTGCATGCAACCTGGCGTACGCACATTTTTATACATATGGGTTTTTTTGTGCATACGCATATTTCCAGTTTTGTCCATACACCATGTTTTAATGTGAATTCTACACATGCACAACGTGTCTTAACATATTTTCTAATATGCATATTGTAAAAGAAATATGTTGACAAAAGACTTGAGTAACACTTCCTCAAAGAATGCAAATTGCCAATATACTGATTTCTAAAGTCATAACAACTGAACAAAGTCCATGGATTAAATACAACATACTGCATTTTTGGCTTTGTCAGTATAACACTCACTTTGTTTTACTATTCCCAAGACATATCCTTTAAACTTGGTTGCATGTCCACCACTCAGAAATAATCCTAACACAAAGATATTGTATCCTGCTAAGTTTATCCAGCTCATTTTACATATAATGTACAGTTTTGATCAGCGACTTTCGCCAAAGAGTCATTCACAACGAATTTGCTGCATTTGTCCTTGTTCTTTGAATGGTTTACTGATAATCTGGCTGGTACAGGAGAACTTATTTTTCACCCCCAATGTCCCTTAATGCTTTGAGAGGCCAGTGCGACATCCCCGGAGCTGTAACAGCCAACATTGAATGGGACTGCCCCTTGGGTATATAATACTGATCATTTGCATTACAGACTGGTTATGAAGCTTGCGAATCTGTCACTATGTCCTTTCTTCTTTGATCTCACAGAGGCACGGTCGCACAGTGGGTTGTACTATGAAGACCACACAATCGAGCTAACAGTATCGCTAGTCTACTAGCGGACACAAAGCAGATTTGAACACTGGGAGAAACTTGCATGAACATGCAGACTTCATGGAAACCAAAAGTGCTAAGGCAGCTGGTGAAGTACTATAGCATCAGTATTTATACCAGTTTTTTACATTTTCCATAAATGCAAATGCTATAAAATGTAAAGCCATAAAGGCACATTAATACTGTGTATAGTAGGTGAACTCAAATTATGTTCACACTAAATTTTGTTTCACATTCAGGTATGGTGGCTTTTTAACTTTGAATAGTCCTCAGTCACCATTTTGACCTTCAGGAAGAACTTTGAATTTTTCTTGACAAATCTATGAATTGAAGAACCATTTATGTGACTCAGAAAATAATTGTGAATTTGGATACATTGTATATATCTTTACTCATTTAAAGACTCACAAACAGTCCTTGCAAGATAAACAAGTTTCTATATTCCATGTTCAAGACACAATAAATATTATACACTACCAAAATTAACAGGGAAGCACTGCAAACTATGAAGTTACATTTGAAAAATTAGCAAGAAGCTTTTCATAGTATTTCCCTCACTCGCACAACACCTTGAATGGATAAGGAACATTTTCATTTTAACTGTTAAAACACTGCCCAATCATATCTCACATTCAGAAAAGGAACAGCTCTTGGAATTAGCTTTAGATGACTTTCTGAAAACAAAATTTGGGCAAAATACTAATAACTAGTAAAAATTATGTTGGTGCATCTTCTGCCCGTTCCTATTATTTCTACTGCAGTAAACTGTGTGTTATGTAACATTTATTATATTTAAATATTAATTAATAAATTCTAGATTTGTTCTAGTCTAAGTTAAGTAGCAAAAATGGGTAGCCATTAAGACTAAAGTGTCAGAAGGGGTACATGATTATTAAAATGTTATCGGTAATTTCAGTGCCTAGTAAGTATTGTTATAACTTAAACACCAATTAACACTTTCTTCTGAAAATATTTAAATTGTGACTACACTGAGGAAACTATTTGCCAATAAACTTAGAAGAATGTGTATTTAAGAAAAAACAGGTTAAAAGTTTGTTTAACATGCTTATATTCAATTTTGTAAACTATTCATTTTAAAACCTCACATGGTGGTAGGGTGTTGATGTTGCTTCAAGACACAAGAGATCCTGAATGAACCTGGCCATCTCACTGAATCAGTGGAGTTTACATATTTAAGGCATCCATGTAGGCTATTTACCAAATGCCAAAAAGTGTATATGTTATGTAAATTGGCCTCTCTATACTGACCTGATACAAGGTATAGTTGTATGCCGGTTGGCTTGTTTGAGAGGTCAAAATAAATGCTAACGGAATACTGTGAAAAAAATGACATTGTCAAAAACGAAAAAAAAAAAGAACACCTTCCTAATGCAAATTTAATAAATCATACTATCAACTATTTTTGGGAGTGGCCTTTAATTTCATTCAAACATATTCAATATACTATATATTTCACATTTTTATTAACAATACTGTACATATTTGGTGGAATTTTAAATGTCAAGTAGCACTGCTTTTCTATGTATGCAACTCTCATTTATATATTTGTTGTTAGATATAGTTTGAAACTGGTTATTAACTCAGTATCAATTAAGAAGATATCATGTTTCCTTCAATATGAACTTAACCCTAAGTCATCTATAAAATGCAATGCATTTTATAAGATGTGTATGACATCTATTTTCAAAGTGTTAAAAAATTTATATAAATACAAGTTATCCTGTCTTAAAGATACTGCTTTAGATAAAGATGGAAAATATTGTCTTTTTAGTTTTAACCATAAAGGTAAGTGAGAAGTAATGAACAAAGTAAAGTGTTGCTAAAAAGTATAACCATTTCTACCCAGGACATACAGGAAGGTGTACAAAGCAACTTTTAATGTGTTAAAATGTTTAGTCCACAGTGAAAAAGATTATCAACAAATGGAGAAAAAAGGTAACTGGTGTTCTAACAAGGACAAGCCACCCCATGAAATTTGGAACTTTGGAAATTTAGAGATGCATATCAAAAGATACTCTTAAAAATATCAAGGAACCCAGGGTTAATATCAAAGAATCAACTCACCACAATCAATATTTCTATGAGGCACCTCAGAAAAACTCATTGTGGCTTACTTAATATCAATTACAAACAAAAGTAACCAACAACAGATGACCAAAATTTGACGTCAAATTAAGGTTGAATCTTCTATTGTTTAAATAATTTTCTAAGACCCACATCCTTTGATATAAAATGTATTCATTTTGTATCCCTCTAATAGTGCATTTATGAGCTTCAATAACTCGATCATTCAAAGAAACCTGATTTCTAAAATGCCAACTAAACCTTTATTTCAATTATAGAAATCAAGCTATTGGCCTCTGTGAAACCTGAGTAACAGAGGCAGATTTCTCTGCAAATAATTGTGTTACTGTTAAGAGTTTATAGTCTGCACATGCTGTTTTCACTCTGTCAGCCAGTGCATGTATTTACTTTGCACGCACTTTCAGGAGTCCCAGGTAAAAGCATTCACAAAGTACATTTGCAGAGGCAAATTTCAAACTAGTTGTTCAGTTTTCACATCTAACCTCCCTCCTTCTTTGCCATTTCTCTACATATTGGAGACAATTTTTTATAATTTTCACCTCCAGCTTTTCCTCATTTTCTACTGTTATCAGTCAGCATAATTCATCTTCTCTCTACCATACCACCTTTACTTCTTTGCTGCCATTTCCTTCTTCATCATTCATAGTCTTGTTTTTTTTCCTCACTACCCTGAACCATTCCATTCATTCCCATTGACTGAGGTGTCATCCGTTGCATGGCTGCACTCGGGTTCTAATTTTGGATTCTGAGATGGTTTGTCATGTGGGTGGTGTGGCAACGTCCTGTATTAGTACATGCCCCTAACCTCTCTCGTCTCTGTAAATCAACAATTTTTTCTACCTTATTTATCTGCTTTCTTAGCCTAATTGCTCTCTGCTCTTTCAATTAGCTTGCACACCACTTTCTCTATCTTAGCTGAACTCTACTCTAATGTCTATCCATTCTTCTTTGTCATTCTTTCACCAGTTACAAAATAATTTGATCTGCTATTAAACTTTCAGAATGGGATGTTCCTTTATTTTCAAATATTTTCCAAACCTACTGGCTAACCCTACTCTTTCATCAATCTCTTTTGAAAATAATGCCATTTCTGTATTTTGAAGGTTGCTTATATAATCACTATGCACATGTACCTTTTCTAGAAACTTAAAGAGTATGTCAAAGCAATTCTAAAAATGCCTTCTCTAATCTTGGCCGTTATCAGCAACTACCATGTAGTTTTCATTCTACTATTTCTTTTGAAATCACTGGATCACACAGTACGCCACCAGCTCTTCTTGTTTCATTCAGACAACAAACTTCAAAATGCTTTGAGGTTTTTACTTCCATGGAAACCAAAAAATGCCTCTGGCAATGTACCCTGTTTGCCACTGATCACAGCTGTGAAGTTGTTTAAAAAAAAATCTGCAAATATACACCTAACTTTAGACTCATAAAACAAGTGTCAAATATTCAGTTAAAATATTAGGTGGTGCTGCTTTGGGCTTTCAGTGCCAAAGTGTCTAAACTGATACAGGTGCATCTCACCAAATCTCACACTAGCTCATTCGCCTTGTGATCATCTTCTCTGAGAGACGGTATAGATCTGCAATCTGTTCTACTTTTAAACCACTTAAAAGAAAGTATTCTATTGACTCTGGAATGTCAAAGGGTGGCTGTCCAGGACAGGGGACTTAGTAACCTGAACTGGTATGTAGCTTAGTCCAGTGAAACAGTTTTTCAGTGTTATCAAAAATCATTTCATCGATATCGTAGTCTAAAAGGGCTGCCAACACTGTAATTTCATTCTCTCTGAAATATGTGATAACTTCAGCCGAATTGGTATAATAATCTTTCTAATGAATTTTTTTATACTTCATTTATCTCCACCTCCCATTCGGACATATTGAAGTAGGCATGAGCAATCTATAGAAGACGATTCACCAATCAAAACACAGTATGTGCTAGAGCCCACCCTATCAACTTTGACGGGTGAAAGTCACAGCTTTATTTTAAGCTGTATTTAAATGATGCATTTGGAGGAATATTATGGGCAAAATTAAATGAACAAATAAGCAATAAAAAACATTTTCTGACACATTTATTTCTGCTCACATTTCACATTGCTTTTATTTATTCAAGCTATTTATTTATTTTTGTCTAAAATACACTACACTTAAGATTTTACAATGAGGCCAACCTAATAAATACTGGCTCTGTACAAGTACTTAATTTTCTCACTCTCAAACAACCACACAGCTTAATCCTTACCATTTTTTGAAGGTCAACTGTTTTAATTCTGCCAGCCTCCTTCTTCATTTTATCCACAGATTTTTTGGCAAGGTTCAAGTAAGCTTGCAAATGATGGCGCATCATTGCCAGTCTCAGTACACACAACAAAATGATAATCCACAGACGAAGTGTGTCATAGGTGGCTTCAGTCATTCTGTGGAATTTGTCAAAATGTTATTTTATATCTTTCTAACTGCACAGTATACAGTGTTTTTGAAAAAAAAACCAAAAAAAAAACTGTTTTTGAAATAACAAAAGTCAACAATACAGAATAACCATAATGTTACTACTGGTTTTGATATTCATGCAGATTTAAAAGATAGGCTTGGAGATAAATTTCCTTCACTATTGATAAGGCAGATACTCTAACATCTTTTCAAAAATGGCTAAATTAATACAGTAACTGTTGACTAGCCAAAAAAGAAAGACTAAATGTTCACATTGTATATGTTATGTTCTTGCAATGTCGTCGTCTTCCTTTAGTAATTAATACAAACAGGTGAAATGTTAACCTTAAAATACTGTTTCACTTTCACACAAGTAACAAGGCATATCCTAGGAGTATAGGACACATGATAGGAAATATCTCCAAATATAGTAATTTGTTGTAAAATTATTTTTACATACTTAGTTAAGTGCATGTATTCAGGCTAGAGTTTGCACTATTAACACTTTTCAAAAATGTACTTCTTCTGATGGATTATTGTGTTTGCTCTTTCTGTCAAAATTAATTTGGAAAATCAATTGGAATAATTAGTAGCAAAACAAAAAACACACACATACACATGAAAATTGCCAACTGAATCAGATCTATGAGCTACTGAAATGTATTTAAAAACTTACAATTATTCATATTTCTAGCTGTGAAACAGTATTTTTGTGAATATATGGTTACACTCAAAAGCAAAGAATATCTATAGAGTGCACTGACTGCATCACAATGTATTATAATTTTAACAAGTTTAGAACACCTTACAGATGACAGTTTTTAAACAAATTTCTAAATGACAGAGAATAGTGTAAAGCATATCACAGTCAACTCCAGAATTACTGTCACCCCCTATAAAGGAAATGGATAAAAACAAAACATATAAAATAAGCAATACATATAATTATTCAGATATTTCTCAAAATATTTGTTGAAATTGCTTATTTATCTAATAAAAATCATTCCTACATTAAAATTGTTTTAGTTGGAGAACAGTGTATTTGCTCAAAAACCATCAGGGACAAAATTATTGGCACCCTAAACAATAGATAAAAAATGAATAAATAAATACATTAATACAGTAAATCAAATATTCTTGGTGAAAAACATTTTTCTTTTTATTGCTCCTGTTATCTAAGAATTCTTTGCCTATTATCATTACTGAATCCCTGGGGTATAAATTTGAGGTTGCATTAGGGGTGGGAGAAAAAAAATCGACTCTGAACTATGATGATTAACAGATCAACCAGGCTGATTAAAAAAATCGATGTTTAAATGAAAAAGAAATGCTGACATTCCAATTAAATGTAACTGTGCTAGCATAAGCCATACTCTGTGACATTAGCTTTTGCCATGCTAGTAGTTAGTTAATGCAGTTATTCGAATTAGAACGAATAACACATACATTTACTTTTCCAGTTGAAATATTTTCCATATGTGGTGAATGCAACAGTGCAAAATGAGAACATGATTGATCGAAGTTGTTGTCACATTGATGTGATGCAATAGCAATTTAAAATGGTTACTCTTTAAAACAGAAAGAGTTGCCCGGACATGTGATTCATAGACTTCGAGAGCCGTGTTATGGTACAGTAACATCACATTGTATAACTGAAGAATGGTGCTTATCCTCTTACCTCCTACAAAACTAAGTCATGCATGAGTGTCATACTGGGGCTAACGTGGCTCAGCCAATTTGTAATGTCACTGAGGAATGGGGAATTGAAGAAAAAGAGCCAGTGTTAGTGACCAACAATGCAGCAAATATGCTTGTTGAAACATAGGGGCTCAACTTTTATCATGCTAAATGCTATGTACACATATTAAACTTTGTGGCTTAGAATGCGCTTAAACTATCAACTGTTGTGTGGATCCTAGGAAGAATAAGATTCCTCACTGGGTTTTTACATAAAAGCACCCAAGACATTCAAGTTTTGCACCAGAACCATAAATTACTGGATTTTCCACAACTGAAGCCGATTACAGATATACTAACCTGGTGAAACTGTGCACTGATATGGCACTGCCAGTGTGAAATTTCTTAATTTCATATATTTCTATCGTTATGGATACAGTTATGAAATTTACTTGATGACTCAATAAAAACTGTCAAATTTAAAATATTTAATTGTACTACTCAAAATGACAAGTTGGAGAGAAATTCTCGCAGGTCATAGGCAGCTGAAAATACCATTCAGCACAATCAGAGCCAAATAAAGTTTCATAAGTAAGTAATAGATGAAATTTGCAAGAAATAGGATACATGAGCATACTACCCTCATGCACAATGAGAAGGATGTAAAGAGAGCCAAAGCAAATTTACAGTTTATTTGCATAGTTCAATTAAATCTTGGGGTTATAATATTTCTAAATCTTATCTTAGACACCACCTCCATGACAAGAGGATTTTTGAAGAGAACGTCTCGGCAAGAAGAAGCCACAAAATGCACAACTTGAAGTTTGCAAAGCATCATTGTAACTACAAATGGAATAGTGTGAAATGTATCTTTGTTATGCACACCGTTGTCATATTTGGCACAAAAAGGGCACTGAATACAAAGAAAAGCACCTGATACCTACTGTGAAACATGGCGGTAGATCTTGTTTTGGAACTGTTCTGCAGAAAATGGTTTAGAGGCATGTGTAAATTAATATAAGAATCAATTCCACTACATACAAGGAAATTTTAGCCCAAAACTTGTCTGTCTCTACTAGTAGGGCAAATCTCAGCAGTGGATGGACCTTTCAACTACTGTAGATAATGTCCCTAAATACATTTAAAAAATCAACACAAAGAAAAATTATGAGAACACAAAATCAGTGTTTTGCAATGGCAATCTCAGACTCCAAATATGAACCCAACTGAAAACTTGTGGTGTAAGTTAAAGAGGGCAGTCTACAGTGCAAACTGAAGAACTGGAAATGTTCTACAAGGAGTAGTGGTCAAGTATTCCTCTCCAAGTGTTCTCAACTTAGTCAAACATTACAGAATAAAGCTCAGTGCTGTTATTTTGCCATGGGAGGCTTCGTGAAGTATTAATCATGGGAGGGGTAATACTTTTAAAACCTGTGCTTACAACAAAAATAAATTGTATAACTAAAGAAACATTTTTGTTTGAAGAATGAAAAATGATGTTAATAATTAAAAGGCATTCAAATTTTTTCAAGCCTAAAACATCACTCATTGCATGTGTGGATCATCGTACAGTCATGGCCGAAATTATCAGCACCCCTGGAATTTTCCCAGAAAATGCACCATTTCTCCCAGAAAATTGTTGCAATTACAAATGTTTTGGTATACATATGTTTATTTTCTTTATGTGCATTGGAACAACACAAAAAAACAGAGAAAAAGCACCAAATCTGACATCATGTCACATAGAACTTTATAAATGGGCCGGACAAAATTATTGCCACCTTTTCAAAAGTGTGGGTAAATTGTTTTATTTCAAGCACATGATGCTTGTTTGAACTCACCTGTAGCAAGAAACAGGTGCTGGCAAAATAGCAATCACACTTGAAGCCAGTTAAAATGGAGAAAAGTTGACTCAACCTTTCTGTTGTGTGTCTGAGTGTGCCACACTAAGCATGGAGAACGGAAAGAAGAGCAGAGAATTGTCTGAGGACTTGAGAACAAAAATTATGGAAAAATATCAACAATCTCAAGGCTACAAGTCCATCTTCAGAGATCTTCATGTTCCTTTGTCCACTGTGCGCAACATAATTAAGAAGTTCACAACACATGGCACTGTAGCTAATCTCCCTGGCCATGGACGGAAGAGAAAAATTGATAAAAGACTGCAACGAAGGATAGTCCGAATGGTGGATAAACAGCCCCAATCAACTTCAAAATATATTCAAGCTGTTCTGCAGGGTGCCACAGTGTCAGCTCCAACTATCCGTCGACATCTGAACAAAATGAAATGCTATGGCAGGAGAGCCAGGAGGACCCCACTGCTGACACAGAAAAATAAAAAAGCCAGACTGCAGTTTGCCAAAATGTACTTGATGAAGCCAAAATCCTTCTGGGCGAACATCTTGTGGACAGATGAGACCAAGGTAGAGCTTTTTGGTAAAGCTCATCATTCTACTGTTTACAGAAAATGGAATGAGGCCTACAAAGAAAAGAACACAGTATCTACAGTCAAACATGGTGGAGGTTCTAAGATGTTTTGGGGATGTTTTGCTGCCTCTGGCACTGGATGCCTTGACTGTGTGCAAGGCATCATCAAATCTGAAGACTACCAATAGATATTGGGGCGCAATGTAGGGCCCAGTGTCAGAAAGCTGGGTCTGTGTCAGAGGTCATGGGTTCCAGCAGGACAATGACCCCAAACATACCTCTAAAAGGACTCAGAAATGGTTGAAGACAAAGCGCTGGAGAGTTCTGAAGTGGCCAGCAATGAGTCTGGATCTAAATCCAATTGAACACTTATGGAGAGATCTTAAAATTGCTGTTGGGAGAAGGCGCCCTTCAAATCTGAGAGACCTTGAGCAATTTGCAAAAGAAGAGTGGTCATAATTTCCAGTTGAGAGGTGTAACAAGCTTGTTAATGGTTATAGGAAGCACTTAATTTCCGTTATTTTTTCCAAAGGGCGTGCAACCAAATATTAAGTTGAAGGTGCCAATAATTTTGTCCAGTCCGGTTTTTGAGTTTTGTGTGAAATGATGTCAGATTTGGCTTTTTTTCAGTTTTTTTTTGTGTTGTCCCAATGCACATAAAGGAAATAAACATGTGTATACCAAAACATTTGTAATTGCAACAATTTTCTGGTAGAAATGGTGCATTTTCTGGGAAAATTCCAGTGGTGCTGATAATTTCGGCCATGACTGTATGTATATAAATGTTTAACTGTTTTTCAAGAGTTTCAATAATTTTGGAGTTGACCATATAAGGAAATCAATAAATTAGTGCAGTAATAAGACATATTGGAAAAATTGCATCTAGCAAGTTATTCTCACTATTATATGCACAATTTTACATTAACAGTAACATTAAAAATAAGAACAGACTTATTTTTGTATTAGTTTAAAAAATTATATGAATGACAAGGGGAACACCAACAAACTCAGTATCAACACATCATTCTTAACAACAGACAATACTTAAAACCTTAGAATTGCCCAATTAATAATTACAACCCCATTAAACAGTTACAGACAGATATGTAAGTAAAAAGCAAGATCAGCCTTAATTAAATCACTGTTTTTTTACAAAAGCCTCAGCTTAGCCCCAAGGTCCATGTATATCAGGTACATTAAATCAAAGAGTTAAAAAGGTTAACTTACAAAGGCACACTTTCTTTATTCAAAGTTGGATTCATTATGTAGTCCTTTGTTATTGGTTTCACCCACAGTAAGACCATGATTAAAGGAGACAAAAAGTTGATATGTAGGAGTGTCCTAGGAAAAACAGATAAATTCAGCCTCTGATTACCTTAAAACATTTTCGGAAGGTTGAATAATTCATTATTCAAGTTTTTTTAAATATATAGCTTTGTATTCCTAATTATATGTAAATATAGGTATAAAAGTACATATACATACCTATATTTTTGTAACAAGTTTCTGAAGAACTTGTATCTTTTACTATACAGTTTGTAAACATAGTATAAAGCTGACAAATGATTTCTAGAGTTTTTATATAGTATCTAGCACAAGTAAACGGGCTCTGTTATATTCCAAATATTAAACAAGTAAATATAAAATATATACCTTTTTGTTAAAATATTTTACAAAACTTAACCATTCATAGTTATTTATTTTATATTTGAAAGAAAAAACTACCCATATGCCAAATAAAAGAAAAAAAATAAACATGCTACATACATTAATACATTAATTGCAACTTAAACTGAAATTATTACTTTAGGTGATTTCGAATAACTGTGTACTGCTCCTGTGAATTGCAAGGGTTCTAATTTCAATAGTTCTTATTTCAAGACCATTGCTGAAAAAATACAATTTAAACTGAATATGGGATTTTTGTTCAAAGGTGTTATTACTTATGTTCAAATGTTTTTATTTTCAAGCACTTTCCTCTAACCTTTTGCTGACTTATGGAAATAAAAATTTTCACACAAGGCACATATACAAGACAAGTAGAAATAGACAGGTGGGTGGCAAAATCTAAAATATGTACACTATGCACAACTTCTAGTGATGAATGTTTGACAGTTGACATACATGACTGAAGTGACATTTTTCTTGGATCCTCTGTTCAATGAATCAATAGGACCAGTTTGATCTAGCTCCAACCAGTTTGCTATCATTGGTATGATTGGCAAAACTGTACGCCAAAGGAGCCTAGATGGACAGGCTTACTGTAGCATTGTGAAAGCAAATATTGTCAAATAGGAACATTCCATATGTTGCAAAACATTACTATAAAGACAGTAATGTTTTGTTGAATTAGCTATTTATGAAACCAGCTCAGGCAATTTTCTAAAGAGGTAACCATTACTACTAGAAGCAGAATTCGGTGGGAACTGTGGAATATGAAGCCTGGTCCGAATGTACAGAAACTCAAAAGCAGGTGGAAATACACAAAACTGTTGTACTATAGGGAACAAAAGTATTGTACATGTCTGCATAAACAGAAAAATGAAAAGATATTCTCCAGGTAATTATACCCTCCATTGTAAAGTTCCAGAGCAGGCAATGTCTTTTCTTTAATTTATAGAAAGCACATAACTTATTGTATTGTGGCAAATGAATATGTACCATGTTTGTGAAGAAATAACTTCGACCTTAAAAATACTGAACTTATCCTTAAAACCAAATGAACAGATGTTGTAAGATATGGCCGGCTATGTACCCCGGCCAATACCCCCAAGCCGCCAGGTGGAGCCCTCCTTGCAGCATGGAGGTTCCCAGAAGACCAGCAGGGCATCATGGACAATGGAGTTTTTATGCACCGCCCTGCTGGATGCCATGGGGGCCACGAGAGGGAGCTGCAGGGAGGACCGAAGAGTTCTTCGTGCCCTATGACCCGGAAGTTCGTCATAGGAAGAGCGACGGGCTTCCGGGGTGAGAAAACATTGTTTACCCTGACCCGGAAGGAATAAGGATTTGTGGACTGTTGGGCAGAAACGCTTCCGGGTCAGGAGATATAAAAGGACTGTGGGAGCTCCCAGACGGCGAGCTGAGCTGGGTGGAAGGGTGGCAACGCGTCTGGGAGCTGGAGGATTGTATTATTGTTGGTTTATTTGTGATTATTATTGGAGTATTTGGGAGTGGAGCGTGCTTTGTGCACGTTATTATTATAATAAATAATATTTGGACTTTTATCTGGTGTCTGACGTGTAGTCTGAGGGTACAAGGGTGCGAGAAAACCCTAATTCTGTCACAATGTACACACATCCTGGGGAAGCCATTTGGCAAAGATGACTCTTTTATTAGTTACTGAGAGACGCTACACAGGTCAGAATCAGAAGTCCAACCATCTGAATTTATATATGCATGCCCTCATACTCAATACTGCTAATTTTTTTCCAGAGAAACACCTGCGTCTTAAGTGTGAGTTAGGGGAGGTAAGAAAACAGGATGGCTGTTATTGAGGTCTGATGTCACCCTACAATGATCTCCTTGTTACAAAAGGCCTGAAATCCATATACAGTGAACACTGTACAGTGTACAGTAATAAGTGAAGTCAAGAGCACAAAAAAAGTAAATATACTGTACATATAGTGCATCCGGAAAGTATTCACACTGCATCACTTTTTCCACATTTTGTTATGTTACAGCCTTATTCCAAAATGGATTAAATTCATTTTTTTTCCTCAGAATTCTACACACAACACCCCATAATGACAACGTGATAAAAGTTTACTAGCGGTTTTTGCAAATTTATTAAAAATAAAAAAAAACTGAGAAATCACATGTACATAAGTATTCACAGCGTTTGCTCAATATTTTGTCGATGCACCTTTGGCAGCAATTACAGCCTCAAGTCTTTTTGAATACGATGCCACAAGCTTGGCACACCTATCCTTGGCCAGTTTCGCCCATTCCTCTTTGCAGCACTTCTTAAGCTCCCATCAGGTTGGATGGGAAGTGTCGGTGCACAGCCATTTTAAGATCTCTCCAGAGATGTTCAATCGGATTCAAGTCTGGGCTCTGGCTGGGCCACTCAAGGACATTCACAGAGTTGTCCTGAAGCCACTGCTTTGATATCTTGGCTGCGTGCTTAGTGTCGTTGTCCTGCTGAAAGATGAACCGTCGCCCCAGTCTGAGGTCAAGAGCGCTCTGGAGCAGGTTTTCATCCAGGATGTCTCTGTACATTGCTGCAGTCATCTTTCCCTTTATCCTGACTAGTCTCCCAGTTCCTGCCGCTGAAAAACATCCCCACAGGATGATGCTGCCACCACCATGCTTCACTGTAGGGATGGTATTGGCCTGATGAGCGGTGCCTGGTTTCCTCCAAACATGACGCCTGGCATTCACACCAAAGAGTTCAATCTTTGTCTCATCAGACCAGAGAATTTTGTTTCTCATGGTCCGAGAGTCCTTCAGGTGCCTTTTGGCAAACTCCAGGCGGGCTGCAATGTGCCTTTTACTAAGGAGTGGCTTCCGTCTGGCCACTCTGCCACACAGGCCTGGTTGGTGGATTGCGGCAGAGATGGTTGTCCTTCTGGAAGGTTCTCCTCTCTCCACAGAGGACCTCTGGAGCTCTGACAGAGTGACCATCGGGTTCTTGGTCACCTCCCTGACTAAGGCTCTTCTCCCCCGATCGTTCAGTTTAGATGGCTGGCCAGCTCTAGGAAGAGTCCTGGTGGTTTCGAACTTCTTCCACTTACGGATGATGGAGGCCACTGTGCTCATTGGGACCTTTAAAGTAGCAGAATTTTTTCTGTAACCTTCCCCAGATTTGTGCCTCGAGACAATCCTGTCTCGGAGGTCTACAGACAATTCCTTTGACTTCATGCTTGGTTTGTGCTCTGACATGAACTGTCAACTGTGGTACCTCATATAGACAGGTATGTGCCTTTCCAAATCATGTCCAATCAACTGAATTTACCACAGGTGGACTCCAATTAAGCTGCAGAAACATCTCAAGCATGATCAGGGGAAACAGGATGCACCTGAGCTCAATTTTAAGCTTCATGGCAAAGGCTGTGAATACTTATGTACATGTGCTTTCTCAATTGTTTTATTTTTAATAAATTTGCAAAAACCTGAAGTAAACTTTTTTCACGTTGTCATTGTGGGGTGTTGTGTGTAGAATTCTGAGGAAAAAAATGAATTTAATCCATTTTGGAATAAGGCTGTAACATAACAAAATGTGTGAATACTTTCCGGATGCACTGTATATACAACCCAACCTAAATATATGCTATTTAATGTAAGGATATGGAGGACACCGAAATCTTTAAAGAATTTTATATGGATAATGTATTAATATCTTCTTATACTGTAACTTTGAATCTGACTATAACCTAATAATATATAATGAAAACGTTCCATTAAATGCAAGTCAGACATTCAACTGAAACAACCTCTCTTTCCCATTTTGTCTCTATAACCGACTACAGGAACTTTACTATGTAATGATTTAGGAATTAATTTAAGATTACCCCAGTTATACTCTATTATATTTCTAGATCAGGGTCTGCAAAATGAGTCCATATTGGCTATGGGTATTTGTTCCAGCACGACTTCTTAATGAGAATTTATCTACTGCTGCTGAAGATATTATTGCTCAGACAACATTTTTATGCTTCAATTTAGTAGTCTCATTTCTTAAGATTCACTACCCTTAATTGTTTTAGTCTAAAACACTGTTTTTAATTGCTCCTTATTAGCAATAAAATGCTAATGACATATAAAGCAGCAGGTTCTCCATTTAACTTGTTACCATTTACAATGGTGTATATTCATTGTGAACTATGCGGTTTAATAAACTATTTGGAAAGAAACTGAAGAGAAAAAAAGTGAAGAACACAGAACTACCCATTCAAGCTAAAAATCATTTGGATGATACCTCTGGAAATGTTAGATAATCATGCTGTCCTTTTTGTCTTATTTTAAGAATTTCAGTCAACTGGTGGAAGTGCACAGTAAAAATTCCACTGTTATTTTTCACTTTGGCAAGTAAGGGTTTGAAATAACCCAAACAAAATTTCAGACAAATTTTGACATTTCTTAAGAGTTTGTTACATTATGTAAGTTATAAAACAAAGAGCAAAATTCTGAATTTTGCTTATGGAGACAGTTTTCATTTTTCCATATGTTATCATTAACCAATTACATTAAGCTCTCAGTCTAAATTATTATGGTAGTAGAAAAATGAAATAATGCACGTTTCCTCTCTAAACAGGCAGAAAATATTACTGTGTATTCCCTGTAAAACACAATACTATATCTTATTTACTATTAGAAAGTAGTAGAATATTGGTAGACCAAGTCTGATACTAAAGTTTTTAATTAGTCTGATACATGCAAGTTTGAACTAGCTATTTAACTTGGCTGTAGAAAAACCTGTATATGTTTCAGCTATTACACAAATTAAATGTATCAAAAATCAAATAAACGCTTGTATAGTTAAGATAAACAATTATACCAATGCTAATTTTTACCAATAAAAGCTTTGGCAAATCACAGTAGTGCTTTAAATAATATAAGGAGAATGCACAGGTGTAACCTCTGACACTAAGCACATTTGTATGGATTTAAAAAATTAGAATAAAATAATAAAGAATATGCCACCAGCTGTCAAACACAACCTAAAACATGTCAAGTGGATGCCTTATAAAAGAAACATTGACAACACGGAAATAAATGGAAAAGGAGAGTATATACAGTAGATTATTATTAAATGTGATTAAGTAAGCATCATAAAAAAAATTACAATACTGGAGCACTCTTTTTTGAAGATGTACTGTACCCTTTAGATAAAGCAGCTATGAAGTATACACATCATGCTTTCCTACTTAATAGTACCCTTTGATGGAATTCAATGTCAACCACTGAAACTTGGTAGATTCTTACCTACCAAACCCCCTCAGGTTGTCGTCTTGCTTCTTGTACATCCTGCTGCTGACTCTTTATAATTATAAAAACCACTTAGCTCAGTTAAAGTTTAAACAGCAAATAATAATAAAAAAGCCCAGGCATTGCCACTCAGCATCTAAAAACAAAACTGGTCTTTTAGGATACAGTATAAAACAGACAATGTCATTTTCTCAAAATTAAACCATACTGTTTAAAAGGCTATATTTATGCTGCAAGCTTTTTTTCTCAATTCTCAAGTGTTCGTCAAATGAAACTGTCTGATTGTTTACTGTGTATAACATTAAGAAATTTATATTCAAAAAGCAGCATTTCAGGAATAAAAAATTGGTTCCCTAGCATCATTTTCCCACCTTTTACTATTTTATAAATAATTGTATTAACTAAATTAAGCACTCCACATAAGAATTTAAATTACAAGTAAAATTAAATAGAAACAATATATAGTACCACTTACTGTGTTACTTTGTCGGTTGTCAAATTCAGTGCATCAAGATGCATCTGAGCTAAACGCAAGCCAGGAAATGTTAAAAATGCACCAATTACACAGCACAAAAAAGCCAGGAGTAGTTTAAATGTTAATTTGGAAATAGGGCCCCTACAGAGGAAGAACAAGAAAGTTATTACTTTTAAAAGTTATTACTTTTATTTGGTAACACATTTTCCCACAAACATGCATGTCTACATGTAGTTAATACTTACTGAGACTCAAGTCCCTGCTTCTCAAGAAACTGCACAGCACTTTCAGAAAAATTTGCAAAACCTGCAGGGAGGAAGAATAATTTATCCACATAATTTCCCTACCATCTAATTTTTTTAATGTTGTGATCTCACACAGTACCATAACTCATCTTAGGATTCTTAAAGTGTTTTTATATTTTATTACTGCAACTGGCTCAATAAATGCCAACAGTTATTTTTTATGCTTGTGTTCACCAATATCTAAAGATAATAGTTTTATTGTCTTCAGCTTAAGTGAGGAATATTAAGAATCCAGAGCAATTCAAATACTTTGTCTAATCTTTCTGAGAATACAGTTTGGTGTAGATAAGCAATCATCAATTCTTTACATATTTCATTACAGTTATTGATGTGCAGAATCAAACATATGAAGAAGTTAATCCCAGGATGTGTGAACAGGGTATCTGAAAGGGAAAGTCACTTAGGGAACAATTACACACAAAAAATTAAATATGTATATATAAGTATACTGTATATAATTATGTGGGTAAGTGGCTACAACGTAACACATTTAAATATGCCCAAATTCTTTGTACAGGTTCAAGTTTAAAATCTTTGTGAAACTTTTTTCTATTAGGTGGCTGTTCTTATGTATGCATTTCAGTTTCAAAATGATTATATTACTGCTACATAAAAAACAAGGTATGAGTATAATAAAAAGATAAGATTTCATGAAAACTATTTTATGACCACATAGCTTTGAAGGGGAAGAAAGGAAAGGAGAAAGGAAAACATATATACTATATTTAACACAAAGATTACTTGCCTTAGATATTTTTTATACATTTACAATAAATGCCTCCTAAAATTGATTACATGCTTCTTTATAACTGTAAATGTAGATGCATGTTCTCAATCTTTGAAATTAACTTCCCATGACCGGATGTGCAGCTACTTTGATCCCAACTAGTACCCTCTGGCTGTTTTAAGATATGCCTTCAGGATAGTTGCAAAATGGCCACAAGACCTGGGGCCTCATGTATAACACCGTGTGTCGAATTCACACTAAAACATGGCATACGGACAAAATCCAGATGTATAAATCTGTGCGTACACCACCTTCCAAGATCTTCCTCTACATAAATCCCGGTCAGCATGAAATGTAACGCACGCCTGTCTCCCCCACCCTGACTCCTTGTACTAAGAATAGAAGTTTAATGTCACTGTGCTCTGTACAATAATTATTGTATAAATCCACTCACATGTACAGGCCAGGCCAAAGTTGACACACAGAGGCTCTCAGCATTTAGAACTGCTAGGCAAGCATTTGAAGAGAGAAGGTAGAACTACGAAAATATGCATTGTACTATTTCTGTATGTTAGAGATGAAATGGAATCCTCTCCTTCTCTTGTTTGGAACATAAGTAAGGGCCTGCACGTGGAGAATACAGTATAAAAAGACTTGGACATCAGCCAATTACTTTGAAGCCGATGGATGGATGGGTGATAACGTCATCTGTCCTGAAAATCCTTTCAGCGCAGTGACGAAAATGACAAACTACTGTATACACAAAGTGTTGTCACGGCTTCCTCGTCTGTTATGCCGCGTAAATCGTCATTAAGGAAAGCTAAGTTATTTTCTCTTATGTGATTTTTATCGCTCTATCACTATGGGAGGGATATCACCTTTTTTACATTATATCTATATAGTTACTTAAAACGCCGCAATTACAAAAGAACTTATTCCAACTAGGGAGCTATCGCCCCCTATCAGAAACACTTCTCCAAGAATTACACATCTTTGAATATGCAAATCAATAAATAGCCGCTTACGTTCATTGTTCTGTGAAAAGACAATGGGGAAAAAAGAAGAATTTCAGTGAATACTAAGTGGAGGCAAAGAAAAATTTCATATTTTTTGGTTTAAGCAGTGGTATAAACAACAAAAGGAAGCTGATTGAGTGACAGAGTGGCAGAGAAATTAGAAATTTCAAGTTCACAAAGTCACACAGTGCCCGAAATAAAAAAAGAACTGGTTAGATATCACAGTCGTCATGAAAAGGCAGTCGCAGCCCCCTGTCTGAGTGTTGGAATATGGAAGCATATTAGCGTACAGAAAAAAAAAAAAAATAGGGATACAGTGTAAAAAGGGTAGAAATATCAACTTTAACCTTGAAATTTCCACTTTAATCACATAGTTTATTTTGTCATTAAAGTAGAATGTCATAAACCACATCTTAAAATCATTTACTTTACTAATTCCTCAAATCCCATCATAACTAAAGTAGCACGTTAAATGCTTCGTATTCTATGTGTTGTTCTATGTATTCAATGTGTGTGAATCACTACGTGCTTCTCAAACAGACTTTCTCTTACACCGACAGAACAAAGAATACATTACATTCATGATATTACAGCTCTCTGAACAATTTAAATGCTAAAATGTACATTTGATATAATTTTCATGATAATTAGAATTAAAGCATGAATTAAACACGGTGGTGCAGTGGTAGCGACAAGCTGACACCCCATCTAGAGATTGTTCCTGCGCCGTGCGCAACCCTCGAAATAATTTATTGTAGCAGTACTGTCTCCTTCAAACGTACTAACCAATTCCTGTCCTTCCTTTTCTTTCTCCAAGTAACCAATCACCACATAATAATCTCTGTAATAAATGTCAAGCCATCTGTAAGCTTAGAACACCAATTTTTCAAAACATTTAAGGAACACTGAAACATCTTCGTAGTACATGTTTAATTACTCCATCCATGTATCCATCCAGGGACACGCCAGTCCCAGCAAGCATACAGTGCGAGACAGGAACAATCCCTGAATGGGGCACCAGCAAATCGCTACTGCAGTGCCACCATGTCCGCACGTATAATTATTAACAATATACATTATTTAAATGAAGTTAGAAATTTCTATATAATGTAATAAACATACTTTTCTGCATTTCATCTTAAAAATTACATCAAGAGCTCCAAGAAAACAGTGCTTGGAAATCTAAATCGACTTAGAAGCCAGTCGTCATCATATGTAAACACACGCTATTGTATGGTATGAGATTTAATATGCAAATCTGCCATAAACTTATTTTCCTATAAAATGATAAAATAGTAATAATATAATAATAATATGATAAAACAATGAAATATATATAATATGAAAGCATAAGTACAATATTCATGTACATATAATGCAGATGGTGCAAAGGGTTCATAAAGTGGCTCAGGATGTGCAATATTACAACTGCAGTGCAGGTTTACAGTGAGGTAATTGTACTTATAAGTACAAACAGTTCTACCAGGGGCACTTGATGGAATGATTGAGTGTGTTTAGACATCTTGGGATGAAACGGTTTCTGAACTGTGAAGCGTTTGTTGGATAGGAGCAGTTCAAACAGACTGTGAGATGCTGTATCCCAATATTCCTCTTTTTGATCAGCTCTTGTAGAACTGTGATTCCACACTCAGATACAGTGGGTTAAAATACTTTAAGCGGTACACTGAGAGTAACAATGCTAAAGCAACAATGGCATTTAGAATAGTTTGGCCATTGCGTGGATCATTATATTATTACAGGTTGATCACAATCAGATGCCTTAAAGTAATATGTATTTGATAAAGCCACGTCAGGGATGTGAATCTAAAAAATAAAGGGAAACCATACAGGAACAGTATCACTGCTTTGATGCTGGGTGCTGTCAGTTTGCCGAAAACTTGCCTACGCAATCAATTGAGCTGGCATGAGAATGTATGTGGCTTTACACCAAGTTTAGTTTTTATACATCACTATGTGAACATGGAAATGGGTGTACACAATATTTCTGTATGTACGCACAGTTTATACACGAGACCCCGGGACACTGTGGACAGTGCTAGTGACGAGCTGGCGCTCCATTCAGGGATTGTTCCTGCCTTGCGCTACATGCTTGATGGGACTGGCACAACCCTGGATGGATAGATGGATGGAATAATTAAACATGTACTATGAAGATGCTTCAATATTCCATAAAAGTTTCGAAGAATCGGCGTTCTACAGTAAGCTTACTGATGTCTTGACATTTATTACTGTGTGGTGATTGGTTACTGCACCACCATGTCCCCATGTTTAATACATGCTTTAATTCCTATCATTATGAAAATATCAAGTATACATCTTAATATTTAAATTGTTCAGAGAGCTGTAATATTATGAATGTAATGTATTCTGTGTCCTTCACACACATAGACTACACAGAAGAACAAATACAATGCAAAGCATTTAACATGCTACTTTAGTTATGATGGGATTTGAAAAGCTAGTAAATTAAACTATTTTAAGATGAAGTTTATGATGCTTTACTTTAATGACCAAATAAACTATGTGATTAAAGTGGAAATTTCGAGATTAAAGTTGACATTTTTTTCCACTGTGTCCCTATTTTGTTTTTCTTATCTCTGTACCCTAACACGCTTCCATATGACACTCAGAGGGTGGGCTACAACTCGCCTTTTCACTGCAACTTTGATATCTGACCACTTCTTATTTATTTTGGACACTTTGCGACTTTCTGAACTTGAACTTTCGAGTTTCTCCACCCAGTCCATCACCTTGAAATTGGGAATCCGTATTCTCCTCTTCCTGTTGAAATCATGCTGGGACTTTGATTGTTGTTTTTGCACGTTTGACTCAGCTGACTTGGTGGGTGAAAAAGTTGTAGGGGGACGAAGTCTATGCAACGGTAGTTTCAGCTCATGGCCTAGCATAAGCTTGGCTGGGGAAACCCCAGTCGTAACACGTTGAGCAGCTCTGTAATGCAGTAGGGTCTGTGACAGTGCTTCATTAAAAGAGAAACCCTGCGACAGGTGAGCCCTGAGGCCATTTTTTAGGCTTTGATTAAAGCGTTCAACCCCTCCATTAGCCCGGGGGTGATAAAAGGATGTTTTAATATGGTGTATACCTCGGCTTTGGACAAAATCAGTGAACACAGCAGATGTGAACTGTGGACTATTATCCGTTGTAATGCATTTTGGTAAACCCCAGCGAGCAAACAGTGTGTCCAGGAAACCGATGAGGGACTCTGCTGTGACTGAGCCCATGGGAATGACCTCTGGCCACTTTGCGTGGAGGTCGTATGCAACTGCCAAGAAGTGCTGGTGATGTGGCACACCTTTTAATTCGCCACAGATATCAACTTGAATGTGCTGCCAAGGCTGATCAGGCCAGGCCAAGGGTTGGAGAAGAGGCACTGGTGGGGGCCCAGTCTTCCTACTTATTAAGCATGGTGCACAGTTGTGCACCAGCTCCTCTAAGTCACGGTCAATGCCAGGCCACCAGACTAGGTCCCTGCAGCGTTGCTTTAGTTTCACAATTCCGAGGTGGCCCTGATGAGCCATGGCCAGGACCCGACCCCTGAGGCTGCTGGGCACAACTGTGAAATGCCCACGAGCTAGACAAGTCTCATTCCAACACTAAAGCTCATCTTTAAATCGGATGTAAGACTGGAGGTTAGGGGGCACTTCCAATGGCCAGCCATTAGCAACATACTGTTGTAGGACTGTAAAAACTGGATCCAATGCAGATTCTTTTGTAAGTTCCTGGAGTGATACCATATCTTGGAGTGGAGAGTGCAGCAAGTGAATCAGATCCTCCTCATCAATTTGCATAGTGGTAGGGGGATGAAAAACAGAACGTGACAACAAATCAGCCACTAACATTGCCCCGTCCTGGGGTAAACTGTAACTTAAAATTGTACCTCTGGAGATGCTCACCCCAGCGGTGCATGCGCAGCAGCCTGTGACCTGAACCAGCAGAGGACATCCAAGATGTTAGGGCCTGGTGGTCAGTTCTTAAAGTAAATGGACGTCAGTACAGGTAGGTATGCCACTTTTTACAGGCCCATACACATGCGAGTGCCTCCCTCTCCCCTACTGAGTATTTTTGTTCAGCAGGGCTCAATGCACGGGAAGCAAAAGCCACAGGCTTCTCCACTCCATCTTGTATCTGTGAAAGAACTGCAACTACTGCTGAAGCAGATGCATCACAAGTTACAATAGTTGGACTGTCCACATTAAAATGTGCCAAGACTGGTGAAGTAGTAAGCAACTCTTTAAGTTTGCAAAAGGCTTCTGCAGTCTGCCAACCAACTCCAGGATGCCTCTTTTTTAAGCAGCTGCCGAAGGGGCGTAGTGAGTTCAGAGTATTGCGGCATGAATCTCATGTAGTACCCTGTCATCCCCAGAAATGAGGAGGCCAACTGTGAAGCTGAAGTAGGCGCTGGAACACGCTGAATGGCCTCCACATTCGACTAAAGGGGTGATAAACCTTGAGTTGACAAGCGGAACCCAATAAAGTCCACTTTATGTGCAGCAAACAGGCATTTATCTGCATTTAAGGTAAGGTTGTGGAGGCTAAGAGCTGCAAAGGTTGCTTGCAGACATTCATCATGGACAGCATTATCTGGCCCATGGACTACAATGTCATCCAAGTAAACAACCACCCCTGGAATTCCTGCCAGAATAGTGGACATTATTTTTTGGAAACAACTGGGAGCGGAGCACAGGCCAAATGGCATTCTGGTATAATGAAAAATTCCAACGTGGGTGGTGAATGCAGTCAAATCCCTGCTGTCCTCGTGCAGAGGAACTTGAAGATAACCATGACAAAGGTCGAGCTTTGAAAAAACCTTTGACCCATGGAAGTGATTGGTGAGCTCTTCGATGGTTGGTAAGGGGTAACGATCAGGGATGATAGCCTGATTTACTGCCCTTAAATCCACACATAACCGCAGCCCTCCTGACTTTTTTTTGCTATAGCCAAATTCGATATCCAGGGGGAGGCATGGATTAGCTCTATAATGCCATCTGTCAGGAGATGTTGCAGTTCTGTTGTGACAGCATCCCGCAGGGCTAGGGGCACACGCCGCAGTGGTTGAATAACAGGAGTGACACTTGTATTAAGCAGGGGCTTATGCGTAATTGTGTTAAGATGTCCTAAGCCAGTGAACAACCTGTAGGCCATTTCTGATGACACAGTGATGTCACATTCAGAATAGTTAACCCATCATTGTCTAGTAGTGTGAACCCTAGACTGGTGAACAAGTCCAAGCCCAAAATATTGCTACCTTGTCTTGTGATATGGAAAGGAAAATCAGACACAGTGTACGTACGTTACAGTGCAGCGCACAATACCCATCACATCAATTCTGGAACTGCCATATCCGTAGAGGGAAAGGTTAGGTGGCTGAAATGGTAAGTGCGATAAGAATGTTGTATAGGTGGCCATGTTTAGAAGTGACACTTTAGCTCCTGTGTCTAGCAGATGAAGAATGCAAACATCATCCAGGTACACGGCACAGGAACAAAACCCGGGTAGAGAGGAACAGACTGTGTGAATAACTGCAGGGGAAGACTCAGCAGAGCATTGTTTTTGATGTGTACAGTTACTATTTCCAGGGTCTGGTGCTGACCTACACCATTTTGCAAAATGATTGGGTTTTCGATACCGCCTACATATTTGTCCTCGTGCAGGGCAATCCATGGCACGAGACACATGTCTCGAAAACCACAATTTCCACAGCGCTGGCGAGACTGAGCTGTATGAGGTCTCATCTGCTGTATTAATGCCTGAGACTGACAGTCAGATACACAGTTACACTCTGCGACCTGTGGCTCATTCACTGTCTGAACAGCAGTTAAGGGATTCGCAAAAGGCATCTGTATTTCACTTATTTTATGTGCACATTGAGAAGCTGATTCTATTTGGCACGCAATAGTCAATGCTTTATAGAGCGTCAAGTCATCCTCCTCCAAAAGAAGCCTCTCACGCACCAGAGGAAGAGTAGTTTTTTCAATCAGTTGGTCTCTAATCATTTCATCACGAAGAAGGTCAAATTTACAAGACTCAGCTAAACCCTTTAAGTCAGCCACGTACTGCGAAATAGACTCGCCAGCACGTTGTGTCTGCTGACGGAACTGTAGCCATTTCAAAAGGACGCTCTGCTTTTTTGTAAAGTGTACGTCAAGGAACCCAATCGCGGCTTCCTATGTGTCAGCGTCGCCGAGAGTCTGGAAGACATGGAGTCCTTCTGAGCCGAGGCAATGCAGGAGAATAGCTCTTTTTCTAGCACTAGCAACTGCATCCAAACCCACCGCAAGCAGGTACGTTTGAAATGAAGACTTCCATCTGTCCCACGGAACAGGCGCTTGACCCGGCTGAGGCAAGAAAGGCTCGGGGGTGGTAGTGAAACAAACGGAACATTTTCAGCCATCCTCGTTCGCCAGTTGTAGTGTTCTCTAGATTGAAGTTGTGACACACTCAGAATAACGTTTCAAATGTTGTTTACTGTTAACCCTGTTTACCCAACTCACCATACAGCGTGCCTCCGACTGTCATACGTCTCAAAAGACGCAGACCATAGCAATCAACACCCGAACATAAAGCAATGGACAAAAGCATCATTAAACAATCATATAAAACATTTATATAACTGCTTAAACCAACAAATAGTATGTTTTTCCTTGCCTCTACAGCACTTGGTATTCGCTGAAATTCTTCTTTTTCTCCCATGCTTTTTCCATTGTCTTTTCACAGAATGCAAAACATAAGAGACTATTTATATTGATTTGCATATTGAAAAAGGAGTAATTCTGGGAGGAGTAATTCTGGGAGGGGCAGCAGGCGCATGCACAAGCATTACATTTCACGCAGACTGGGATTTATGTAGTTAAGTGTGAATTCTACGCACACCGTTATGCATGAGGGCCCTGGTCCTTAAGTTTTACTGTTGTGAATGTCAAATTTGAATATTTACATCCCTATATAATTCATGCTGTACAGAGATAGTATAAATACCTAATTTTATGTGTATTTTCTTGTACACTAAGCTGTATTTTAATCACAAACATTTATATAGCAATAATGCCCCAGTACCATGTTAACAACTTTAATAAAATTTTTGTCATAAATGGATCTGCATTTTTTGATCAATGTAGCTAGTGGTTGCGGATTTCTTTATTCTTTCAAGGGATATATGATATTCTTAACCATACTATAAAGGGTTCAGGTCAGACTAATGTGGCCTGCTGCTCATAACAGTTGCATGCCACACTGCTAAGTCACTCTGATTTGTATACCCCAATCTAAGCTTGTAGAATATAGGATCAAACTTCAGAGAAGAAATGATGGATGTGCACTAATAGCCATAAAATGTCTACCTGGTTGAAGAAGGTTTTTGCCTGACATCTTGGAACAGGTCCTCATATTAAAAAAAAAAATCCACAGAAGATGGCTTTATTGAGTGGCTGTTCTGGTGATCATATGCCATACAATTTAGAAAAAGGGTTGTGTGGATTTACTGCATGGGAATTCAGAACTAAAGAAGCAGTATTTTTCTGGATATAAACAGTACAATTTATTAAAGCACAGGCAAGACTTCAGATAGAAGTGGCCAGGGCCACACAATATTTGAATAAATGAATGACACAGCTTATAAGAGAAGTTATTAAGCAGAAAAGTAAGCTATTTTTAAGCTGATAAACTGCATATAGAACAGAACCAGAACAGAAAATACAGATAGAAATATTAAAAAATGGAAGTACTGCTTATTATTTGGTACGGTAATTTCAGAACAAACATTTTTAAGTTATACCTACTCTTCCCATAGAAACCATAGGTGTCAAAATTATTATATACCCTAATTCTAATACTGGGTGAACCATTTTTCTGACATGTCAGACAAAACAATTCCTTTAACTATAATGTTTAATAGGGTTGGAAAAGAAATTCAGGAAGCAATTTTCCAGATCCTTAAAATACTTAGGAGCAGAGTTATGGCCTAATCCTTTAATCTACACAATAGGTTTTACAACTCGATAAGACATGCTCTTAAAATTGCACTTTTGCAAAATTTAATAAAAAAAAAAAAAAAAACATAAATAAAGTACCATACCTGTTTCTAGGCCAAATTCTAAATAATTCTCAGTCACAATCAGGATGGCCATTGCTTTGACAAAAAAGAAGGCAGCAAATGTAATGCAAACAGATCTCTCCCCTCCTTCCTGGACATGAAAGTAATGGGTAGTTAGCGAAAAGAGAACCTTCCTGGTCAAAAAAATAGGTTAAGGAAACATTAATATACTTCCAACAATATAAAACATTTCCAACACAGATTTTGGAAAAACAGTAAACCTCTCAGGTTAATTAAGAACTGACTTTTTTAACCTACAGATTACTCCAAAGGATATATATGATACCGTAAGTGATGAACTAATGTAATATTAGGAATGTTTAAAAATAGTTTAATATAAAAATTCCAAATATTCTTGAAAAATTTTGAATGGCTAAATATCAGCTCAAAAATTGAGGACTATTATGAAGATATAAAGCTAAACACAATTGAATGAACAAGGCAAAAATGATACTCGGGTTAGGGGGGGTAGAAGAATGGAAAAACCACCAGCAGTATATCCCCAAAAGAAAAACATCCAACTCTGATCCAAACATGCACCATCTGGTCACTTCACACTCTAGAGAAAGTCATAATAAAAACTATGAGCAGATATAAGGCAGCATTGATAAGCCACAATAATTGATCAAAAAGTTGTACCTTATGTTATGGAGGCAGTGGGAAACTCCGTACATTGGCAGCATTAGTTGAAAGGCTGAAATCAATTTTGGGCAGGATACACTAAGGTACACACCACATTCAAACAAAACCTAAATAATCCAGACAATTCAAAGGGATAGACAAATATAATGAAGCTCCTATCCTAAGAGGGGCAGAAATAATATTGATCACAGCAACTGTATGATGTAAGTAGCCGAGCATCAATTTCCACTTCACTGTTAAGAAATTAATTAAGACATCAAATACCTCCTGTAGAATTTTGAAGAATGGATAAACAGTACAAAATGAGAAGCTGAACAATTAGAATTCCTTACTTAACCTATCCAAACCAGGACAGAAAAACTAGAAAGTCTAAAAAGATGGTTAAGTTGTATAATGCATTTATTAGGTGGATATCACTGTAGCAAATCAGAATCAGTTTTATCACTTTGATTCATTTGTACTTAATGTAAAGGAATTTTTGGTAGCTTTGGAGCTGGTTATAACATAACATCACATACAAATAATATAACTAACATACTGCAAGTTAAACAACATACATTACTAACAGTTGCAGAATTATGAAATTATAAAGAAGACCTGCGAATGAAAGGGTGTGTGTGTATATACAAACACACACAGACACACACACATACACTAATGCATGTACATATACTGTATGTACACAAACATTTTTATACAGTATATGAGAGAACAGATGAATAAGCAAAGAAGACAAGTTAAATTAATGGTTTCTGAGGGCTATGGCTCTGGGAAAGAAACTGCTTAGGTGTCTCTTAGTATTTGTTTTAAATGACCTATCATGTTTTCCAGAGAGGATTTTTTGGAACATTTGATGTCCTGAGTGAGATGTGTCAGTGGTGATTCTTTTGACATGTTTTGTGACAGTAGATGCAAACATGTCTGCAGAAGATGGAAAAAGTACAGGCAATTATTTTCTCAGCAGACCTCACAACACACTTGCTGAACCAAACCAAACAATGAATAATGTGATCACACATTCAGTTATGGCTGTGTTGAACTATACCAGCATAGGCTGGGAAATATTTAATTTCTTTAGCTGGGGTAAAAAGTACATCTGGTGCAGATCCTACAGGAAGTAGTATTAATGCCCCAGGTGAGAGTGTTTTATTAATTCAAACAATGAGCAGTATTGTCGCATTTTCATTGTGTGTTAAGTATGGCTACTCTTTTTGTTATTATCATGGATAATTAGAGGAATAAAAAATCTAATATGCTGTGGTGTACCGTAGATCCCGGAATACAAGCCGAGAATTTCGTCCTAGATTTTTGGCTTGGAGTTTGGGGGTCGGTTTATACAACGAGTATTATTTCAGATTCAATATTTCCAGTGCAATGCCGGTTTTGCCGATGAATACGGAAGTAAATAATGACGAAACCACAGAGCCATCTTTCAGATGAAGAAGTAACTTTGCATGCCGGTACTTTAAATAAAGAATTTATTCAAAAAAGTGTTTTAGTTGTTGATTTTATTAATAAAATTTATAATAAATTATCGGGAAGTTTAAAATAAAATTTTTTATTTTGATTCACGATCCACATCTTGCGTTACGAAACGGATGCGGTCACGTGTATCAGCTTGCGCGATTGTAAACAAACAACCGAGAGCGTTAGTAGCGTCAGTCGGAGCCCAGATACATGTGTTTGTGGATGTAATTTCGAAACGAAGATGGACATTGTGTGGAAATATCTCCTCCTCCTCCCTTCCTGCAGCCCAAAGATGTCAAATTAAATGGTGAGTACAGTATGAAATTGTTTCTAGAATAGAATGCCTTTTACTGTCACTATACGCATCTACAATGAGATTAAAAGCAGCTCCTTCAGTGCAGAAAAAAGTTCTGTATGGGGCTTGTATGGTTGTTTTTTAGCCTTAGCATAACGCCGTATCTGCGGCCCCGCTTCTGCTTTCTTTCCCTCCTCCGTCTGTGTCGTCTCCTAGACCCGACAACAA
>JANRMT010062837.1:48303608-48336366 GCA_026402145.1 Polypterus bichir lapradei
TATATATATATATATATATATATATATATCTATATATCTGTGTGTGTGTGTGTGTGTGTGTGTGTGTGTGTGTGTGTAGGTCAAATCCCATTAGAACAAATATCGAAATAATGAAATTTTCAGAATAATGAATACCTTTTGTTGGCCCAAACAATTGTTCAAACAACATCATGTTAAACTAATTTCATTTTATCTAAATGTTAATTTCAGCATAACAAATGATTTTTCAATCAAATACGCCTACCAAACATAACAATGCGATACAAAAAATACTTAATGTCACCCCTACATTTTCTACGCTGAATCTTGGGAACCCTTAAAGAAAGATGCCGTCTATTGTGAAATTTCTGGTCCTGGGCAGTCTCAGCGAGAGTGAAGGCGCGACTTCATACACGTAGCCAAATTCTGAGTCAGTGCTCCACCTAGAGTCCGTGTGGGTATTTGTGCCGTTTGCAGATACTGTACTGTTCAAAGTTTTGTTTTGTTTGAGAAGAACAAATAAAGTGAGAAGCAGTGTCAGTTGACACTGAAAGAAAAATGAAGTAGAGAAATCATGTGGCAAAAGTATTCAAAATCTCTCCTTCGTCTTCATCTAATGTCTCATTTTCATTCTGTATATTCATACCTGCATTTCTATAAAAAAATAAATAAATAAATAATACATCTAACATCTTCTTTAAATTTCAAAACAAAGAGACAGAAGGATGCTCAAAGGGTATAAAGAGGCATTGTCTAATTTGTTGATGCAATTTCTATGGATGAATTTAAGATATCCCAGGTGCCCAAGTGTAGAAGAATACCTCCCACCTTAAGATGGTAATATAATAACACAAGACCCAAATGAAAAAAAAGGAAGTCCTCAATTGTTTGTATAGGAATAAAAACAAGACTTGAAAAGAAGTAACATAGTGTATCTTTTCTTTACAGCAATATTTGTTCAAGTTACCTCTGCCAAGGTTACTGGTGAGGGATATATTGGTTGCAGTACGACTGAAATTCTAAAATTAAACATTCTCATGACCATGTACCCATAGCTGTATACAGTAACTGTGTGAATATTAAAAATATATAGTGCACCAGTATTCTTAAATGAGCAACAAAAATATTCTTACAAATTGCTATACACTGACTAACAATGCAAATACAGTGGAACCGAAGCAAATTTCCCCCATAGGATTGTATGTAAATATAATTAATCCGTTCCAGACCGTACGAACTGTATGTAAATATATATTTTTTAAAGATTAAGCACAAATATAGTTAATTACACCATAGAATGCACAGTGTAATAGTAAACTAGTGTAAAAACATTGAATAACACTGACACAAAATACCCAGGCTCCCTGCTCAGCTGCAGGCTCGCTCTCTCTCTCTCTCAGCAGCACGCACCCTCCCCCTCTCTCTCAGCAGCACGCACCCTCCCCCTCTCTCTCAGCAGCACGCACTCGCTCGCGCTCTCTCTCTCGCTCACTCACGTGCAGGCAGGCAGGCACGCACGTACATCTGACCGAGAACAATGCAACACGTGCGGAAATCATCGGCGCGCACAAACCGAAAGGGAAACTGGCTTGTTTGTACACCGAGTGTGTGGTCGTGAACCGAGGCAAAAGTTTGGCAAACTTTTTGGTCGTGAACCGAGTTGTACGTGTACCGAGACGTTCGTGAACCGAGGTTCCACTGTATATTGTTGCAAGTTTGTGTTCTTCTATATAGCAACCAAACAATAACCATGCAAATGTAAGTTTGGTGATGGGGTCAAAAATTCGCTACCGAGTTAAGTGCAGACTCTGATTCTATGGTGTTCAAAACTTCAAGAAAAGTTGATTAAAGCATGGTGTCTGCATGTGTGTCTGTGTAAACAACAATAACTTCCAAAAAATTTGACCTATCTTTTCAAACACCTTATCTTTTCTATCATGTTTGTCTTCTTACAGGCTCCAGGTCCATTGTTTGTACTCTAGTATGCTGCCTAACGTATTTCTGTATCCTTCAAAAATGGTTTGACCTATGCCAAATGATTACTGCCATAGAAATTGTTTAATCTAAGTAATTTTTGAGATCCATAATTTCCTAAAAATATACACATGAATGCATACATACAGTGGCATATTTGTATGTCTAAAGATTTATAAGTAAAGACAGATGACAGTTTGTTCGCCATACCAGAGTATAGGCTGGATGAGAAAGAAATGAACATGCACAAATATGTAGATCTGTAAACGTCAACATGGACAGGAAGCATTAAGCTACCCCTGCATGCAACAAACAAAACAAACAAAAACAATCTATTTATATTAGTAGCCTGTCTACTTCATTTAACACAACATGTTTAGTTTCAAGTGAATTATTTAAGTTGTTTGCTTCGTTCAATTTCCCTTTAAATGTACTCTAAATATATTTATGTGCATAATAAATACAAGTTAATATACTTGATTGTATTTTATTGTGCACTACTATTAATTGTGTAATACTTTAAAGTCTTTCATTGAATGATTTACTGTGAAATTCTTAAAGTGAAATTTACATGAAAGTGCTGTTAAGGGAAAAAAAAAACCTGGTCAGTTGTTAAGTGACTTTAAGAACACTTTATAAAAGGATACAAAACAAACGCCAGAACCAATAGACTCCATACTATGCTGATATTCATCTCACCAGATGGCTTCATTAAACAATAGTAGAATTCAGTAATAAGGTAGACAACTGTAGCTACAACTGTAAAATCCACCAACCACTGGTACTCTGGGAAATAATGCAGAGCTGTAATTAGAGGGAAAAAGAGTATCATTAATGTAACAAAATTAATCTGACAACTTTCTGAAAAATATTTTAAACACTGTACAGATTTTTTTTTTTTTTTTTACACAAATCATATTGGGCTTATTTAAATTTTTTTTTTTTTTTAATGTTGTTAATCTATTTGTAAAAGAATTTAATTTACATATTCAGTTATGCTCACAGATGGCCAAAACCTATTCAGGCAGCACTAAATGCAAGGTGAGAGTCAAACCTAAGAGAGAATGACATCCTTGCCAGGGCACTCTAGCTTCCAATTTTAAATTACCAATTATATCTTACTGTTACTGATCTGAATGGGAAAGTTTTGTAAGTTTTTTCTAATTTTAATATTACATTTAATACATTCCTGTTATTATATTGCTAGCTCCAAAACAATTACTTTAATCCACACTCTTACTTTTTTTGTGGCCATGACATCAGTACTCTTATTCTGTTTATCTTTCAGTATTTACTGTCATACAACAAAATACACAGGGCTTTAATTGACAATTAAGACTTCTGGTACATATGCTGTAGTTAAGAATTATGCTGGTTTTAGTTATTTAAATGTTGTTTAGAAAGGGAATCACTGCTTAATTAATGTCTATTATCTTACATCAGTGAACTGTTCACGGATATCTGTTAAAAAACTAAACAACATAAGCAAAATCAAATAAATATGTACAGTATTAATAAACTCAAAACCCACTGAAGTAGTGTTGTAGCTGACAACTGGATTAAGCTTCAAACACTGAAATAGCCCAAATTAAGATTGGGAAAATCTCACAAAGTAGCGAGGATTTATTTTTGTGATGAACAAAAAAAATCCAAAATGAAAAGTTATAAATTGACAGCAGACTTCAATAAAAATTTTCAAGTTTGTTGCTGTCCTATCATTCACGTAGGAACAATGAATGAGCCTTGAAATACTATTGCCAACAAGAGAATTACCAAAAAAAAAAAAAAGGTTAGAGCTATATAATGGTAAATGGATGCAATATTGACTAGAGGTTTTATTTTAACATGTTTCTAATGTGCACAGGTTTGATGCCTAATGCCATTGTAAGATGCTTTTGTTTCCTTTTTTTGACATTGTATATAATAAATGGAAGTTAGCCCTAAATAAAAAATTCTATTCTTCAATCTGTACAAAACAGCCTTACTTAATTAATGTAATGTACCCCACACATTTCTGTTGACTTAGACTATCCAAATGCAATCTGCGTTAACACCATGTGAGAGATGCATTCAAGTGCTTACTGTCATGAATGCACAGTTAATTTTTCATTTTTGTTTTATGGTTTGTTTATAATTTTCATGTTATGATGGTGATATCATTGGGAACACAATGATCTAAAACGAGTATTTAAAGGCAGTACCATTTGGTGTATTTGTTGCAACAGAGGTAGCACAGAAGGATGGAGTTTTGCTTTCTAGGAATGGTTTGACTACAAAGAAAATGCTGTTTGCTACAAGCATAAATACGAAACACACTGGATCTGCTTCTGTAACATGTACTTCTCATACATTATGGTTATAATAATACAACAGGTATTTCTCCAGCTGGTGTGTTTCTGTCTTTCAGGTCTGACTGGAAGATAACATTCTTGTTTCTATGCAGGAGAGCAGTTTTGAAGAAGACGTCCTTGAATTTTATCGTGTTGACTTGTTTCTGAAAGGTTAATTAAGTTCCTCTAGTGCCTTTAAGCTCTATTAAAAACTCCAAAATTATTTCTGAGTGTAGAATAAAGTGTGTATCACTTGTATTTGTGAAACTCAGACTGCAGATTGCGACATTGCTTAATGGGTACCATCAATTTGTGTGTCTGATTGCTATGATGCTACATGGTTGCTAGGCACATGACATACTTGTCATGAAATCTGTCACATTGAAAGATTAATTGAGAAAGTTAGCTATGGAGCAAACTATTTTCTAAAGATTTCTGTTTACAACTTTGGCCTTATTTAGTGACTGATTTAATTATCTGTTTTGACTTTAATAAATGCTCTCTCAACATTTAGTGTAATGATCAGATGCTGCATAGGTTTTTTTTTTTTTCTTTATGGGAAAAAATCTGTGCAATTTGATTTATAAAAAATAGTCCGTTCAAAACTTCTTAAAACCATCACATGTCTCAAGCTTAGATCCATTTGTAATAAAATCTGTAACTATTCATTTATTCTGGAGATGACAATAATTTAGTCCTTTTCCATTTCTACTAGGAGTAAAACACAATGGAACACTACTGCTTAATTAACAATCTACTATATTAGCTAACAGCAAGTATGCCATCTTCTCCTTCTCAATGGGCAGAATCAAAACCCACCAACAGTAGCACAATGGAAAATGGAAGTCCAATTTTACCTGGAATTATAAGGAATAACACATCTTTTTGAACCAGATCTACATGTAATTGTATTCTACTAGGTATTTTAATATCTTTCAGTTGGTATTCTATTAGAATCTTTCTCCTTATTTGCTTCCTAGATAGGCAGAAGAAAAGGTATCTGATCTGAATAAGATAAAGATGAAGAACTGTACACCTTAATGATCTTTAATATTGAACATAACATGTAGGGGAAACATCAAACCAATAAAATAACCAAATACCAAAAAAATAAATTAATAAATAAGAGAAATCCAAAAATGAAATTCCAACTCACTCCTTTCTCTATTAGGTTTACAAAACCAAGAGAGATCTAGGATATTGGTTAAATAAATAAAAAAAAAATCATCATTTTAAATTCTGTTTAAACCAAGATTTAAAATGCAGCAATCCAGCCAACCTATTCCAAACAGGTCTTCTGTCTAAGACACAAATCTTAAGTTGTACTTTAAAAATAATTAATGTAATAGTGTTTTGCAAAGGCTTTATCCATTACATTTGCGAAGCCCACAGGTAAATTAAGATAAATCATTTTTTTCTTCCACAACATCAATGCCAAGAACAAAATTAACCTAATATACCTGGTGTCCATCCATTAAGCAATGCATCAAGTTTGCCTCCTTCTTTGGTCTCCAACCAAAATCTAATTTTAGATAAAAAGCATTTCACTGAATACACCTATTTACTTATATAACTTAGTTTACTTTAATATGCTATTGTTTGCCACAAAATAGCATGGGTCCTTGAGACAAGTGACTAGAAATTGGCTCTTCCTGACTAAAGCAGATTAATTGTAGCAATTATAGAGAGACAAAATAAATCTCTCTATTATATAAAAAAATCCTGGGACGAAACTTTTTCAGAGAGATAATTTAATATTCCGCGAGACGAGACTTTGTAAAAAGAGATTTAGCCACGCCCACAATCCACTCACCTCTCATTCATGTGAATGCTATTGTTGGACGCAGTTCTTGTGCTCTCAGGTCTTATAAATTTTTACGTTTTGCTCATTTTAATAAAAGACGTACAATCCATTTGTTTCCTTCGATGTAGTCCTTTTCTGGACAATAATGTTATAAATTCTAGATGAAACGTCAATGACTAAGCGAAAAAGAAAAGAGCACTGCATCAAAAAGAGGCCCAAAAGCGCTACAGAGAAAAGAATTCAAAAAAACAACAACAATAATCTAAGTGCAAATTTGAAAAATAAGGAAAGTTATAATCAGTCCAGACCAAGTGGAACTGAATACCTAACAAGTCCAAACGGGGGTGGAAATAAAAGACAAAGAGTAGAAGACAAAGTAGAATGTTGTAAAGAGTTCAAAAATGTTGGTGTGATACACATTCACAGCAGGTTAGAGATTATGAAAGTACTAAAATTCGAAAGCCTCAAAAACTGATAGTAAAGATCGTATTAGTGCTAACAAACAGAAATTACTACTCGGTGAAATAATGGAACAGCAAAAAGAGATCGAATATATGGACATAGGTGATATGACAGAAGTATGTAGATATTGTTTGGCTTTAAAGTTTAAGTCAGAGACTTGTAGATCATCTAATTCGTGTTGCCATCAGGGAAAAGTTGTGTTTCTTCCCAATGAAGAGGCTTATCCGCGAGAAATAAAAGATTTGTTATTTGGTGAAAGTGAAATCCACAAACACTACAGGCAAAATATCCAAATCTACAATAATCTGCTCGCATTCACATTATTTATTGCTCAAAACGTAGATTTACATGATTCAGGACCATAAGCTATGAGAATCTGTGGTCCCGCAACAATTAAAGCTACTACAAGTTTAATTTCAAAGAAACCACAATTCAGTCAAGGTTTTAGATCACGGAGAAGTGATGCAACATAGAATCGAAAGAGTTAAACGATTGGATGTATTAGAAATTCTACAGCCAATAATGGATACAAATCCATACGTCCAAAAGCATTGCACTTTACACAAAATTTATCTGAAAAATACGGACAAAGAAGTTTTCTTGGATTTCTTTATGAATCCGAAAGATCACACTCACATATATAATAAAAATGTGACAAATTGTCAGCGATAATAGTTTTGAAAGACGGTGATATCAAAGACAAGAGTTGATATTCGTGTTTAGCCAAAAGCAAAGCACGATTTGTCGCAAGTGGCAGATCTGGGAAATGACTAGCGCATAGTGCCCACACAGGAGTTGGCAAGCGAAGCAAGCAGGGGGCAGAGCCCCCTAGTAAATGAATAAATAAATAAAATAACCTATTATTAAATTATAGAATATTTCTTACTTTTAGTCTGCTGCCTAAATGAAATGATGCAGTTTAGACAGGATTATTCGTTAACTAGTCCTCAACAAGTAGGCTCTTAGAGGACTTATTCCATTGCCATGGATAAAAATTCTTCTTTGTAACACCCAGTCAGCAGTATCTTAAGTAATAACAATTCTCTTGTGCTTTAAATACAGCTCTAGATTGACGTAAAATTTAGTTGAGCCTTTCTTTGTCGAAAAGCCAGAGATAAAAAAAAAAAAAAAAAAAAAAGAATAATAATAAAATCCTTCTTGGTACGATGTCAAAACATTTCCTAAAAACAGGCCCTGTTTTCCCAATCCTTAGAAGGTGGTGGGTGGAACAAACAAAATATAGGCGACTGGAGGATATGGAAAGAGATGATCCGCCTTGGCAACCCCTAACAGGAGCAGCCGAAAGAAGAAGTAGTTGATACCAGGCCATGGGCCTTTCTGTGTTGTCACTGAACACAAGTGGGTTTTAAATGGCATCCCAACCACAAATTCCATATTTGTGATGCTCATGATGTATGGATTTTGTTGAGACCGAGTCATAGTGGTGTTACTTACAATTCTGTGGTAACTACTGAGTTTGTACTTATTTAGCAACTTTCTGCTGAAGTATAAGTTAATCACTATTGATGGGCTTTAACTTCTGAGCACTGTTTCTTTTTGTCAATGAACTTTGTCCATATTTGGTATGAGCTGCCAACATTTTTGAGACTGTTCCCCTAGACTAGGGGTTCCCAAAAAGGAAGGCTGCATCGCGATTCGCCAAAATTGACTGAGATGCGTTTGGGCTTTGCAATGATTCATGGAGAAGGAAGAGGTCTAGTATTGACTTCTAAAGCAAGAACTGGTTGTTAAACATCATTAATTTCAAGGTTTGAGTGACATTTTTGCTGGACGAACAAATGGATCTGAATTGGATACAACACCTGCTGATGACACTCAGCTCATCTCTACTCTTCATGGTGCTGGCAGTAGCACAGAAATTTTAACTACAGTAGAGTCTCGCTCATCCTACATTCCGTATTATCTGATGTCCCACCACAAAAAAAAAAAACGCATCAATTGGCAACAAGAACTGCTAGTTGCGAGCGTGAGCATAGTCTATTTTTTGTTGCTCCAGACTCTATCGCAGCTAATTACAGTGGAACCTTGGTTTGTGAGCATAATTCATTCTGGAAATGTGCTCGCAGTCCAAAGCACTTGTACAGTATATCAATGCGAATTTCCCAATAAGAAATAATGGAAACTCAGATGATTCGTTCCACAAACCAAAACTATTCATATAAAAATGATTAATACAAAATATAAAATAAAAATTAACCTGCACTTTACCTTTGAAAAGAATCATGGCTGGTGTGAGTGAGTTTCTAAACTGTTGTGGGATTCCACCCAATGGGACGACACGCAGAAGAGCGTCCCAAAGCAATCGCAGTCTCCCAGCGCTGTAGCAGTTTGCCATAAAGGCCAATCCGAAAAGATCGTGGACATGCTATAAGCGCCTGCCATCGATGGGTGATACAAGGAACAAGGAACATTATAAATGCGCAGGGCACAGTGTTACTTTCCCCCTGACCCTGCCTGACTGCTGTGTCTGTGTATAGGAGAAAGGCAGATCCCGCTAAAATAAATAACCGTGCTGTTGCTGTTTCAAGCTTAATAAAGCTGGTGTTGCTAAAAGTACTGAGACTCAGCTTCGAGTTTTCGGGTGTAAGACGGGGACTCGCACGTCACAGCACAAACACACACATATGCAGTCACAATGCTGTAGTAAACAGTAGTTTAGGAGTTAAGGCTCTAGAAACTGCAATTAATTACATTGAGCAACAAGAAGCAGCTACAGGAATCGACATAATGATGCTGCAAAGATGGCGAGACTTGACAGCGAAGAAACGGCACTCGTCAGGAAAGCAGACTACGATCAAAAATGTCTTTAAATCATCACAGGACTGAAATTTTTAAGTACAGTACATACTGTATTTAATTTCAGACAATTCTGTAACTAAGTTCATTTTTTCAGTTAATTTATTCTGTTGTTTTGTTGTAAAACATGATTATTAGGTTCATAATGTGTAAAATTATAACATAGTTTGACATTTAATAGGCTTTTTCTTAATACCTGTCATTATCCAACATTTTCGCTTATCCGACGTTCTGCCGGCCCGTTTATGTCGGATAAGCGAGACTCTACTGTATGTGGTATAAATGTTTTTGAGTTGCAGTGCAGGTGCTATCAGGGGACAAAGCTCATTGACTGTGTTTCACTGCTTGACGGCATGTTGGCTCCCATTGCATCACGTGGGTCTCCAATCCCCTAAACCCCTCAATCATTAATCATGTGCCATTTCCTTGTGATGCTAAATAATTTGCGGAATACTCTTAACCTTGGATCAACAATCGAGTATCTAAACTTCACAGAAGACACATTTATAAGATTGCTGAGATTTATAAATGTACATTGCTCAATTTATATTTACATTTTATTCACAGAGTTAAAAGTTTATGCACATGCTGTACTTCCAAGCACCACTGTATGGTAAACATTTTAAATGAAACAATGTTACTTATAAGGAAACATGACAAAAATTTTGCCCTATTAAAATATTTGACTTTTAACTTTGTAAATCTGCATATGACCATTTCACACATATTTTACTGTTTGTACTGCAATACGAAGTGATGTTTGAATATTCTGCCCTGCAAATATGGCCTATCTATTATATAAAACTAAAAAGCCTTCACTTTCCAAATTCAAATTATAAGTGAATCCTTCAGCTCTTTATACATGAGGGTAAATCAAAATGTAAAGGCAATTTGAAAGTTATGCAGTAACCACAATGGATAGAAGCTGACGCAATACAAAATGTTAACAACGGCTTATGGGAGTTTGAAGATGCACAGCACAGCACTCTGCTGTTAGTATAGTTAAAGCTCAAGTCAAATGGACATGGCCGCTCCACTGCAGGACTGCATCATTGCTGAACAACGCAAAACAGAGATTTCTTTGGGCAGAAATTTACCAAAGGATGCTGGCTCAGTACGGAAGTGAAAACAGTATGACTCGTCAAAAAGTTTATGAATGGGAAGAAAGGTTTAAAGTGGGAAAAACAAATTCGACATTCAACTTTGCACACACAAGCTCACATCGAAATGGCAAATGCCTTCCTCAGTGAAGACTGACAGATTATGTTGACTGCCGTTGCTGCACATTTGGATATCAGCTTTGTATCTGCACATGCCATACTGCATGGTGACTTGGGTTACCATAAACCTCGTGCAAGATGGGTACCCAAACAACTTGCTGATCACAAGCTAACATCCTTCTGTAACTCTCAGCAGGTTTTACTCTCTCTCTGCCCAAAGAAATCTCATTACACAATTTTGTTTTAAAAATGGTGCAATCCTGTAGTGGAACGTCCATGTTCATCTGACCTTGTCTTCAACTAGACTAATTGGAGAGTGCTATGAGTGTCTGAACTACCCAAAAGCGATTGTGAACATGTTGTACTGCATCAGCTTCTATCCATTGTGGTTATCATGTAATTTACAAATTGGCTTTACTCTTTGATTTACTCTTCGTTCTTAGTGTAATCTTAAAGAGAACAAAGCATATGTTCATCTTTTGATATCTTAATAGATTTGGTAATTGAAACATACAAAAATTTTTATAACATTATTTATCTTACCTAATGTGTCCGCCTCTGATATAGACTTTGTTTCCAACTGCAAGTCAATATCTTTTGGAATGGTAAGGGGTTTGTTTTCAATGTGACCATTGTACTTCCTGCATAAGAAAGAACAAGAATGAAAACTACTTATTACTGAGATATCATCACTCATAGTATATTGAAAATCATTTCACCCTTCCCGATTTTCTCTGTGATTACAAATTTTTAAATCTGAATGTTTTCGGGTCTTCAAAAAATTAAAAAAATAAGTACATCTAATACTTGTATTAGATAAAGGACACCTTTGTGAATAACTCATTTATAAAAGTTTTACTAGTGTAATTTATTGAATGAATAGGCTGAAGATTATTAGAAATGATGGTTATTCAACAATGAACAGCATGTTGTGAAAATAAAATTCTCCCCTTTTACTTAATAACTGGTGTAGTGTAACGTAATCTGCAATAACTGCAACTAAACATTTCCTGTTATGTAATATCAGTCTTTCACATTGCTGTGGAGGAATTTTAGTTCAATCTTCCTAGAAGCTTTAATTCAGAAACACTGATATGTTCTTGAGGACTACTTGTCAGGTCCTGCCACACAATATCGACTGAGTTTATTTCTGGACTGTGTCTAAGCTAGTCTAAATTTTTCATTTTGCTTGTTAGGTTATTGTCGTGCTACATGACTCAACTACTTTTCAGGTTCAGCGGCTTATTTAATTTCTGATACAGAGCAGAATTTGTCATAGTTGTACAAAGTACTGAGGGAACAAAGCATCTCTATACTACCATATACTATACTGTGGAATACCATGTTTGCTTTATACAGGACTTAATGGGACTTAAGTCAGACTTGTCAGACTTGCTAGACAGGAAGAAGAAAGTCCACTTTAAAGCAGGAAAGCTCATGGTTTAAGAAAACATGTTTAATATTATAGAAACTGATTTTAGTACTGTTTTCCAACATTACCCTTCTATGCAAATCTAAGCACTGACAGATAAAACATTTATGCAAAATTCCACATATATAAATGTAGTTTATTAAAAAACTGGCAATTATAAAATATACGTCATTGCTAAACATAAGACATTTTCTTTCACTCTGTAAGCATCAAAATATTTGCATTATCCTAAATTAAAGGCATCACTAAACTCAGCCCTTCCTTCAGCTTTTTAAAACAACTGGAAATGCAGAATTAATCTGAATTGCATTTTTTTAAACAAATCTTATTTTCTAAGAAATGTTCCAAATCACAGTCTTTTTTTTACACTAAGAACAAATTGAACAAGATAAAAGTTAAAACTATTTATTTTCCATGCATTATCTTGGAACATTACTGTGGCAAGATTTTATTAAATTATTTTTTCTCATATAGTACATTTCTACTTACAACTTAAAGCTGCAAGTTGGACAAATGTTATTTGTGTGGAAATTGTATAATCTTGCTGTTTGTGTATTTTTTTCCTTTGCACTCTGGTTTCCTTCCCATATACATGTTGAATTAATTGCTGACTGTGAGTTTGAGTGTGTGTGAGTGACGAGTGTAAGGGATTTCTATGATGGACTGACACCCTTGCAAATGCAACTGCATTACACTCTAGTTCAGATAACCATTAAAAGGATTAAGTAGGATTAAAATGTTATTTTACTTACAAGCTTAGACCACTGCACACAATTAATAAAAGGATTAAACACAAAATAAGTAAGAAAATACAATGGCGTAATGTAGAACACAAAACATACAAAATGTACTTCTGTATATTGACACACAAATGCACACATTTTCGAAAAAATAAAACTACCTAAATATTAGAATTTAAGCATAACAGTATGAATAAAGTAGACTAAAGCCAGTCATCAGAGAAGAGAAAAAAAATAAATAAAGAAATAACACTTCACACAATGCAGACTCGATCTACACTTGGCCATTTCGTTGCCAAAGCAATATAAAACAGAAGTGAAGTTAAATGAGTACACCCTTCTTGGTTCTCTGCTAATATGGTAAAGTACAATAGCTTACATATTTTCCCAAATAAAAAAAAAAAAACTTAATATAAAACAGTCCATGGCCACCACCCATTTAACACAGACATTGTTCTAAGTCACCTAACATTTCAAAACTTAGTGCACCTCTGGTCATTGGACAGCTTAAAATCTTCTGTACAATTACTTCCATTAAAAACACAGAATAAATTGTGCCTTTCCTTCATCCAGTCTTTCCTATGTACTTGTACATTTATTTTTCTATTTGTGTAAACAAATGTGGTTCAGTTACTACCCTTGAAGTCTGAATGAGATTCCAACAACAAATGTAAAAAGTAATGTATAATGAAAAGCATTGCTGTAAGTCTCATTACCTATTGGCTCAGCCTAAAGTGAAGCTGATATTTACTTTTGCTTATTTATTGGCTAGCCCAGTGCTGCATATCTTCCCATTTCTACAGTGTGTTGATGTGGAGGAACTTTACAGAATTTCTACATATTGACTGCATTCCAAATTAAAATGTTAATGTACTTTTAACTTAAGTCACAAGGCTATCTACATTTCTTGAAAAGCTGACAAAACTGTAATAATTACCCTAGATTCCAAAGAGGGCCATGGTACATTACCAATACCTTTGTCTAGCTCTTATTAAAACATTGGACCTGGCTGTTCTGTCACTTCTCCCCTCCCAGCTGAGTATTAGGCAAAGAAAATCAAAAAGAAACATTTGAGGAACAACACAAGAAAAATTTTTTCAAACTTAGATATATTTAAACTAAAAAATTACATACTTTTACTCAATAACACACCAAAACAAAAATAAAAGTCCCCTTTAACTGTCCTTCAGACAAATGCCTATCCCATAACATAAAACACACCCCTCATGTTTTTTATGTCACACATTGAAAGTGTTTGTGTATATTTATGTATATATATTTGGGGTTGGTTGGGACCTGCCATCCTTTCTAACGAAAAGTGGGGATTTGGGGTGTTGAGGGGACTGTTTATGTTATGGGATGGGCATTTGCTTGAGGGACGGTTAAAGGGGACTTTATTTTTATTTTAGTGTGGTATTGATTAAAAGTGTGTAATTGTTTATTTTTTTTTTATTTTATTGTAATCATTCCATACAAATAGATGAATTTTTTACAAAAAATAGGATTGAAAACAAATCGACCCCTACCCCTGAGAAAGAGAGCATGGCCAACGAAGTAAAGCTTGTAAACATAACTAAATTGATAAGTTTAACAGGGCAATAGAGATGAATGGAGAAGAAAAAGAAATGTGGGGAGAATTACTTTCTTGGTGCTTTAAGAGCTTATTCTAAAATATTATTGATTAGATCCTGCCAGGTTTTGAAAATGTTCTGTACAGATCCTCTAACTGAGAATCTGATTTTTTCCAATTTCAAACAGTATAAAACATCGGTTTCCCACTGACTTAAAAGAGGAGAGTTAGGATTCTTCCAATTTAACAAAATAAGTCTGCGTGCCAAAAGTGTAGTGAATGCAGTCACAGTTTGTTTGTCCTTCTCCACTTTAAGCCCATCTGGAAGAACTCCAAACACAGCTGTTAATGGGTTAGGAGGAATTGTGACACTGAGCCTGTCTGAAAGGCACTTAAACGTTTTGGTCCAAAATGATGTTCATTTGGTGCAGGCCCAAAATGTGACCAGTGAGGCTGTGACTTGATTGCAGCGTTCGCAGGTTGGATCTTGCCCTGGAAACATTTTGGACAGTTTTAAGTGAGACAGATGTGCTCGATATATAATTTTGAGTTGAATAATTGTATGATTTGTGCATATGGAGCTCGAGTGAATTCTCTGCATTGCTAAACTTCCACTTTTTTTCTGATATGTTGAGTGAAAGATCCTTTTCCCATTGTCCTCTTAGATCTTTGAAAGGGAGGGACTGTAAAATAATTTTATATATTGCAGAGATGGTGTCTAAGTCCTCGGAAATGAGCAATATTTTTTCCAGCATAGAGAAAGGTGCGAGATGAGGGAAATTGGGCAGGTTCTGCTTGACAAAGTTTCTAATTTGAAGATAGTGAAAGAAATGTGTAGCTGGAAAGTTACATATGGAATGTAATTGTTCAAAGGATGCAAAGTTGTTGTCTATATAAAGATCTCTAAGCAATTTAATCTCAAATCTTTTCCAGATATTAAAAACTGCCTATGTTTGCAAGGGTTGAAAGAGGTGGTTCTCTTGCAGAGGTGCCACAGAGAAAAGATTCTCCATCTTAAAATGCTTTCTACATTGGTTCCATGTTCTGAGCATGTGAAGCACAATTGGGTTATTAGTATATTGGCGATAACTTGTATTTATTGGGGCACAAAGCAGGAAATATAAAGAAGTACTGCAGGATTTTACTTCTATTGCAGACCAAGCCTATGTATGTTCATCTATTTTTGTCCAGGGTTTTATAGCTTGTATGTTTGCTGCCCAGTAATAAAATTGAAAGTTAGGAAGAGACCATACACCTTCTGCCTTAGGTTTTGCAGGGTCACTCTTTGGATACGTGGATGTTTTGAGTTCCAAATAAACGAGGTTATGGTTGAATCTAATTTATTAAAAAATGATTTATTGATGTATATTGGAATGTTTTGAAATAAAAAGAGAAGCTTAGGAAGGATATTCATCTTAACAATGTTAATTCTTCCAGCTAAAGTGAGATGAAGGGTTGACCATCTATGCAAGTCTTGCTTAATTTTTTCCATACAGACAGAGAAATTTTGTTGATAAAGAGCTTTATGTTTACTTGTGATATTTACCCCTAAGTATTTAAACTGATCTGCGATGATAAAAGGGAAGGTGTCAATCTAATATTATATGCTTGAGAATTCACTGAAAGAGTATACTTTTAGTCAAATTAATTCTAAGACCAGAGATCTTTTGAAATTCTGTAAGTGCTGTGAAGACTGCAAGCACAGTATTTTCTGGGTCTGATATATACAGTACTATATCATCTGCATATAGAGAAATTTTCTGTTCCAGTCCTTCTCTGATAATCCCCTTTATCTGATAAGCATTTTGCAAACAGCAGTGGTGACAAGGGGCATCCTTGTCTGGTACCACGTTCTAGTTTAAAGTAGTCTGAACAAATGTTGTTAACACAAACTGAAGCTTCTGGATTGGTATACAGTAATTTGATCCATGCACAAATGTTCGGGCCAAACCCAAATTTCTCCAATGTAGTGAAAGGGTAGTTCTATTCAATCATGTCAAATGCTTTTTCTGCATCCAATGATAATATCATCTCTGGGGTGTTTGACTTTGCTGGTGGATATATTACATTAAACAGGCGTTGAAGGTTGGAAGATAAGTGTCGGCCTTTAATAAATCCAGTTTGATCTTGTGATATTACCGAAGGCAGCACTTTCTCCATCCTTCTGCTAAGATTTTTGAGAGTATCTTAACATCATTATTCAGAAGTGAAATTGGTCTATATGATGCACATTGTAACACTGTAAGTCCTTATTTTGTTTAGGAAAGACGGTGATTAATGCTTGACGAAAAGTTTCAGGTAGAATTTGATTGTCTCTAGCTTCTGTAAATGTTGCTAATAAGAGGGGAGCTAGCGGAGTGGAGAATTTCTTATAAAATTCTACAGGGTAGCCATCAGGGCCTGCTGCTTTCCCGACTTGAAGTGACTTCATAGCATCTAGTAATTCTGATAACGCCAAAGGTTTATTCAGTTCTTCAGCACTAAAAGTATCTATTTGTGGTATCTGTAATGTATCCAGAAATGCATTAGATTGTGTGTTTAAACTCAGTAGAATATAAGGACTTACAGTAGTCTCTAGATGTGTGCATTACATTTTTATGGTCAATGATTTAGTCTCCGCTCGTGTTGGTGATTACTGGGATTGCATTGCGAACTTCTTGCTTGTGGATTTGTTGTGCTAAAAACTTATTAGCTTTCTCTCCGTGTTCATAGAAATGATGTCTTGATTTATAAATAAGTTGTTCAGTTTCTTTAGTTTGCAAGAGGTTGAGTTCTGAATGCAGATCCTGCCTTTTCCTATGAAGAGGCTCACTTGGACGCCTGGAATGTTCTTCGTCTATTCTAGTAATTTCGCTTCTTAGCTCTGATACTTTCTTGGTTTCCAATTTATTCCTGTGGGAAAGATATGAAATAATCTGTCCTCTTAAGAAGGCGTTTAGAGTTTCCCAGAGCATTCCTGCAGAAACCGTTGAGGATATATATTTGTCTCTAGGAAGAAACTGATTTGTATGGATATAAATTCTGTACAGTTCTCGTGTGCTAATAGAAATGGGTTAAGATGCCATCTGCGAGGTGAGTGTGTGGAGTGCATGGTCAGAAATAACAATAGCGTCGTACCTGCATGATTTAATTGTAGGCAAGAAATTATTATCTATAAAGAAATAATCAATTCTTGAGTAGCAATGATGCACTTGTGAGTAGAACGAATATGTTCTTGAGTTTGGGTTTAGAAACCTCCAGGGGTCTGATAAGTTGTGGTCAGTTACAAACTGTGTAATTGTCTTTGCAGTGTTATTCTATTTTATTCTAATGTGTCTATTCTAATCTAATATTATTCCTTCTGCATCCATCTTCCAGAGCCGCAAGTCTGTCTATAAGTTTTTTGCATTCGGAATTCGCAGCTGTAGCTTTTCCATCGGCGTAGATGCCAATTGTTCCGCTGTTTCAATTCGAGCCGTGAATGTCTGCTTAGTATCATCCAGCTGATCGGCAAGTTTTCTCAGTTTAGACATATTTTCTTGAATGTGTTCCTTAATTTTCCACAGCAGACCTTTAAAGGTCGCATCAAAACGATTATATAGACGCATTTCCAGGTCTTTATTATCCTGCCGCAGGTTCTCATTTGTCTTGAGCAAGTCACTTATTTCTTTATTCATATTTATCTTAATGTCTTTCTTAAGCTACTTTATCATTTCCTTCAGTTCTGACAAATCGTTTCAGCTTTCATGCTCTTCGGGTGGAGTGGCAACCCCAGTTATAGCCGATACTTTGGGGTCGTGAGGAGTAGATGAAAGCACGGACGCAAGGCCTTTTCTGGTTTCAAGTGATCTTCTGGAATCTGCAAGCTATCGTGACCTGCATCGCTAGCACCTTCACTCTCGACTGGAGATGATGCAGTGGAGCAGGGTCCTGGGAAGTCTGTGCATTCGCCTGCCTGTTCCAGGTCAGTCTCTGAGAGGCCGTATCTCGCACTTGGGACTTGATGTCTGTCTAGACTTGGATGTAGCTTTAAGTTTAAGTTTCTGACCCGCTTTCTTGTTACTCATGTTTATATCCTGTAGTGGAAACTCCTCGGGTCAGGTAAATACAGGATACCTCAAATAATTAAGAAATAAGTGAAAAATAAAGCTGCTGCTAACGGAGCTCCGCTTCAGATGTCCATCTCCCATAACGGACAAGACTAACTCGCCAATTGTTTAGTTTAAATATATCAAAGTTTGTAAAATGTTTTTCTTGTGTTGTTCCACAAATGTTTCTTTTTGTTTTTTCTTTGCTTAATACTAAGCTGGGAGGGGAGAAGTGCCAGAAAACTCAGGTTCAGTGTTTTAATAAGAGCTCGACAAAGTTATTTGTAATGTTGCATGGCCCTGTTTGGAGTCTAGGGTAATCGTTACATAAGTGGCACCATCTCAGAGGACCTGGGTTGTTTAATTGCTTCTTTCTTTCATACTTTAAGTTTCTTCTGGGTTTATCACTTTGCCAAAATGTCAGTACAGTCAAAGCAGGAAGACGTCATTTTGAGAAATCTGCTGTGTGAGGATAGGGTAGTCACCATGTGACGATCGGAGCTTGTCCAGCTGTCCAGGAGGTGTTGAGTATGCTGCAGTCTTCGTAACTGGATGAGCCTCTGGAACAGGAAGAGGAGCGCATGGTTAGTAGTTTGCGTATTTGGTCAGAGCTGACTGAACAACTGGGTGCCTTAAATACCAGAATTTCAGAGGTTGTGGAAAGTACTGTCTCATGTGAATAAGGGCTATGGGCAGATATTTATACATCCAAAGAAGGCGATTAGGAATTTTTGCCTATGACTATAGGGCTCTCTGTTTAAAATGATGACCACGGCTAAAAGAGGAAAAAATTATCCATCACATATTAAATGCCTGTAACCCTAGGTTGGCAGAGGGTCTTAGGGGTGTAGTGAATACAGTGAAGGCTTGGTTAAGGTTGGTTCTCAAATAGAATGGGACTGTGCAGCATCCAAGGAGTACTGAAACAAGGTCTATTCCAGCACCAAGGACAGTCAAGCTCAGAAGGCCTCTAGGAAAAGCAAACAAGATGAAGCTGATCTCTCGGTGATATAGATGAAAACTGCACTATTGGTTGTACCAGATCAAGCGAGGAAGTGGGAAGTGGATGCAGTAGTGGACACCGGGAGCCGTTATATGCTGATGAAGAAGAGTCTGTGGCAAAGGATGGTCCGTACAGGAGAGGATTTCATTTCTTAATCTGTCAAGTTTGTCTTGGAAAATGGAACTGAGCATCTTGCTTTAGGCAGGGTCCCTGTTGCATATCAGCTGCATTCCACAACCTGGAAGACTGACACTTGCTCCTTGGGTTGGATTCGGTTACCACCACTAAAATGAATATATATTTGCACCCATGCATGTATTCTCTGGCTGGGGGTGTAATGCACAGCTTTCTATCAAAAGCCCGGGAAGGTCTCCATTGGGCCCTCTGCAGAAGTTTTAACATCTGATGCCTCCGTTTTGACCAGCATTTGGAACCAGCCTCCTGAGGTGAGACCTCTGTTGCGACAGTGGTCAGTAGTGAGGACAGAGGGGTTAGGTGTAACCAACCTAGTCACTCTTGACATTTATACCGTTGACAAGGTTCCTATCTGCAATCGTGTACGTAGGGTTTCCCGTCAGAAGCTATCATTAAAAAACATGTAGACAAGATGCTAGCCGAGGGGATTATAGAACCTTCAAGCTCCCCATGGGCTGCCCCAGTGGTGCACAAGAACGGTACAGATGGTACATACCGTTTTTGTGTAGATTTTTGGGGGCTGAATTCTAAAACCCACTTAGATGCGTATCCCACACCCACTGTGCATGAGATACTGGAGTCCCTACATGGCGCTGCTGTTTTCAGCACATTGGACTTAAGAAAAGGATATTGGCAGGTGTCTATTGGAGGGGGGAGTAAAATGAAGACAGCAGTCATAACTCCAGAAGGGCTGTATCACTTTAAGGTCATGCCATTTGGCTTGAAGAACGCAGGTACCAGCTTTCAGCATCTGATGGAACAGGTACTGAAGGGGTTACTAGGGAAGATCTGTTTCGTCTATATAGATGATATCACCGTCTTCTCCTCATCAAATGAACAATATCTCAAGGATCTGAACGATGTCTTTGGAAGGATTCAGCATGCTCATCTAACCCTTAATGTAAAAAAGTGCCACTTCAGCCAGTCCCATATTTCCTTCCTTGGGCAGGTGGTTTCAGCTAAAGGGGTCAAAGTCAATCCAGAGAAAGGCAGGGCTATTGGAGACTATCCTACACCCATCGACCTTAAAAGCCTTGGGACTTGTAGGATGGCACCATAAATTCATTCCCCGATTGGCTGACATAGCTGCACCATTGAACCGGCTGAGGAAGAAGGACTCTCCATGGAAATGGTCACCTGATTGTTAAAATGCAGTTGAGCAGCTAAAGGCCATCTTACTGTCTCCTCCTATCTTGGCCCAACCAGATCTAAACTTACTTTGCAAGTGCAGACAGATGCAAGCAATGCAGGCCTTGGTGCGGTACTCGCCCAAAGGAAAGGTGGGGAAGAATATGTAATCGTGTATGCCTCTCGGGCCTTGCATGGTGCGGAAAGCAACTATTCTATATCTGAGAAGGAATATTTGGCGGTAGTATGGGTGGTCGAAAAGTAGAGGCATCTTCTGGAAGGGGTGGAATTTGAAGTGGTCAAAGACCATAATGCACTCACCTGGGTGTTTAATCACCCAAAAACATCTACCTGCTTGATCCAATGAGTGTTGCAACTCCAGGGGTTTTCATTCAAGGTCCTTTATCGGAAGGACTGTGGTAATATTGTTCCCAATGCATTATTGCGGGGCATTGAACTTTCAGGAATGGTTTGTGTGGCTATGGCTCAGAGCTTATGGTCAAACCTTCCGTTCCCTGAGCATGCAAGAAGTTGCTCGAGCCCAAAACATCAGTCCGGTATGCCAGGGGTTTCAAGAGAACTTAGGCGATCCCGGGTCCAGTCGCATCCATTTCGAGGAACTACAGGGTGTCTTGTATAGGTCTATTCCCTCTAAACTTGGAGGAACCAACTTTCAGCTGGTTGTTCCTGAAGAGTTTGTTCCCGAATTCATCCAGTACTATCACGACAGTCCCTTTGGAGGTCACCTTAAGAGGATGAAAACCATGTTGAAGATCTTAGAGGTGACTTGATGGCCCTCCATCCATAAAGATGTATAGAGCCACGTTAAGCAATGTCAAACTTACCAGAAGTACAAAAACCCATCTGGTCAACCTTCAAGATATCTTCAATCTGTTATTGTACAAGAACCAGGAGAGATGTTGGGGTTGGACCTAATGGGTCCATTGGACCTCACTCCCAATTGGAAGACCATCCCGATGGTGATAATTGACTGCTTCTCAAAATGGGTAGAAATATTCCCCTTGAACGAAGCAAAAACCTCCAAAATATGTTCCATTTTAAATAACAACATTTTTACTCGCTGGGGTGTTCCTAAGTTCATTGCCTCCGATCAGGGACCCCAATTCATCAGTTCGGTGTTAGAAGGATTATACCTTGCGTGTTGAGTCAAGAGAAAATTGACCACTGCTTACCACCCCCAGAGTAATTTAACTGAGAGGGTAAACAGAACCTTAAAGACTATGATGGCATCCTATGTTGGAGAACTCCACCAGGACTGAGATTAAGTGGCTTCCAGAGTTCCGGTTTGCTTTGAACACTGCGGTGCATGAGGCTACTGGGGAGACGGCTGCTCTGATCGCACTAGGTAGACAATTTAAGGGGCCGCTAGATAGAATGATTGACATGGCTCCCTCCCTAGATTCTAGATCATATAACATGATATACACATTGGAACAGCTGAGACAGAGGGTTCAGAAAAGGTTGATGGCAACTACATCTCGACATGCCAGATATTATAATGCCCATCACAAGAATGCGCACTTTGTGGCGGGAGATCTGGTCTAGGTGAGAGTGAACCATCTCTCTGATGCTACATTCTAATTCTCTGCTAAACTTGCACCTAAGTGGATAGGACCAGTAAAAATTGTAAAGAAACTAAGGGCCAGTGAACTACCAGATAGTCAAAGGGGTAGGCATAAATTAGATACATGTGGCTAACATTAAATCCTATTTGGGCCCCCATAGCTATGGGGGGGGGGGGGAGTTTGGGGGATTATGCAGCACTGCCACATAAGGAGTTTTACCTGTGTGTGTTTTATTGTGTCTTGTGTGCTTTGTCACTGCTGGGGTCCCCCACTCAGATTCAGGTGGTGGAGCCTTTCATGGTTCAGGATCGGGAATTGCGAGGCAGTGATTGACAGCATTGACTCCATGGGCAGGATCTGGAAGGCTGATAAACAACACTGTTCCGGTTGGACAGCCAATGAAGGGTCGGAGCGCCAAAATTAAAATCAGCAGGAAGGAAGTGATCGAGAGAGGAAAAGTCGCTTTATGTAACAAGGGTGATACGATGGACGTTAGACGCCGAGGGAAAAAAAAAAAAAAGTAGAAACGGTCACGCCTCTAACACTGGTGAAAGGTTAGTGAGGTGGCCACTTGCTTGCCTTTTTTATTCTCTCTTTCTTCAGACTGTCCATTGGTTTTAGATTGCCGATTTTCGGAGGGTCAGATATGTGATTTTTTTTTTTTTTTTTTATAGTTTCGGGATAGCACTGTCATCCATCTTTCCTTGATCCTTCACAATCTGACTGCCTTTGTAGCACTGTTCTCCTTCCAATGAACAATAACCCTTTGGGGCGAATTTGTGAAATATGCTTTGTTTATATTTGAGCATATATATGTGCCTCTCCTGCTCATGGGCGTCTTTTCTTTTTCTTCAAGTCACATTGAAAGTGTTTGTGTATATTTATGTATTATTACACATATACATACATACATATACATATATATATACACATACATACATATACATATATATACACATATATATATACATATATATACATATACTAGCAAAATACCCGCGCTTCGCAGCGGAGAAGTAGTGTGTTAAAGAAGCAATGAAAAAGAAAAGGAAACATTTTGAAAATAACGTAACATGATTGTCAATGTAATTGTTTTGTCACCGTTGTAAGTGATGAGTGTTGCTGTCATATATATATATATATATATATATATATATATATTATATATATATATTTATATATATATTTACACACACACATAAACATATATATATATATATATATACTGTACATATCTATACATATACACATACATATATGTAACCGACTCGACTCTGCTTTTTCCTGCGTTGTGTAAATAATTATCACGTAGGCACGTTGGGTTAGAACACAAGCTTTTATTTTCCTCTTTCAGTAACCCCTTTGCAAAACAAAAAGAAAGAAATAGACAGAGCGTCACATGCACGTCTTCTTCCCTCTGCCCCTACAGCGTTCACCACGCTTCTCGCGTTTTTATACAAACACATTACATATAAAACTATTTACCAAAAAATTACTCCAATTTCCAAAGAAAACTATTTACAATACACATAGCTTTATACAAAAAAAATCCTAATTTTATAATTATATACTCTTAAATGAAAAGGAAATATATATATATATTTATATAGCATACCTTTGCAAAACAAAAAGAAAGAAATAGACAGAGCGTCACATGCACGTCTTCTTCCCTCTGCCTATTAAATAATAAATTAAATCGATTATAAATTAATACAAAGTAAATGAAAAAAATAAAAAAATATCAGGAAAAAAACTGAAACCACAACCTACCCCTACAGCGTTCACCGGGCTTCTGGCGTTAAAGCCAAAAATGCCGTGCACGCAGGTTGTGAGGTGTGACGCTAATTAACGCTCGTGCTACAACCGATTATATTGTTGGTATACTATAAACTATTCACAGGGATCAAAACTTTTGGGGAAGTTCATAACAAAAAAAAAAAAAAGAATAAATAAATAAAATTATAGATAACATTTTACACTTTGCTACATATATATATATATATATATATATATATATACACATACATATACATACACACATACATACATACATACATACATACATACATACATACATACATACATACACACACATATATATACACAAATACATATATACACATACACACACACATATATAAACATATATATATATACATATACATACATATCTACATATATACACACACAGCTATTTCGTATCAGTGCAATACGCTGCTTGTTAAAACGGATAACTCCCGCTCTTACGTGCAAGTCTGCGTGGATATTATGAACCATCGTATTTGTTCAAGTTCTATTTAAATTTTAAACAGAAGGAATTTTTATTTAGTCGACAGAAATATCTTTGGTAGGAATGGTAAAAACAGACAGGAATATTTTTCCTGAATAAATCAACTCAAAACTGGTGCATTTGTGTCTCCCATAAAAGTAGCTTCACTTGAAATCACTTTGTGATTGTGCACGGGTAAAAACGTCTGCTGAAGTGTCAGATTCTTATTTAATTCTTCTGCTTTCTGTATCTTCTGCATTGCATTCAGGTCTTTCAGGTTACCCTGATGTTTTGTCTCATAGTGCCGTCTTAGATTAAATTCTGTAATTACAGCCACATTAGCTCCACAAATGAGACACACGGGTTTAACGGCAATGTCAGTAAACATATACTCAGCCTCCCATCGGTTTTTAAAGGCTCTATTTTCAGAATCAACTTTTCTCTTCAGCATCGTGTGGGCTAGCTTCGCAATAACTTGCAAGCTAGACTTGATTAACGCGGTAAGTGTTCGGCAAGGCAGCTGAAGCGCTGCATTATGGGATCTGTAGTTTATTGTGTTACCAGCGCTTCATATACCCGGGCCATTAATAACAATAATACAGTATATAAAATGATCTCGCGGGCTGGATATAATTACACGCCAGTCCGGATGTGGCCCGTGGCCCTTGAGTTTGACACATATGGACTAAATAGAACTTGAAAAGAAATATTTTTTTGTACATCGAGCCCGCGTGCTATTGTGGTTTTGCCTGCATGCCTCAATAAGTTACCCTCCCCTCGCTCTTACTTTTTTACCGTTCATCTAATGAATACACTGAGTATGGCTTTACCAAAACAATCATTGATTGCGAATAAAGTATTCATTATTCGAGTATGTAGATCGGGGTATATATATATACACGTTTCTTACTGCATCAATAAACAGCTCGTTTTACCTGACACACTGCATGCACGGGTTTTTTTTTTTTTTTTAACACTGTCTTCCTTTAGCGGGACATTCACTTTTTCCACCGTGTGCTTTGTTTCTGCAGTAGCTGCACTTATTACATACTTATCTTGTATGTATCAGACGCTTCATATTTTTTTGCTGCCTTTTCAATTGTGTAATTCGGTTTTTGTTCAGCGCTCTTCGGAACTCTTGCTTTTTGTCTGTGCACTGCGTCAGTTCACGTGAGCCGCTCGGTGTACATGCATGTAGGTTTGGATTTTTTTTTCTCCCTAAATAATAAAAACCATCATTTAAAAACTGCATTTTGTGTTTACTTGTGTTATATATGACTAATGGTTAAATGTGTTTGATGATCAGAAACATTTTGTGTGACAAACATGCAAAAGAATAAGAAATCAGGAAGGGGGCAAATAGTTTTTCACACCACTGTGTGTGTATATAGATAGATAGACAGATAGATAGATACATACATACATACATACAGTACAGGCCAAAAATTTGGACACACCTCCTCATTCAATGTGTTTTCTTTATTTTCATGACCATTTACAGCACTCCATCACTCTCCTTCTTGGTCAATTAGCCCTTACACAGCCTGGAGGTATGTTTGGGGTCATTGTCCTGTTGAAAAATAAATGATCGTCCAACTAACCTGACTTCTGCACAACACAACTGCTGGTCCCAACCCCATTGATAAAGCAAGAAATTCCACTAAATAACCCTGATAAGGCACACCTGTGAAGTGAAAACCATTTCAGGTGACTACCTGTTGAAGCTCATCGAGAGAATGCCAAGAGTGTGCAAAGCAGTAATCAGAGCAAAGGGTGGCTATTTTGAAGAAACTAGAATATAAAACATGTTTTCAGTTGTTTCACCTTTTTTTTGTTAAGTACATAACTCCACATGTGTTCATTCATAGTTTTGATGCCTTCAGTCATGAAAATAAAGAAAACACATTGAATGAGGAGGTGTGTCCAAACTTTTGACCTGTACTGTATATATGTGTGTGTGTGTGTGTGTGGGGTTGATTGGGACTGGCCATCCTTTCTAATGAAAAGTGGGGATATGGGGTGTTTGAGGGGAGTGTTTATGCTATGGGATTGGCATTTGCTTGAGGGACAGTTAAAGGGTACTTTTATTTTTGTTTTGGTGTGGTATTAAGTAAAAGTGTGTAATTGTTTAGTTTAAATATATCTTTGTCACATATAAGTTTGTAATTTTTTTTCTTGTGTTGTTCCACAAATGTTTCATTTTGTTTTTTCTTTGCTTAATACTAAGCTGGGACGGGAAAAGTGACAGAACATCCAGGTCCGATGTTTTAATAAGAGCTCGACAAAGTTATCGGTAATGTAGTATGGCCTTCTTTGGAGTCTAGGGTAATCGTTACAAAACAACCAAGGTGAATTAAAAAAAAAAAAAAAAAAAATCATAATTCTTATGAGGCACAACACATTTTAGCTATTGGTCACCCCTGCTAACTCTTCCTCAGACACCTGAGGTAAGTTCAGTTTTCTTCATCTGTTCTCACTAATTTCCATAAGTGCATAGTAGAGTCCATCCTCACCAACTGTATAACATCCTCATATGGCACTTGGGCATCTCAAAATCGTAAAGTACTACAAAGGGTGATGAAGAAAGCACACAATATCATCACAGCGCTGCAATCTCTTTAGGATAAATATAACACTCACTGTCTTAGAAGGATAACAGTATTATTGAATACTTTAAATATAATGCACAATCACTTTTCTCATTTCTCCCCTACTGCAAACACCATTTCTATCCACAAGTCAAAAAATTTTTGAACAGCAAATTTTAACAAATATTGTAACAACAAAACCCACATAAACAAACCTATTATACAAAAACTCAAACAAAACTGTTATGCAATATAGAGCTATGTCATTATGGAAAAAATGGCACAAAGGTGCGTCTCTGATTGCTGCTGGAGGTTTTTGTTGCACGCTGTGCACAGAATACAGCAATGCAGATGTGATGGCATTTTTCCCCAAAGTCGTTTCGCGAAAATGACATCATGCACAAAGGCATGCCCCTGTCTCCATAATATATGGAAACGCGATTATTGATGAGATTGACAAATGATGCACTGGTCGGAACCATATGCCGTCATTAAGCGAGCATATGCATGCTGTAGTCCCCCTGGGGAAATCACTTCATGCCAAACCCAACTTGGATGAATGAAATCCACAAATAATACATAGCCTCAGTAGTTATGTTCCTGAAAAATCCCACAGATATGGAGAACTTGCGCAGATGCTGAAGCAGCAACGACTGTACTGGCCTCCGGAGTAGTGGCACTATTCTAACTTCTCTCTCTCTTTCTTTCCTAGGGCACGAAGCGGAAGTAGACAATGGCCAACAGTGAGATTAACCGCGTCAAAGAACTCCAGGCTCTCGACATCCAGATCCAGAAACTCCTGTCCAGACGGAGGCTCCTGAGGGATTTGAAGGCTCGTCTGCTGGAAAAATCCTCCCCGACATCTGAAATCATCACAGAAAATCGCAGTTCAGTAACATCGACTCCATGCTGTGCCGCTCACTTTCAAGGCCAAGTAAGCTTTACTCCCGTGCCTCGTCGTCAGAGCGACGACGTCAATGACGAAGAACTCGGCCTGTTTCAGCTATGCAGGTGGGGGTTGAAGGCCAGAACACCTCCATCGACACAGGCAAGCATCTCCACCCAGAACCGGTTTAACCCTCTCCGAGCCCCCAGTTTGCCTTCTGCCCTGGGTGATGTATCTGTGATTGGAGATTCAAATCGTACAAAACCTAAATATTTCTTGCCCTAATCAGAAAACTTTTGCTTCTTGTTTTCCTGGTGCGCGTGTCCAATGTGTTATGAGACGAGCGCCGACAGTCTTCGAGAGGCACAAGAACAGGGCAGTGGGATCCATTGTGATACACACCGGGGTAAACGACGTGAGACACCGACAGTTGGAGATTCTTAAGGCGGGCTTCTCAGCACTTATTAAAGCCACAAAGGAGAGGACCCCAGCTGCAAGAATCTTCATCTCGGGTCCCCTACCTCTCATTAGAAGATCGAACGAGTATTACAGTCGTCTGTTGGCATTAAAAACATCTGGCTGAAAGGCTACTGTGAGAGTCAAAACATCGGGTTTGAAGACAACTGGGATCTCTTCTGGGAGAGGCCGCATTTCTTCAAGCGGGATGGTCTGCATCCAAATAGATTCAGCGCCCGGGTCCCCTCCGAAAACATCATTAAGGTAATTCGTCTCTCTTGACTGTCTATTTTAACTCCTAACCCTGTCCATAATGCTTTGCTAGGATGTGATAAATCGGTAACAAAATCTTCCTCCAAAGTGCACTGCATTAATACTGTAATAACTAACCTCAATGCATGTAAAAAAACTAGGCAGTGCAGCATAAATACGAATAATTTAATTACAATTACACCTTTTGATGAATAATATATTAAAACTATAAAAACAGACTATAGATTAAATAAAAATTATGCACAGAGCGATGCTAATAAAAATAACTTAATTTCTATCTCGAATACCCATAACACACATACAACTCAGTTCTGCTCGTCCAAAACATTAAAAATGGCTTTATTAAATGTTAAAGCATTAACCAACAAGACGTTTTCCATCAACGATCTTATTAGTGATAGAAAAATTGATTTTATTGCACTAAGTGAAAAGTGGCTTAGCCCTGATGGTGCGGCTGTTTTATTCGAATCTGAACCTCCGAATTACAGCTTTGCTAATGCGGATTACCAAGGTAAGAAAGGCAACAGTTTAGCAAACATTTACATGAGCCAGTTAAAGCGTAGATGTCGGTTTTGGCAAATTCTAGTCCTTTTGAGTATCTTGCCATTGTTATTCATGGAGTTTCTCAATTTCTAGTATTACCCGTGTATAAACCTCATAAATATAATGCGTCTTTCTTTGAGGAATTCTCAGACTTGTTGTCAATTGTAATTACAAACTATGACACGTTCCTAATAGTCGGTGACTTTAACTTTCATAACAATAATTAGTGGGACCCGAAATTAAAAGAATTCATGAACCTCCTGGACTCTTGATTTAAGCCAGCACATTAGTCAGCCTACACACAAAGCAGGTCATACATTAGACTTAGTAATTACAAAAGAACTAAAAGTTGATGTGAAGCAGATCATTGATATTGGTCTATCAGACCATTTTCTCTTACTATTTAATATAGAAATAATGATAGAAAATATTCACGAGAAGCATATTATTAAAAAAATGCTTCTTTGATTCATTAGCAACTTCAAAATTTACAAACATTCTAAGCAACCAGTCCGTTTATAATGCTTACTACAATAGTGAGAATAATTTAAATAGTAAGGTGGAAAATTTTAATACTAAGGTGAGAGCTGCTGCTGACATAGTTGCACCTGAAAAGATAGTTAAAAAATCTTCTAGCACTGTTAGACCCTGGAAGACCCAAAGAGTGTCTGATCTAAAGAGAACATGCCAGAGAGATGATCCTCTTAAACCCCAGTAGTCTATTTTAAACAAATTCAGTTCTTTCGCCAGGATAGATTTACCTGATTTATATAAAACAATTTCTCAACTGAGACCCTCCATCTGTGTCCTTGACCCAATACCAAAAATTTTTTTTAAAGAAGTATCGGGCGTGCTAATTGATAGTATTCTTGACATAGTAAACTCGCCATTAGATACGGGGGTCTTCCCAGACTGTCTTAAGACTGCTGTAGTTAAACTCCTGCTCAAGAAAAATAATCTTGACTCCTCTGCTTTTGAAAATTTTAGACCTATTTCTAGCCTGCCTTTCTTAAGTAAAATACTACAGAATGCAGTCATTATGCAACTTAACGATCACCTCAATAAACATGCTATTCTTGATAAGTTTCAGTCGGGTTTCAGAACAAATCATATCACAGAAACTAAACTCGTTAAAGTAGTAAATTACTTGTGGGTAAATGCAGACAGAGGCCGTTTATCTATTCTCATCCTCTTAGATCTGAGTGCTGCATTCGATACCGTTGATCACAATATTCTTAGAAATCGCCTTAGTCAATGGGTGGGCTTCTCTGGCAGTGTCATAAACTGGTTTGAATCTTACTTGCCAGGTAGAAAACTCTTTGTTAGTTGTGGTAATTATACTTCAAAGACACAAGATCTTCTATATGGTGTTCCACAAGGCTCTATACTGGGTCCGCTGCTCTTTTCAATTTACATGCTTCCATTAGGTCAGATTATCTCGAGGCATAAACACTGCTGAAAACATATTATTTTAACATGGCTTTCTCGTAGCTTCATCTTAGTTAAATTCCGATACTCAGTATATTCATTTAATTATCATTATTATTCATGGTGGCTCCAAAATCCGTACTAACCCCTGCTAACTCTTCTGTTCTTTTTCCAGTTTTCTGTGGTGGCGATCTGCACCACCACCACAACCACCACCTAATCAAAGCACCGTGATGTCCTAACATTGATGGATTAAAGGCCACAAGTCCACATGACCATCATCATCAAATTCTTTCATGAGAACCCTGAATACAATGAGGACTGATTAAGGTAATTTATGTTAGGTAGAATTCCTAGAGTGAGCTGGGCGGTCTCGTGGCCTGGAACCCCTACAGATTTTATTTTTTTCTCCAGCCGTCTGGAATTATTTTTTTTTTTCCCCTTCTATCCTCCCTGGCCATCGGACCTTACTTTTATTCTATGTTAATTAGTATTTCCTAATTTTAATTATTTATTCTGTATTTTTCTCTTTCTTCATCATGTAAAGCACTTTGAGCTACATTGTTTCTATGAAAATGTGCTATATAAATATTTGTTATTGATGTTGTTGTATGGGAAATATGGGGTTAGGTCTTGGGTGGGTGACGGGATTGGAGAATAGGGGCAGGCAGACACACTGGCCCTCTGCTCTTGACCTTTAGGACTTGGCAATGATCCTTCGGCAGGTTCACCATCAAGTTCCATCTTCTTCTAGGCACTCCACCCGAGACCACAGGGAACCATGGCAGCACCGATCCAAGAACTTCTCTAAACCATCCAATCAGTAGTAGTGAAGGGCAGTGTACAAAGGGCATAGGCTTAATCAATGCACGCTTTTGACCCACACTAACAATTCCACATTCATGCCCCTGCCCCATATCACAAATGAGGTTTAACAGCTTACCCATGTCTCTAGGCACTAGGTAGACACACGCTGATCCATTCTGTGTAGCGTGCATGCACCCCAAGAGATCTAAAGGCATTACAGACCTGTCATTGCTGCTGTGTGAGAAACCTTGTAGAATTATCTAAGGTTTTGGGAGTATCTGTCTGGAGTATCATTAAAAATAATGAACACACTGGTGAGCTCAGTAATCACAAAGGGACTGGTAGAACAAGGAAGACCTCCACCGCCGATGACAGAAGAATCCTCACTATGCTTATAAAAAAAGAAAGACCCAAACGCCTGTCCAAAAGATCAAGTACTTACGGGGCCTGCAGAATTCTAGGAAAGGGTTTTGAGAACAAACAAGACAAATATAAACCTGTGTCAGAGTGAGGAACGTGTGGAGGCAAAAGGAACTGCCCAGACCCAAAGAATAACATCTCATCTGTTAGACATGGTGGTGGGGTGTTATGGCTTGGGCTTGTATGGCTGACACAGGTACTGGCACACTTATCTTCATTGATGAAATAACTGTTGACGGCAGATGCACAATTAATTATGAGGTGTATAGAAATATCTGCTCAAGTTGTAGTAAATGCTTCCAAACTCATTGGACAGTGCTTTTTCCTACAACAAGATAACAATCCCAGACATACTGCTATGGCAACACAGGACTTTTCCAAAGCTAATAAAAGTCACCTGATTTAAATCCAAACGAGCATACCTTCCATATGTTGAACAGAAAACTTAAGGGGGCAAGCCCCTGAAACAATCAGGAGCTGAAGATGGCTTGGTAGAGCTTTACTCAAGAAGATACTCAGCACCCGGTGATGTCTATGAATAGAATACATACAAGAGATATGCAACAAAGTAATAAATAAGACTGCTTTAAGATGCCTACAATTGCTATGCCCCTAATATTATGGTGCCCTGAAATGGGGAGAACCACATATAAAAAGTGTTGCCATTTCTACATGATGTGACCAAAATTTATGCAATTAAAGTCTGCAATGTGCACTTAAATCAGATCTGAATTGTTTGATGTGTAATTTTAAATTGTGTAGCAAAGAGTAAATCAAAAAA
>JANRMT010062837.1:48336766-48348875 GCA_026402145.1 Polypterus bichir lapradei
ATATATATATATATACACACACACACACATACATATACACACACACTTGCACACGAATAAGTACTTGCAAATATATATTGTACATAGCATTTTCATGTGTCTTTTGTTTTAATTGCATTAAAGTTCCTGGATGTGGGAATTTTACGGTACTAAATACATTATATACTATGTACACATGAAAATAAACATGAACCTGACTACAGATAAATTATTTAGGTATAATTTAAGCTTCTAAAAGTTTTATTTCTTCTTACTTTAAAAATAGAAGCAACTGTACAAATAACAGCACACATTTTTATGATATTCTGACCATCAAGATATTATTTTTTTCACCTGTATAATCAATATATATATATACACACACACACACACACACACACACATATACACATACATACACACATATATACATACATATATATATAAAATTTAAAAATATATAGAAAACAACTTTGTGAAAACAAAAAGAAGTGAATACTAAGGATATTATCAAAGTTTTCTTCTTTTATTCCAGACAAAAAAAGGGCAGAAACAAAAAAAAAATCTCATATACAATGTTAGGGATCCCCACTGTTGAACGTCTTACAGGGTCATTATCTAGAAAGCAGCCCTAACAGCCAGCACTCACAGAGTGAATAAACAACAGTGCAGGCTGTCTAACTTAAGGGAAAGCTAGATTAAAGGTTTAAAACTCCCAAGAACAGCTGGCACTCAGCTGTAGGCACAACGGGCGTACCCATGGTTAGACATTCTTCACAAATCCGACTGATCCCTTTCTTTATGCTCTTGGAAAATGCCAAATTTCAGTCCCACAGCTATTAAAAAAAGGTTAAGAAAATAAAGAAATATGGCAACTCAGAGGTTCCTTGCTCTAGCACACTCCGAAGGAACAGAATTAACTAGCTCCAGTTTTTTTTGCAAGTAGAGAAAGAGGGACCTAAAGACAACCTTAGATAAACATTTTTAATGCTAATCTTTAACAATGTTAGCCACCAGGGAGTGACAATGACAGTGTGATTTCTGGCCACAAAGATCTCGAAAACATCAAAAATACCTCCCTAAAAATGTAATACATTTAAAACAATCAGTTTAACACAATCTAGTAGATTATGTAAAAATAATAATAAAAGAAAAACGATGATGAAGAGAACAAAAGGTTTAAATGTCAGCTTTGTGCTAAGTCATATGCACCTTTATTGCGTGGCACCGAGTTTAAACAGCTGTGGGCTCTTTGCTAACAACCTCAATAACTCTGTGGGAAGCAAAAATTAGCTTACTGTACAACTGTAGAACAGGATGAGAGCTGTTTTATGGTTGTTTCTGGAAAGAATAATATGTATTTCACTAATGTATTTCAAAGAATATTTTTCTTAATGGCTTTAAACTGAAACTTAATTTTTGGTAAGGAGAATTTCATGTGTGACCTGATCAAGGCTGCTACCTTTCCAGTGGATGAAATAATAAAAGTTATTTTGTTTTTCTAGATGTTACTTTCAGCAGTTTTACGCATCATGTTTCCAAGCTAATAGTAGATTTGAAATAAGATGAAAAGATAATGTATATTAAAAATAACTTTTTCTACAGGACTCTCATTCTTTTGTTTTCATACTGACCAGAAATCTGGGGTGTGGGCATGGTTGGTATTGAATTTTGAGCAGATTTTAAAATATTCTAAATTTATTAACAAACATTAATTATTCAAAGTGTATATAATCTGTGCCTATTCAAACTTTTGAATGCAATTTTCATTTCAGAAAATGCACTATCAAATTTAATTGCACTTTATAACCAAGTGTTATGTTCACTAAATGAGAAATATAATTTGAAAAGCTTTAATAAGGCAATAAAGTGTAGCATTTCTAAAAATACCTTGAAGAAATGCAAGTCGCAAACATTGATGTCACTTTTGTAAGTTCCACCTGTGAAAAGAACTGATGTGTCCAGCATAAGACATAAATCTTAAAGACAAGTTTAGTATTGTTGAATTCAGTTATTTCTTTACAAACATGATGTATATGTATTTACCACGCAAAACTGTGCTCTAAAGTAATTTTTTTTTTTTGATAAAGATGGCTTACACTGATCCCTGAAGTGCTGAAGCTGATTTCCACAATTTGCACGTGAACTTGACGTTAGCACATTGTCAAACTGCAACATTGCACTGAATGACTATGCACATATCTAACTCAAGCAGTAATTAAAACAATACTACATGCCAAAACCAATCCAGATCTGTTGTAACTGGTCTACAGACTCGCTGGCTCCCCTCCACAACAATGTGTGCGTAATCTGATCTCTCACTCTCCCGCTATATCAATTCCGGGAACTTTTTGACTGCCCTTCGTATATTTATTTGACCTTCCGAGGCAGACTGAAAATTAGGGCTTTGAATGAACAAATAAACGATTCAGAAACAATTATTATAGTTGTAAATGTACCGTAGCTACCTAAACCAATACTAACAAAAAGGTGGGAAAAGGCATACTTGTGTCTTAATAATCAGTATATCCAGTGTTGAATACTAAGAAAATTTAAAAGGTTTTTCCTTATATAAATTTATTACTGTATATATAAAAAGTTTGTAAGTTTAATATATGTCAGTCTTTTGTATGTGCCATCAAGTTTTGTTTACAAGTTAATCATTAAAACTATAGCTGTTTCTACTAATAACTAAAATAAGAAAAAAAATGTGAGACCGCTTGCACTTTTCTGCCTAATCACAAAATATTGTATGCGTTAACTGTCATGGTTATCGACCTATCCTTCTCTTCTACCTTTAAAGCTATAATTTCATCGACAAGAAGAGCTCTGATTTTGCCTATAAAAATAAAGCTTGTGTAACATATTACTGATGTAGTAATAAATGAGTTCTATTTTAGATTATATATCTAGATCATATATCTATTCTTATACACTACATAATTCCTCCATAGAAAATTTAATCGATTTTCATATACAGTGCATCCGGAAAGTATTCACAGTGCATCACTTTTTCCACATTTTGTTATGATACAGCCTTATTCCAAAATGGATTAAATTATTTTTTTTCCTCAGAATTGTACACACAGCACCCCATAATGACAATGTGAAAAAAGTTTACTTGAGGTTTTTGCAAATTTATTAAAAATAAAAAACTGAGAAATCACACGTACATAAGTGTTCACAGCCTTGGCTCAATATTTTGTCGATGCACCTTTGGCAGCAATTACAGCCTCAAGTCTTTTTGAATACTAGGCTGACCCGCCTTTTAAGGCGACCGACTTTTAAGTTGACCACTTCTTAAGGCAATTCAATATGTAGATCAATTTGATATTTTACACAAACTCCTTAATTTGGTTATATTGCATTTGAGCGGTATTACTTTAATACTCGTAGTTTCTGTTATTTTTGTGATGAAATTGAAACTTTTTTTCTATATTGAGGTCGCCCTTTTGAACCCCCCTGATATTTACTACGCGGTGAGGCATTTGTACTCCATCAACATTAATTATTTCCAGAGACATAATTTTGTCTATTTTTCCAGCGCATCGCGCACAAAAGCAAGGGAACGATGGAGACGGAAGGACAATCCCGACCGCTTTTATATAGTAAGAAAGAAGAAGATATCGCAAAGTCTGGAGTAGAAAATCATCTTTTACCTGGAAAAACGAAACTACAAATCCCATCGTGCATTGCAAAATGGACGGGGCGTGTGTGAAACTCCGTGCCTGCGTAGTACTCACGGGACGGAAGGACAATCCCGACGGCTTTTATATAGAAGGATGATGCCACAAGCTTGGCACACATATCCTTGGCCAATTTCACCTATTCCTCTTTGCAGCACCTCTCAAGCTCCATCAGGTTGGATGGGAAGCGTCGGTACACAGCCATTTTAAGATCTCTTCAGAGATGTTCAATCAGATTCAAGTCTGGGCTCTGGCTGGGCCACTCAAGGACATTCACAGAGTTGTCCTGAAGCCACTCCTTTGACATCTTGGCTGTGTGCTTAGTGTCGTTGTCCTGCTGAAAGATGGACTGTCGCCCCAGTCTGAGGTCAAGAGCGCTCTGGAGCAGGTTTACATCCAGAATGTCTCTGTACATTGCTACAGTCATCTTTCCCTTTATCCTGACTAGTCTCCCAGTTCCTGCCACTGAAAAACATCCCCACAGCATGATGCTGCCACCACCATGCTTCACTGTAGGGATGGTATTGGTCTGGTGATGAGCGGTGCCTGGTTTCCTCCACACGTGACGCCTGGCATTCACACCAAAGAGTTCAATCTTTGTCTCATCAGACCAGAGAATTTTGTTTCTCATGGTCTGAGAGTCCTTCAGGTGCCTTTTGGCAAACCCCAGGCGGGCTGCCATGTGCCTTTTACTAAGGAGTGGCTTCCGTCTGGCCACTCTACCATACAGGCCTGATTGGTGGATTGCTGCAGAGATGGTTGTCCTTATGGAAGGTTCTCCTTTCTCCACAGAGGACCTCTGGAGCTCTGACAAAGTGACCATCGGGTTCTTAGTCACCTCCCTGACTAAGGCACTTCTCCCCCGATCGCTCAGATTAGATGGTCGGCCCGCTCTAGGAAGAGCCCTGGTGGTTTCGAACTTCTTCCACTTACGGATGATGGGGGCCACTGTGCTCATTGGGACCTTCAAAGTAGCAGAAATATTTCTGTAACCTTCCCCAGATTTGTGCCTCGAGACAATCCTGTCTCGGTGGTCTACAGACAATTCCTTTGACTTCATGCTTGGTTTGTGCTCTGACATGAACTGTCAACTGTGGGACCTTATACAGACAGGTGTGTGCCTTTCCAAATCATGTCTAATCAACTGAATTTACCACAGGTGGACTCCAATTAAGCTGCAGAAACATCTCAAGGATGATCAGGGGAAACAGGATGCACCTGAGCTCAATTTTGAGCTTCATGGCAAAGGCTGTGAATACTTATGTAAATGTGATTTCTTAGTTTTTTATTTTTAATAAATTTGCAAAAATCTCAAGTAAACTTTTTTCACGTTGTCATTATGGGGTGTTGTGTGTAGAATTCTGAGGAACAAAATGAATTTAATCCATTTTGGAATAAGGCTGTAACATAACAAAATGTGGAAAAAGTGATGCGCTGTGAATACTTTCCGGATGCACTGTATACTGCTATACCACTTTACTCCCCAGCTCTTAACTAATACAGTAAATGTCAACTACTTTCTTTTATAGAAGAATATGGTAAAGCTGCATTGCAATAGTTGTGCACTGCATGATGCATGAGAGCTGCTACACCACACCAAGATGATGAAATGTGATGAACATTTTCTACTCTTCAGCCAGCACTTCTTGTTTTTCTTGTCCATGTTTTCTGCTTATCTCGGTCTTCTCCCAAACTAGTTTATTTCCTTTCCAAAAAGTAAATTACCTTGTGCTTCTGTTGCTAGACACAGTAGTAATTGAACAGCTGAAGAGTTGTCTGTTGGTCTCTAGATTGCTTTTCCCTTCAGGCACTTTCAAAAGTGACTGTGTACTGCATGCATCAAGAAGCCTTGTGTAGATAATATGCCTTCATTTAATCACTGGCTATTTTTATAGATCCTAGGGGGTGGACTCCCTTAATTCATTATTGAAGTTTGTTGTTACCTCCGTAGGTGGCTGGGTCTGCCACACAGTTTAAGCAGTGGAGCACTGTATGGGAGAAGCAATAAGCCGAGGTTCCCAATATGGAGCTTTGAAAAAGAGTTTAAAGTGTCACGCACAAGACGCACTGCTCTATCAGGACTCCAGGGACTCTAGAGTGTTATCAGCAGGCATCTTGGTATAGACAGGAAGGAAGTTGAAAGCCTAGGATAGCCTGGAGTGAGCAGAATCTCGGCTGAAACAAAAGGCTCTGGTGGGTGTTTGGGCAACAGGGGGGACAGGTCTGGGAGCAATCCCACAACCTCAGCACAACAAGACCCATGGCAAAGACAGTTACCATCTAGTCCTGGAGGAACTGTGTGCAGGTGGGGAGGAAGAACAAACCAGCAGGGTGGTAGGCATGCGGCAGCAGGGAGCATGGACAACTTGGACGGGAGTGCTGGAGAGGACATTATCTTGGAGATGATATCTGGCTAGCTGAACCACAGCGTATCAAGTTCATGGTTCAAGCCATGTATGATGTCCTACTAGCCAAGCAAATTTACATATGTGGGGCAAGACTGAGTCTCCATTATGTTCTCTCTGCACTGGAGCGAGCTCACTGGAGCGCATACTCACTACCTGCACAGTAGTTCAGTGAGGGCTTCTACTGCTAGTGACACAACTAGGTGCTCAAGTCAGTGGCAGAGGACATCTCTAGAGCCATGGCTAATAACAGGATCATCCACAGCCAGAGGGGCATCACCTTTGACAAGGTAGGAGAGCAGCCTCAGCCACAGCCTTCAATAGCAGCTGGCCTGCTCACCTCTGGACTGGAAATTATGAGTAGACTTGGGTAGACAACTCATGTTCCCAGACCATGTTACACCAACCTCTTTGAGGCCATACATGGTATTAACCTCTGCCTTTTCAAAGCAGGTCATTATAGTGAAGTTGACAGTTCCTTGCGAGGACTGCACTGAAGAGGCCAATGAAAAAAAGTGGTCCAAGTACCATGAGCTGGTGAAACAGTGCCGAAGGAGTAGCTAGAATGATTGTTGTGAGCCCATTGATGTGTAGAGGCTTTGCTGGCCACTCTTTATGCAAGGTCTACACCCTGCTTGGTATTACAGGAGCTGCAAAAAGAAGAGCCATAAAGTCCACCATAGAGACTATAGAGAGGGTCTCCAGGTGGCTTTGGTTCAGAAGATCTGAATCATAGGCTACTGCTGCTGGGACACAAGCCAGAGCCTGATCAATCCTGGATGGGTCACCTGAGCGAGGGTGTCCGATGTTGCAAAACCCAAAACACTCAAGAACCTTAGGAAACATCACTGATGACGTGTCCCAGCATATCCTTGGATGTATCTTTTAACTAAACTCTTAAGTTACAATTCCTTGTACATTTGTACATTCAAAATTAATGGATATTTTTTAAACTTTGATTACTAAGTCGAGCACCACAAATAAACTATATATACAGTTTATTTTTAATCTCACAATAGCAGGAGTATGTGGAATTTCCTGCAATGTACAACGGATGATGAAAATGCTTTTAGCCTGAAATTCAAAAAGGTATGCCACTGTGCTGATTTTTAAAGTGACCAAAGATTAACTCCTGCATATGTGAATTACACTATAAACCACAAATACTAGAAAGGTGTGGTTTTTACATCAGAAAGGATGCTGTGGAGAAGGTTAGTATACCTAAACATCCATCTTTATAATAAAGGAGACTCCATCTCCACCCCATTGTGAGCCTGTTAGGACATCAGCACACTGAGGGACATTTTCTGATATTGTTATATGATTTCCTCTCTGAACCTCTCTTCTCTCCCTCTCATCCCCAGACAGCAAAGGTGTTTCTGCTTGGTCCCTATTGCACCAAGATGGAATAGTCCTCTCTGTGAAAATTTTCTAAGATGCTCTTCTAATCTTCGATGTCCTATTTCTAAAATCTGGTTCTGCTTGAATTGTCTGCATTGCAGATCCAAAGGTCATTGATCAGTGATTGATTTTCAGGTCGTTGGGAGCTGAATGGTCAATGGTCAGTGACATTTAGTCCTTTCAGTTTTGCTTTTCATCTTTTTCAGCTTCTGGCCTAGTGGTGTAACTGCCATTTTCCCATTTTGATATCCTGGCTCTTTATTATGCACACCTTTTTTCATTACTTATGTTTTTTTTATTTACTTATGTTCAAAAAGTTACGATGGGGTTGGGCTGTAGTAGTTTGTAATAAAACTAGTTATAATAGATTCACTTGGTGTCTGTTGAATTTAATAAAAAAAGATGCTGCAAATGTTGGCTTGATTGGACACCAAATGTAGCAGAAAAATGGGAGTGTCTCAAGCCCACGTCAAGATAGATGACTATTTCAGGGATTTCCAATCATAGCTTTAATTTACATAATCTAAGCCTGCAATCGGAGGCAAACTCATATAAAGCCGATCACCTAATGTGACATACCCAATGACTGACTCTAATCAAACAGGTTTAATTTTCTCTTTAGTCAGAGCGAAGGGCTGTGTGGGCCCAAGAGTTGGCAGCCAATGAAAATTTATCCAAAAATTCAATGCACCAAATGTAGCAATGAGGATACTAATAACAAAATGGAAAAAGATAAAATGGGCCAAAACTGTTGCTACCTACTAACACTTAAAAACCAATACCACACAAACAGAAGAGAGGCCCAGCTGTCTCATGTCTCGTGTTTTACACAACATGACAAAATGGAGGGGGTTGTGGTGAGCCGAGATTTCTGTTGAACTTCCCATAGCTGTTAGTCTTTCACACAGTGCCAATTCCATCAGGTACCTTTTGGCTGTCAGTAAAAGGGGTGTAACTTACTAATAAATGTACTAGTATTGCAAATATTTTTTGTACCAAAGAATAATTAAATATTTTATCACATGCAGCAGATGTGAAAAATTACTTTATGAATATTGAAGTTTAGATTTACTTATGAATTTAATTGTTCAGCTTTTCATTTTTGAAGCCTTATTTTCCTGTGACATATACTTGCAAAACAAAGGATCTACCTCTTCAAACAATACACTTCAATACTTGCTTTAATTTCACCAATGTGTACATTGAAGGTGGATTTATAGGTTGTACTATGCCTGCAATTGTTTAAGAGCACATTTGCAGTGTGTGTACACGATGCTGAGTCTCAGTGCCTTAGCAAAACCAACTTTATTCACCTTGAAACAGGAACAGCATGGTTATTTATTGTGGTGGGTCCTACCATTCTCCTATACACAGACACAGCAATCAGGCCAAATAAGTGGCCAAGTAATCCTGTTCCCTGTATTTAAAATGTTCCTTGCATCACCCATCGACGGCAATTGCTTATAGTGCGACGGCGATAGACTCAGATTTGATTTAGCTGCGAGTTGCTACAGCGTTGGTAGCAAACTGTCTTCCACAGATGTGGGGAATCACGCTTCGAGATGCTCTTCAGTGTGTCGTCCGGTTAAGGGGAGTCCCAAAAGAGTTTAGAAACCTTACAGTGTGTATACGCTGTGATAAATGCAGGTGTTTTAAGACACTGTTATAATATGCTGCTGTAACACAATGTCAGTACTAAGCTTTATGAAATTAACGGCCACAAAAAAAAAAAAAAAAAAAAAAAAAGAAGATTGATTTGTGTATGCGATGCACTTGTTGCTTTAGTTTGCATAATACATACAAATTAAAGCCACATGCCACACAGACATTCTTATTCTTGTGTTTTTAGTAAACTATGTACAGTAAACAGGAAAACAGAACTACAAATCAAATTTAAACATTACTTACCTGTCTTTCTTGTTTTTCACCTTTATCTGTTTCCCAGCAAGGTTTCTTAGCTCTTCTTCCGTAGGATGCTGATACCATCTCAAGCTAAAAGTAAAAAAATATCATTTAAATATTAAATATTGGATAATATACTTTAAAGAAATACTCCACCCAAAAATGATATTTTTTTTATACAAGTTATTTACCCCCCCTTGTTTTGTAATCATTAAGAAAAATATGTAATCTTATGTTTTCATGGAGAATTTAGATCAAGAATTTTAATACAATACAAACCAATGGTGATTAATGCTGTACAATGGCAAATGATATGAAAAATGTCCTATATTATAAAATACTGTTAAACAGATGCATACAGAAATATTCTGTGCACATTATAAACAGGTAAGACAATTGAAATGAGATTGAGTTTTGGAAGACAGGACTCTCTTGATCAAAGAATGAGCAGGACAGGCATTCATTTGACCAATGAATAAGTAGGAGAAGCAGATCTCAAATTAAAAAGCTCAAATTTAAAACCGGGCGACACGGTGGCGCAGTGGTAGCGCTGCTGCCTCGCAGTTAGGAGACCCGGGTTCGCTTCCCAGGTCCTCCCTGCGTGGAGTTTGCATGTTCTCCCCGTGTCTGTGTGGGTTTCCTCCGGGCACTCCGGTTTCCTCCCACAGTCCAAAGACATGCAGGTTGACTGGCGATTCTAAATTGGCCCTGGTGTGTTTGTGTGTCTTGCGGTGGGTTGGCACCCTGCCCAGGATTGGTTCCTGCCTTGTGCCCTGTGTTGGCTGGGATTGGCTCCAGCAGACCCCCGTGACCCTGTGTTCGGATTCAGCGGGTTGGGAAATGGATGGATGGATGGAAATTTAAAACCTCAATCCTACGTGAACCGTGATCTAAAAGAATTGATAACCCAAAAAAACAATTTCAACATGGAACATTAATAGAACAGAAGGAATTGCAGAAGGAGGTGAAACATTGGCTTATGATGGAATGGCATAAAGATGGCTGGCATTCATAGAAATAATCAAGTTAAATTTGTAGGGGTCAAAACTGACTATCAATTGGCACAAAACTTTAATGAGTTATATTCATGATCTGAAATACAGTATTTTATTTCAGAAGTAAGTCAGCAAAAGAACAGACAGAGGACTGGGGCCAGGAGTCGGCCCATCTTTGACCAAAAAGGTCCTTAAACAAAACTTGGGCACAGACAGAATAAGTGCCATCTACTTCATTACTGTGCAGAGGATCTCTCTCCAATATTCTATTCTATATTTGAAATGTCCTTGAATTTACTGGAGGTGCCCAGCTTGTAGAAACAGGCGGCTGTTATTCCATTGGCAAAATCTGCACGCCCCAAAGCATTAAGTAACTTTAGGCAAATGGCATTAATTTTTTCATATCATGAAATCCTTTGAGAAGTTAATTATGAGACAACTACTAAACAAAACTGAGGCTTTTCCTCTGACCCTCACGAATTTGCATACAGAGGAAAGAGGGGTGTGGAGGACCCTACAACAAGACTTTTGAATCTACTGCATTAGCACGTGGAATGATCAAAAAAAAAAAAAAATGCAAGACTGCTGTTTATAGACTTTTTGTCAGCCTTTAACATGATCTAGCCCCACATTTTAGTTTAGAAACTGATTGATCAATTCTGTCAGGACCCTAACTTGATGGCTGGATTCTGGACTTTAATAAAAAGAACACAAAGAGAGCATGTCAATGGCTGTTTCTCTGATAGCCTAAGCACAATCTCTGAGGCTAGGGATCTGCACTGGCAATCGGAAGGTTGCCAGTTCGAACCCCGTAAATGCCAAAAGGGACTCTGCTCTGTTGGGCCCTTGAGCAAGGCCCTTAACCTGCAATTGTTGAGCACTTTGAGTAGTGAGAAAAGCACTATATAAATGCAAAGAATTATTATTATTATTATCATCTTGTGGCACTCCACAAAGTTGTTGTTAATATGTTTTATTTATACTGTGTACAAATGACTGCAGGAGTTTACAGAAGGATAGACATATCCTGAAATTTGCAGATTACTGTCATTGTGAGTTTACTACAAGACAAGGAAGACAGTCATGGACCCATTGTCAATAAGTTTGTACAAGAGTGTGATCACCCTAATTTAGGACTTAAAAATTTCTTAGGAAAAAGATACGGTTGTAGATTTCAGGTGCTCTCTACCATTCTCTGTCTCAACTCTAACTCTAATTAAAGGGGAGACAGTGGAGTTGGTACAGCAATGCAAATATTAAAAAAAAAAAAAAAAAAAAAAGCAGTCAAGACTTTTCTTTCTTAGGAAACTCAACTGTTTTAAAGTGGAGAGAACCATGACGACACTTTTTTTGTAACTTACTTAATGAATTCAAAGTATCATTTACTTTTATCTGTTGGTTTGGCAACCTTGGCAATCTATACTAATAAACGGCAAAGCCCTCACTCACTCACTCACTCACTCACTCACTGACTGACTGACTGACTGACTCATCACTAATTCTCCAACTTCCCGTGTAGGTAGAAGGCTGAAATTTGGCAGGCTTATTCCTTACAGCTTCCTTACAAAAGTTGGGCAGGTTTCATTTCGAAATTCTACACGTAATGGTCATAACTGGAAGCTGTTTTTTCTCCATTTACTGTAATGGAGATGAGCTTGAAACCCGTGGGGGCGGAGTTTGACATAATCACGCCTCCCACGTAATCACGCAGTACGTAGAAAACCAGGAAGAGCCCCAAAAA
>JANRMT010062837.1:48353875-48392621 GCA_026402145.1 Polypterus bichir lapradei
GTGACTTTGAAGAACAAAAAAAGTCCGTCTACATGCGGCTCGAACCTTGTGCATGTTTGGTAGCACATATCTGTGTGAGAAGCTCTTCTCAGTGATAAAGACTAACAAAACAGCACACAGGAGTCGCCTCACTAATGAGCACCTGGAGTCCATCCTGAGAATCTCCACAACACAGAACCTCACACCAAACAGAAACGAACTTGTTGCCAAAAAAAGATGCCAGGCGTCCAGCTCTAAAATGACATATGAGCAAAGACAACTGAATGATTTGATTTGTTATTGCTGAAAGGAACACATTTTATTTATATTTCCAGGTTTTGTTATGCAGCATGTTCATATTTGAATTTGTATATCTGTCCTGTCTGTTTTTACCATTCCTACCAAAGATATTTCTGTCGACTAAATAAAAATTCCTTCTATTTAAAATTTAAATAGAACTTGAACAATAATATCCACGCAGACTTGCACGTAAGAGCGGGAGTTATCCGTTTTAACAAGCAGCGTCTTGCACTGATACGAAATAGCTGTGTGTGTATATATGTAGATATGTATGTATATGTATATATATGTTTATATATGTGTGTGTGTATGTATATATATATATGTATTTGTGTGTATATATGTGTGTGTATGTATGTATGTGTATATATGTAGATATATATATATGTATGTATATATGTGTGTGTGTATATATATGTGTATATGTATAGATATGTATATATATATGTTTGTGTGTGTGTGTGTAAATATATATATATATGACAGCAACACTCATCACTCACAACAGTGACAAAACAATTACATTGACAATCATGTTACGTTATTTTCAAAATGTTTCCTTTTCTTTTTCATTGCTTCTTTAACACACTACTTCTCCGCTGCAAAGCGCGGGTATTTTGCTAGTAAGAATATAAATCATCTTAAAAACATTATAAGAATTTGCACTAAAATTATTGGTTCACAGCCGACTACATGACTGAAATGTATTGCAAACAGGTTAGAAAGAAAGCCAACTCAATTCTGTCAGACAGTAGCCATCCTCTTTGCTCTAAATTCCTGCTGTTGCCATCAGGCTACTGATTTAGGTTTCCAAAGGTTAAGAGCAACAGGTTTAAGAACACTTTTAGTCCTTGAGCTATGATTATTTTCAATTCTGTCATTTGTAGTGACGTTGCTAATGTTAAACTCTGCATTATTTTGTATACTGCTAAAAGTAGTTATTGTTCTTTTTATTGATCTTGAGTGTGTGTTCATGCAATAACATTAGTTGTCAAATGTTGTGTCTTTGTTTATCCATTGGATCTGTAACAATGTTTGTAGCAAGAAAGTACAAAAAAGAGAAGACAATTTTCTCTGTGGGATAATAAAGTCGCCCTAACCTAAACTAACTTAAGAAGATGCTCAACTAAAGGCAGGGAAAAAGAGTATTCTCAGTACTTTGTCAAACAGTTTTACATGCTCCAGAAAAGACAACACAACACTTGGGGAAGTTAAACTTTTAATATTAGTGGCATCTGGCAGGATTAATTATGATTACACATGCAGATCATATGATACATCTCGGCTACAGGTGAAATGTCACACAAGAATGGAAATATAACCATTATTTCTGTAGTTTATATCTTCCAACTTCATAAGCTTAGAACTTAATGACACCACATAGTCCTCCAACAATCTAATCTGCTTATAATGGTGTCTGATTATTTCCATCAGCTTTCTAACCTCTAATGAGAGTTTTTCTGCTCAATTTTAACATCTTGATATCACCTGAAACACTCAACCTGAAACCTCTGTTGTAGCCATTCATGCACAGTGAAGACAAAAACAGTTATCAAAAAGAGAATGTCCATATTTGATCTACCTTTGTGCTGAGGCATAATAACTTTTAGATAAAAAGACCTCCTTACTGCACTGAGAATTCAGAGTGAGACCTTCTTCATCCAAAATCCATTTTTGGATTCTAGAAGGTAAGTAGGAGGTTTAAAATACATTAAAATACTAAGGTCTGTGTGTGTGTGTGTGTGTGTGTGTATGTGTCTAGTCCCTGCAAGCAATCTAATTGGTCATTTTGGCTTTGGTGATGTGACTGAAAGAGGAAGTGCAAGTGTAAGACATATGAGAAGTATAGGCATAGGAGCATATGTCGCTCCAAGTAGCACAAATCAGGTAGCGATGGGAACATTTAGAGTCACCTTTAAATACTGGAAGAACAAAAGTGGACACGTGGGGAGCAAAGCACCTTAAAAACAATAACAGAGTCTGAAAAGGGGGCTCATCCGGAACACTTCTGATAGAAGGAGTGCTGGTGAAGACAGGTTCAGACATACATGGATACTAAGGAAAAGCACTAAATGGACATATGCGGCAAGAAATATCAAATATTTTAACATTTAATCTATTACTTGTCTTTGACAAGTCACATGGCTAGTTTATATATAAACAGAAAGCAACATACAGAATATGAGATTAGCAAAGTGAAGAAAAGCAAGAGTACCTGAAGATTTACCTCAATACACATCCACCAACCACCAAAAGTCAAATTGTGTCCCTTACAGTGTTATTTTCAAAGTGTTTTTTAAGAAGCTGTCAATTTGGACTGTAAGGGGTGTTCGCAAGCAGTTCTCAAACACAAAAAGCAGTATAACTGGCCAGAAATAATAAAAATAAAATTTATTACAACAAGAGTAAACAACAACCCCAAAGTCTCTTTAAGACCTATCTACATGATGTATGTCACAATCCACATTATATCTGTAAGGGTAGCTGCCCACTTACCTAACCAATTACATTAAAGCACCCCATCTCCTCTTCAACACACTCTTGCACACTTTCTTTCTCTAGAGTGACCACCATCTCTCCAGCCAGGTGAACCTGTGCCTACGATCAAGTTCTTAATTCTCGATCCATGTTTTCTTCTGGGTATATCCTGGGATCTGCTGCCTGGGTCTTTCATGACATTATAAAGCCTACTTAACATTTAACAGCTTCAATTTTTAAAGATACACTTTTAAAACATTTTTTTTTTCTGTTAAAACCATGCTTACGGAATTTATAAATGTTAATTAAGAGACGGCTTCTCATACAAATTTTAACACTTTGTTAAGCAAACCAGTACAGTAATCAGGTACAGTTGCGCTTGAAAGTTTGTGAACCCTTTAGAATTTTCTATATTTCTGCATAAATATGACCTAAAACATCATCAGATTTTCACTCAAGTCCCAAAAGTAGATAAAGAGAAACCAGTTAAACAAATGAGACAAAAATATTATATTTGGTCATTTATTTATTGAGGAAAATGATCGAATATTACATATTTGTGAGTGGCAAAAGTATGTGAACCTCTAGGATTAGCAGTTAGTTTGAAGGTGAAATTAGAGTCAGGTGTTTTCAATCAATGAGATGACAATCAGGTGTGAGTGGGCACCCTGTGTTATTTAAAGAACAGGGATCTATCAAAGTCTGCTCTTCACAACACGTTTGTGGAAGTGTATCATGGCACGAACAAAGGAGATTGCTGAGGACCTCAGAAAAAGAGTTGTTGATGCTCATCAGGCTGGAAAAGGTTACAAAACCATCTCTAAAGAGTTTGGACTCCACCAATCCACAGTGAGACAGACTGTGTACAAATGGAGGAAATTCAAGACCATTGTTACCCTCCACAGGAGTGGTCGACCAACAAAGATGACTCCAAGAGCAAGGCGTGCAATAGTCGGCGAGGTCACAAAGGCAACTGAATGCCTCTCTCACATTGGCTAATGTTCATGTTCATGTTCATGTTCATGTTCATGTTCATGAGTTCACCATCAGGAGAACAATGAAAAACAATGGTGTGCATGGCAGGGTTGCAAGAAGAAAGCCACTGCTCTCCAAAAAAACACTGCTGCTCGTCTGCAGTTTGCTAAAGATCACATGGACAAACCAGAAGGCTATTGGAAGAATTTTTTTTCTGGACAGAGGAGACCAAAATAGAACTTTTTGGTTTAAATGAAAAGTGTTATGTTTGGAGAAAGAAAAACACTGCATTCCAGCATAAGAACCTTATCCCATCTGTGAAACATGGTGGTGGTAGTATCATGGTTTGGGCCTGTTTTGCTGCATCTGGGCCAGGAAGGCTTGCCTTCATTGATAGAACAATGAATTCTGAATTATATCAGAGAATTCTAAAGTAAAATGGTCAGGACATCTGTCCGTGAACTGAATCTCAAGAGAAGGTGGGTCATGCAGCAAGACAATAAGCCTAAGCACACAAGTCGTTCTACCAAAGAATGGTAAAAGAAGAATAAAGTTAATGTTTTGGAATGGTAAAGTCAAAGTCCTGACCTTAATCCAATCGAAATGTTGTGGAAGGACCTGAAGCGAGCAGTTAATGTGAGGAAACCCACCAACATCCCAGAATTGAAGCTGTTCTGTACGGAGGAATGGGCTAAAATTCCTCCAAGCCGGTGTGCAGGAATGATCAAAAGTTAACGGAAATGTTTAGTTGCAGTTATTGCTGCAAAGGGGGGTCACATCAGATATGAAAGCAAAGGTTAACATACTTTTGCCACTCACAAATATGTAATATTCAATCATTTTCCTTAATAAATAAAATGACCAAGTGTAATATTTTTGTCTCATTTGTTTAACTGGTTTCTCTTTATCTACTTTTAGGACTTGAGTGAAAATCTGATGATGTTTTAGGTCATATTTATGCAGAAATATAGAAAATTCTAAAGGGTTCACAAACTTTCAAGCACAACTGTAAATTGGTAGCTGGATAATAAACAATTACAGATGAAAATTAAAAAGGCACATTTCTTGGCTCATTGCAAATTGTTTTAAAAACTATTCAGAGGATGGAGTAACTGCCTCACTTAAAATGTACTGTTAAGATGACAGAGAAGTGTAAGACACTGTTGTCACACTTCTACTGGCTGTAGTGGAGGGAGTGAGACATGAAGGAGTGCAGAGTTTGAGTTGATTCAAGGTAGGAAACTACTGTAGTTTACTCAAACACCTTTCCACTAAACATATTAAATTAAAATTATTTATGACCTAAAACATGATCACACTTTAACAAACATCCTACAACTAGATAAAGAAAATCCAGTAAAAGAAATGACACAAAAACATAGTTTTTCATGGAAAATGATCCACGTTACATATTTGTGTGTAAAAAAAAGTATGTGAAGCTTCCGCTTTCAGTAAAAGGTATGATCCCTTTGTGCAGCAATAACATAAACTAAATGTTTCTGGTAACTGTTGAACAGCCCTATTCATTAGCTTGAAGGAATTTTAGCCAATTCTTCCTAGCTGAAATGCTTCAGGCTCAAAGATGTTGGTGTACCTCCTTGCATACTTGGTTCACTGCTTGCTTCAAATATTTCAATAACATTTTTATAAGAGTAAAGTCAGGACTTTCACTCAGCCTTTCCGAAACATGAACTGTCTTCTGCTTTAACCATTCTCTGTTAGAGTGATTGTGTGTTTAGGGTTGCTGCCATGCTGCAAGACCCATTTTCTCTTGAGCTGCAGTTCATCAACAGATATCCTGACATACTCCTAAAGAACTTTCACTGTGGCTGAAGGAGAAGAAAGTGAATGCCCTTGTGTGGCCCAGTCAGAGCCCTGACCTAAATCCCACTGGAAATCAGTGGAAAGATCAGAAGACAGCAGTCCACCAACGCTCACCATCCAATGTGACCGAACTTGAACAGTTCTGTAAATAAGAGTGGACAAATATTGCTTAATCTAGATGTGCAAAGCTGATAGATAAGTATCCCAACAGACTCAAGGCTGTCATTAAAGCAAAAGGTGGTTCAACAAAATATTGACATTGGGGGGTGATCCTTTATTAAGCTCAGTATTTTGCTGTGTGCTTCGGGTCGCTGTCGTGTTGAAAGGTGAACATTCTGCCCATCTTCAACTTTCTGGCAGAGGGTATCAGGTTTTCCTCAAGACTTTGGTGGTATTTTTTATTTATATATATATATATATATAAGTGTGTGTGTGTTTGTGTATATATTATATTATACACATACATACACACACACACACACACACACAAATATACAGTCATGGCCGAAATTATTGGCACCCATGGAACTTTCCCAGAAAATGCACCATTTCTCCCAGAAAATTGTTGCAATTACAAATGTTTTGGTATACACATGTTTATTTCCTTTATGTGCATTGGAACAACACAAAAAAAACAGAGAAGAAAAGCCAAATCTGACATCATTTCACACAAAACTGAAAAACCGGGCTGGACAAAATTACTGGCACCTTCAACTTAATATTTGGTTGCACGCCCTTTAGAAAAAAATAACGGAAATCAAGCACTTCCTATAACCATCAAATAGCTTGTTACACCTCTCAACTGGAATTTCCAACCACTCTTCTTTTGCAAACTGCTCAAGGTCTCTCAGATTTGAAGGGCGCCTTCTACCAACAGCAATTTTAAGATCTGTCCATAAGTATTCAATCAGATTTAGATCCAGACTCCTTGCTGGCCACTTCAGAACTCTCCAGCGCTTTGTCTTCAACCATTTCTGGGTGCTTTTAGAGGTATGTTTGGGGTCATTGTCCTGCTGGAACACCCATGACTTCTGACGCAGACCCAGCTTTCTGACACTGGGCCCTATATTGTGCCCCAATATCTTTTGGTAGTCTTCAGATTTCATGATGCCTTGCACATAGTCAAGGCACCCAGTGCCAGAGGCAGCAAAACATCCCCAAATCATCTTAGAACCTCCACCATGTTTAACTGTAGGTACTGTGTTCTTTTCTTCGTAGGCGTCATTCCATTTTCTGTAAACAGTAGAATGATGAGCTTTACTAAAAAGCTCTACCTTGGTCTCATCTGTCCACAAGACGTTAACCCAGAAGGATTTTGGCTTCTTCAAGTACATTTTGGCAAACTCCAGTCCTGCTTTTTTGTGTTTCTGTGTCAGCAGTAGGGTCCTCCTGGCTCTCCTGCCATAGCATTTCATTTCATTCAGATGTCGACGGATAGTTGGAGCTGACACTGTTGCACCCTGAGTCTGCAGAACAGCTTGAATATGTTTTGAAGTTGATTGGGGCTGTTTATCCAGCATTCGGACTATCCTTCGTTGCAGTCTTTTATCAATTTTTCTCTTCCGTCTACGTCCAGGGAGATTAGCTACAGTGCCATGTGTTGTGAACTTCTTGATTATGTTGCGCACAGTGGACAAAGGAACATGAAGATCTCTGGAGATGGACTTGTAGCCTTGAGATTATTGATATTTTTCCACAATTTTTGTTCTCAAGTCCTCAGACAATTCTCTGCTCTTCTTTCTGTTCTCCATGCTTAGTGTGGCACACTCAGACACACAACAGAAAGGTTGAGTCAACTTTTCTCCATTTTAACTGGCTTCAGGTGCGATTGCTATTTTGCCAGCACCTGTTTCTTGCTACAGGTGAGTTCAAACAAGCATCATATGCCTGAAATAAAACAATTTACCCAAAATTTTGTCCGGCCCATTTTTGGAGTTCTGTGTGACATTATGTCAGATTTGGCTTTTTTTCTCTGTTTTTTTGTGTTGTTCCAATGCACATAAAGGAAATAAACATGTGTATACCAAAATATTTGTAATTGCAACAATTTTCTGGGAGAAATGGTGCATTTTCTGGGAAAATTCCAGGGGTGCTGATAATTTCGGCCATGACTGTACATACAGTGCATCCAGAAAGTATTCACAGCGCATCACTTTTTCCACATTTTGTTATGTTACAGCCTTATTCCATAATGGATTAAATTCATTTTTTTCCTCAGAATTCTACACACAACACCCCATAATGACAACGTGAAAAAAGTTTACTTGAGATTTTTGCAAATTTATTAAAAATAAAAAAATTGAGAAAAGCACATGTACATAAGTATTCACAGCCTTTGCCATGAAGCTCAAAATTGAGCTCAGGTGCATCCCGTTTCCCCTGATCATCCTTGAGATGTTTCTGTAGCTTAATTGGAGTCCACCTGTGGTAAATTCAGTTGATTGGACATGATTTGGAAAGGCACACACCTGTCTATATAAGGTCCCACGGTTGACAGTTCATGTCAGAGCACAAACCAAGCATGAAGTCATAGGAATTGTCTGTAGACCACCGAGACAGTATTGTCTCGAGGCACAAATCTGGGGAAAGTTACAAAAAAATTTCTTCTGCTTTGAAGGTCTCAATGAGCACAGTGGCCTCCATCATCCGTAAGTGGAAGAAGTTCGAAACCACCAGGACTCTTCCTAGAGCTGGCTGGCCATTTAAACTGAGCGATCGGGGGAGAAGTGCCTTAGTCAGGGAGGTGACCAAGAACCCGATGGTCACTCTGTCAGAGCCCCAGAGGTCCTCTGTGGAGAGAGGAGAACCTTCCAGAAGGCCAACCATCTCTGCAGCAATCCACCAATCAGGCCTGTATGGTAGAGTGGCCAGACGAAAGCCACTCCTTAGTAAAAGGCACATGGCAGCCCACCTGGAGTTTGCCAAAAGGCACCTGAAGGACTCTCGGACCATGAGAAACAAAATTCTCTGGTCTGATGAGACAAAGATTGAACTCTTTGGTGTGAATGCCAGGTGTCACGTTTGGAAGAAACCAGGCACCGCTCATCACCAGGCCAATACCATCCCTTCAGTGAAGCATGGTGGTGGCAGCATCATGCTGTGGGGATGTTTTTCAGCGGCAGGAACTGGGAGACTAGTCAGGATAAAGGGAAAGATGACTGTAGCAATGTACTGAGACATCCTGGATGAAAACCTACTCCAGAGCGCTCTTGACCTCAGACTGGGGCGACGGTTCATCTTTCAGCAGGACAACAACCCTAAGCACACAGCCAAGATATCAAAGGAGTGGCTTCAGGACAACTCTGTGAATGTCTTTGAGTCGCCCAGCCAGAGCCCAGACTTGAATCCGATTGAACATCTCTGGAGAGATCTCAAAATGGCTGTGCACCGACCCTTCCCATCCAACCTGATGCAGCTTGAGAGCTGCTGCAAAGAGGAATGGGCGAAACTGGCCAAGGATAGGTGTGCCAAGCTTGTGGCATCATATTCAAAAAGACGTGAGGCTGTAATTGCTGCCAAAGGTGCATCGACAAAGTATTGAGCAAAGGCTATGAATACTTATGTACATGCGATTTCTCAGTTTTTATATTTTTAATAAATTTGCAAAAACCTCAAGTAAACATTTTTCACGTTGTCATTTTGGGGTGTTGTGTGTAGAATTCTGAGGAAAAAAATGAATTTAATCCATTTTGGAAAAAGGGTGTAACATAACAAAATGTGGAAAAAGTGATGCGCTGTGAATACTTTCCGGATGCACTGCACATACATACACATATACACAGTATATATAGCATAAAACCTAGACAAACCTAGAGCAGGACAGAAATCATTCTTGATCAAAATGTAATCCTTACATATAAGCTCTGTCTTATTTCACATCAGCAAACTGAAATTCTGTGTCTCAAAATGAAATATCCATTGCTCATTTTTAATTAATCGAGATTGTAGCTGACCCCTTCTATTTACCATGCATGCTAGATGATTACGTCAACCATACATTAAACTAAGTCACTCATTTCTACGGTCTCACAAATGATATGCACCTACTAACTTATTCAGTTATTGGATGACAGAATGTGAACTGTTATGTAAGTGCACTCAAAATGAATCAACCACTATCCTACATAGCTTACTTATTACAAATTAAAATGCATTAAAAGTTTAAAATCCAGCAATATTCCAAAAAACTGAGAAATGCACAGATTTTTAAATCAAAGACTATATTTATCAAATGATTCCCCTTACCTTCCACTGCAGAGTAGCCAACGGGCAAATGAGTAGTGGGGTATGACTTTCTGAATGACACTTGCCATTACCATAGTAACAACCAGCTGCACACCAATCACACTCTGAAAGAGAAATTAAGAAAAATATTAGTAAATGTTAAAAGACAAGATGATGTTCAATGAACCAGACTTACATTCTTGGCCAAGTCTCTGTGTGCATATACCGTACACACACACCCATTATATGTATATACCAGTAACAACGCACTGCATGATAACGTGCAGTGAATACACTTGACTTGAGCATTGCCAGGTTTCATCCCCTTTCTCTGTATGTTTACCATTCTTTTGCTCAGAGGTTGATGCACTTGCTGCTCCCTGAGCAGCTCTTCTTTTCTCCACTCTAGCGGCTCACTTATTCTCTTCTTCCGTCTGCATCTTTTCGCGTTAAAACTGGTTCACTTAAGCTGGCACTTAAGTCTTTAATTTGCCTCAAGAATAATTTAAGATATGAAGAGGTAGGGGAAGTGACCGTGAAGGTGGTAGGGAATGAGAACGACACCCGTACGCATGCGCCGCGCGGCTGCCCTGCCATGCGCTGCCAAGAGCCGATTCTACAATAAAATAAAAATAAAAAGGAGTAATAAAAATCATCACCCCGAAAGCAGATTGTAGATGTCACGTAGTATATGTGTACCAAATTTCAGGTCAATAGGTGAAACGGTTTGCGAGCCACAGGTGATTTAAAATCCTGGACAGACAAATGAACAGCCACGGTAGAGTATAATATAAGAAGATTAATTACACACACACACACACACACACACACACACACACACGTGCGTGCATACAACTGGTCCAAACTTTTGAAACACCTCAGTTTTTCCAGTTTTACTTCAAATTTAATCAGTTGAAATGCAATGAATGACCTAAAATGGTGAAAAGGCAAGTAATAAACTGCTAGAGGTTTAAATTTAAAGTTTAGTTAACACAAACTGAAAAAAAAGAAATTTCATAATACTACAAATTGTGTTTCTTCAGGGATCAACAAATATATTACTAACTATAGATGTCCTGCAGCAAGAAAAAGTAAATTAAGCCTTACAAGTTGAAGCATACAATTTACACCTGTACTCCAGTGTCTGTTGATTACTTAAACACCCTCTGTCTATCTTAAAGCAGAGTTGGAACAGACTGTGTTACTACACTCTTTGAAGTACTACTTGGACAATAGTACACTGTAAAAAGTTGTAATAAAGTGGCAGTTAAATTAAATTACACGGAGCATTATTACCCTCAGTTGTCCAGACCTTTCATTTACAGAGACTGCAAAAAAAATCAAAGTGTCAGTGAGTACAGTGCCCTACACAATCCAAACGCAATTGAAAACTGGTAGAAACTCTGACACGAAGAGATCTGGCAGACCCAAAGTCACAACCCTATCAAAAGACAGGTTTTCTGAGGGTCTCAAGCTTATGTGATAGGTGCCTCACAGCACAAAAGCTTCAAGCACAGCTTAAAAGTGCTCAAAGATACCAAGTAATCTTTGCCCATTGCAATTCTTGATTTATCATCTCTCTCTCAACAACCATCTTCTGTGATTACACTACCAAGAATTTGAAATGGAGACACATTAATTCAGACTACTTTAAACTAGAACATGGTACCAGACAAGGATGCCCCTTGTCACCACTGCTTTTTGCAATCACCATTGAGCCACTGGCAATTCACTGTTGAAATTCTTATAAGATAAAGGGGATTATCAGAGAAGGCCTGGAACAGAATGTTTCTCTATATGCAGATGATATGGCACTGTATATATCAAATTCACACAATATTGTGCCTGCTGTCCTAATAGCACTAATAAGAGTTTCAAAAGATTTCTGGTCTCAGAATCAATTTGAATAAAAGTGTGCTCTTCCCAGTGAATTCTCAAGCACACAATATTAGATTGGACACCTTCCCTTTTATCATCGTAGATCAGTTTAAATACCTAGGGGTAAACATCACAAGTAAACACAATGCTCTTTATCAACAAACTTTTGCCATCTGTATGGAAAAAATTAAGCAAGACTTACATAGATGGTCAACCCTTCATCTCTCTTTAGCTGGAAGAATTAACATTGTCAAGATGAATACCCTTCCTAAGCTTCTCTTTTTATTTCAAAACATTCCAATATACATCTTTTTTTTTTTTTTTTAAGAAATTATATTCAACCATACCCTCATTTATTTGTAATTCAAAGCATCCACATATCCAAAGGGTGATCCTACAAAGACCTAAGGTGGAAGGTGGCATGTCTCTACACAACTTTCAATTTTATTACTAGGCAGAAAATATACAAGCTATAAAAACATGGACATGGAAACAAATAGATGAACATACACAGGCTTAGTCCACAACAGAAATAAAATCATGCAGTACTTCTTTATATTCCTTACTTTGCACCCCAATTAATACAAGTTATCATCAATATACTAACAACCCAATTGTGCTTCACTCACTCAGAACATGGAACCAATGCATGAAGCAATTTTAAGATAGAGAAGCTTTTATCTGCGACACCTCTGTACAAGAACCAACTTTTTCCACCCTCTCAAACATATGCAGTTTTTAATGTCTGGAAAACATTTGGGATTAAACCAGTTAGAGATCTGTAAATAGACAACGTCTTTGCATCTTACGAACAATTACACTCTAAATTTAACTTTCCAGTAACACACATTTCTTTCACTACCTTCAAATTAAAATCTTTGTTAAACAGAAATTTCCCAATTTTCCTCACCTCCCACCTACCTCTATGCCAGAAAAAATAGTGATCGGTCTTGAGGACTCAGACAGCATTTCCGTAATATATAAAACCTTTTTACAGTCCCTTCCTTTCAAAGATCCAAGAGTACAGTGGGAAAAGAATCTCTCACTCACCATCTCAGAAAAGGAGTGGAAAGTAGCAATGCACAGAATTCACTCGAGCTCCATATGCACAAAGCATAGAATTATTCAACTCAAAAGTATATATCGAGCGCATCTCTCACGTTTAAAATTGTCCAAAATGTTTCCAGGGCAAGATCCAACCTGCGAACGCTGCAATCAAGTTCCTGCCTCACTGGGCCACATGTTTTGGGCCTGCACTAAATTAACATCATTTTGGACCAAAATCTTTAAATGCCTTTCAGACAGCCTTGGTGTCACAATCCCTCCTAATCCACTAACAGCTGTGTTTGGTGTACTTCCAGATGGGCTTAAAGTGGAGAAGGACAAACAAATGGAAAGTAAGGGAACTGGAAGAATCCTAACTCTCCTATTCTAAGTCAGTGGGTAACTGGTGTTATATACTATATGAAACTGGAAAAAAAATCAAATTTGTACTTAAAGGATCTGTACAAAACTTTGTCAAAACCTGGCAGGATCTAATCAATAACATTTTAGAATAAGCATTTAAATTGAGGAAGCAGGGTCTCTCTAATCTTTTACTCCATTTATCTATTTACTTATTTTTACTAGCTTAAAGTTTTACTCTGCTGGCCTAGCTCTTTCTCAGGGGTGCAGGTTGATTTGTCTTGAACCTAATAACGTGAGTTATTTGTAGGGAATTTTATTTGATTTTTTTATAAAAATAAATTAAAAACAACAAAAAAAAAAAAAGAAATGGAGACACTCTAGTACCTTTTCATTAATTCTTACTTGTTATAAAAAACTTCTGAAGCTGGCTAAGATTAACATTAACCATTTTTATTCTAAATTTCATTCTAAAGGTCTTTACTATGATTTTTGAGAGAATTCAATATAACTTGCTGTTTCTTGTGCTTGCTGTTACCGTTTGGACATCTGCAATTTGATAGTTTTTATCATTTGTTCATAAACCTTTATTTCTGTATTCATATTCATTAGTGCTTTACTCTTGTTTCTGCGTAAATATTGAAAGGTCCACTTGAAATGAGGTAACCTTGTGTAATTCCTCTTTTAATGATACAAGGATCTGTTGTTCCTTTAAAAAGTCTAACACTTGCTGTCTTTATCATATTTAGTGCCATTAGTCTTGGATCATTCCAGTCTATTGCTATAAACATTAAGACATTCCGCAGTTTTGACGCAATTTACTCTATCAAAAATCTTCTCATAATAAATAAAACAAAGATATAATTCCCATACACAATGCTATGTTCACTGATGATACTCAACAATGCCACTGCATTTCTTATTCCTGTGAATGTGCTGAATCCAAATTAGTCTTCAACTATGTATTCATCACCTTCTTCTTCTCCTTTGTGTTTTTTTTTTCTTTTTTAAATATTATCTTAACCAGAACTTCTGAGGCATTAGACCATGGACATTTTAAAGCCAGTCCTGACTGAATAATGTTTTTTTGTGTTTAATTCTTTTAATAAGAATTACAAAAACAGAATTAAGTAATTTCTAAGTTTTGTGCCTTTCTCTATAGGAAATAAAAACAAAGTTGACAAAATTTTGTGTTTTGTGTTGTTTGTATTGACTCATATACATATATACATGCATATACTTTCTCCACTTTATTTTCCTAAATTGTACAGATTTTATAGTTTTGGCATCCAGGCTGGAAGGTGAGGCTGATATTGCCGATTGTTACACTCACCAATTTATTTTCTCCTTTGATTCCCGTCACTTTCAGCATTTCAACTTTTATTTCTTCCACTCTTTCTTGCCTTCCTTTCCTCGAAATACTTTAGAGCTTCATTTATCTATTCTAACAGCTCTGGTCCTAACTAGTCTATATTAAACTCTTCTTTATTTTACAAACTAGTTTCCTGAAGCTTTTTCGTTCCTTCAATTCAATTCATAGATATGTACTCTTCACTACACTATAATACTGTATCTTCAATCTCTGTTGGTAATGTCCCTTTTCGATTTTATACTTCTGCTCTTTGCTTCTACTTGACTTTTGTTATCCATCAGTTATCTGACTTTTTGTACAAGACAAAAGTTCTTCTGGCTCTACTTAATGCTTAAAGTTCTTTATACCAGTTTCTCTGCTAGCTTTCTCTAATCTCATCATTCTCTCTTTCCTTAAATTGTTGTTCACTCTCCTATACTGTTTTTGCCATTCTTCTGTCCTTTGGTTTTTCTACTTTCTCTGAACAAGCAAAATTTCATGAAAAATGCTTCAACAGTTACCCCACCCCCACCCCCATGATTGGCAAACAGACAGACAAATAAACAAACAGAGATTCAAACAGCTTACAAATGTATATTTATAGATTAAGAATTACTTTTGGAATAGTTTTTAATGCTTACCTTTGTTTTATCTCTTAATTATAACAGAATACTGACAAATAAATGACCAGCAGTGCAGACACGAGTGCAAATGACACACTGACTGCTAAAGGGTGACAGCTACTTCAGTGCAGTCCAACTGAGTACTTATTAGCAAATAAAAGGTGTGACATATTAAATGTGAAACTGTAAATGTTTGCTTCATCCAGATATCATTTAGCATAACAAGGTGATTATTTCTGGAGTACAATAAAACATTTGAAATGTGAAATGACAGCTTGCTTAATTAATGGAGGAGTTCAATTAAAAGAAGAAATTGGTTGGCATGAAATCTTGTAGCCTATAGTGGGGTGTGGGGCAAGGACTAAACTTGAAAATCCTTGACAAATGTATTTGCTCATAATACTCTTAACTGTAAGGAAGGTTATTACTGTAAGATGTAAAGTATGCAAGTCATTAAAGCAATTCAAATAAAATCTGATGTGGTCATCACATGACTTTTTCCTTTTCTTCAACATTAGTTCTGTAAACAATGCAAATTATCATCAAAATATACATAAGATGCAATATCAATGAGTTTTTCTTTTCACATTTTAGTCAATTTTAAAGGCAAATCTAGACTTTATGTTTAAAAAATTCTAAATGTGTAATACGTGGGATGTTCTGTTTCACCCGCTGCACCATAGAAATTCTTATTAATATTAAAATGGTGAAATGGGAGGCCACATACTTTGCTCTAGAAAATCCATAAATCCACTCTCACCCTAGTACAAGTGGGTATCACGAGAGAAAAATGTTTGCACCACAGGGTGTCCCTGGTCTTTTGATTGTCCTCATATTGCATGGCTGTTGTAAGAACATGCAGAGTAATCATCAGAATTAATGACTTCCACAAGAAGGCTTCCCATACAATTACAGTTCTGTCACCATGACTAGAAGCTGGCAAAAGACAGAAGTGAAATAAAAAGTTGCTTAAAGAATGGACTCCATGGTAGAAAAACACAAGCATAAATCATTTTTTTGCTACTGCCTAGGACACATGGTTGGAATACAGGCCCACAACATAGGGGTCTCTAGAAAAAAGTTATTTTGAAGAGAAGTGTTAAAATGTTGATACCAGCCCAATAAACTTGAATTGTTAAATATGGGTGTATTATTGGGAGATTTAAATATGTATGCTTGAAGCATACAAACAGTGTCCTTCAACTTCCAGTGTAGTCAGCATCAACAAACAGAATGTTAAAAATATGCACGGAACTCAGCTCCAGTCTCTTTTCTGGATTTCCAATAGATTAAATATCACTTCCTGCAACCGAATGACAACCTTCAGTGCACTACAGAGATTTTCTGAAATGTTTATTATTTCTCACTTTTCCTCTCACCTGTTCAACTGAATTACAGCATACAACCCTAACATAGCAAGCAGTACAAAATGCGACAGTGTAAACTTACATTATGAAATTTAACAGTCAAAATAAAAATATCTAAGATAATAAAATATCTAAGAAATAATTTTTTGCTGAAACTCAAAAGTTTGGATGAAGACTACTCGTTATTAGGCAGCAAGGTGTTCTGCTGGATAGAGTTCTGCGTGACGGCAAGAGTCTTGGGCAACTAGGAGATTACTGAGAAACCATACAGAAAAAGATTTTAAGTTTTGGAAAAATAAAGAAAATTTGGACTTCCATATTGTTTCATATTTTCAAAAGCTGATTGTATTTTCTCAGAGCGTTATATTCTGTTAAGCAACTATTTTTTTTTCCCCAAAAGATTAAAAAAAATGTAAGATCCTCCAGCCTCTTCTTGATGGTAGTGCATAGTTCATTAACAGTTATGTTAAAATTCTAATCCATCTAAATTTACTTTACCTGCTTTGTGCATTATAAGTTTTTTTTGAAAACCAAAGTCTATCCTTGAAGAACAATAAGTAGGATACAGACACTCACACACCCCCTATATATCCACCCCCACCAACTTGCAAAAGGAGAGATACTAGTTAATATAACATGTATGCTGGGTTGTGGGATGGAGCAAAAATAACCTTAAAAAAATAAATTAATAAAAATACACAAAGAGAAAACTTACAAATACCATACATACTGTAATAGGGCTAGGAATTAAATTCAGGTCCCACTAAATAAAATTCTAATGTTATGCTCAGAGGCAGACCCTCATTGAAATGCAACATACTGCAGATTATTTTACTAAAATCATAACATTACTGTACACTAATGCTCCACAGGATAAGGCAGCTGTGATAAAGTTAAATGTCTGATGAATTAATAAGCTTTTATCATGAGAAAAACAGTTTAAATGTCAGGGATAATAAACCTTGATTTCCATTTTTTTTATAATTCTACTTACAAACAAAAGGAGTTACCCTCCATTCTGCACAAAGCATATGTTCAAAGTAAGGCCACTCTCTATACCTTAAAATACCAGGGCACACCTTTCTTTCTAGTTGCTGGCTTCAAATGTTAGTTTCTAATGCATGTACTATACATTGACATTTTTCCTCATTTGGGGATTTTAATATTTTTCTTTAGAATTTTAATCATGTGAATCAGAGAATCTATTCTTATAATTACTCAGCTGTCAGAATATCATGGCCTGCTGTTTACTGTATACTGAAAAAAAATGAATGTATAAACAATGTGTATAAACATTGCTGTATCACTAGACTTTAAAAGAGTGTTATTCTCTTTGAGGCACCGCCAAACCTAAACATTAGCATGAAGAATCGGTCACATACTAAAGTTTAGCTGCAGGTGGACGTTCCCAATCCATTTTACTTCTGCTGCCAGGTAGAGAAAGAGTGGCATTGCACATATACTTTGTCCCCAAATCTGCTGCAATCCAAAACTTTATGCCAAATTTGTAAGGCTTGGTTGAGATTTATTGCAAGAAAGGACAATGGAACTTGGTTGGAAACAATTGCCAATTACCAGTAATATGTTGCCCTGAGTTGAAACTCAGAACACAGTTCTCAATAAAACGTTGCCAGATGTCTGAAATCGCAGCAAATCTGTCATGTTTCACACGTTCTGCACGGGTGTCTTTTTTGTCAAGGTCCAAATGCTGCATAATAGTCCGATAGCGGTCATGGGGCCGCTATTTGATTGCCGGTACCAACAATTATTCTGAACAGGCACCAGCTACAGCACCAACTGTGGTCATCGCTGCTCTTGTGAAAAGAATGGAGATAAATTGCATCAATTCAGAGCGGGAGAGGCAAGTTCTTTGTACAACGTGAACAACACTAGAGAAATGTAGACAAGGGGATGTTTATCAGTTCAAAATTCTCTCAGTGTGGCATTATTGAGTTGTATGAAATAAAATAAAATAAAATATAAAAAAATGGGATGTGCAAAAGTTTGGGAACCCTTTTAACTGCATTAATTTGAAGACCTGTAATCATTTAATGCTGATAGGTTGCAGCACAAAATTGCTCATTAGACCTTAAACTACAAAGACAGATGCAACCAATCACGAAAAAGATTATTAAATATAGGTAATTGCTAGTTGTGCTGGTCCTTGGTTCTCTCAGAGAGTAGCAACACGGGAACCTCTAAATAACTCTCTACTGACCTAAACACTACGATAATTTGTTGTTATGAATTAAAAGAAGGGTACAAGAAATTATCACAAAGGTTTGAACTGTGTCTCCATAGTCAGAAATTTAGTTAGGAAATGGAAAGCCAAAGGAACAGTCCTTGGGGGGAGTGGTAGGCCAAGAAAATATTTGAAAGGCACAGCCGAAGGCTGGTCAGAATGGTCACAGACAAACCACAGACTACCTCCAGAAAGCTATAAGAACATCTCGCTGCTGATGGTGTCATTGTACATTGTTTAATAGTCTATCGCACTTTCCACCGAGAACAGCTCAGTGTAAGGTTGATGCGCAAAAAGCCTTTTCTCTTTTTACTCACCACAAAAAGACTCGCATGAGGTATGCAAAAGAGCACCTAGACAAGCCAGAAACATTTTGGAACAAAATACTGTGGACAGTTGAGACTAAGGTAGAGTTATTTGGTCACAACCAGAAGAGCTATGCATGGCGGAAAAAAAAAAAAAAAAAAAAAAAAAACCACCACACACAACACACAGCATTCCAGGAGAAAAACTTGCTGCCTACTGTAAAATTTGGTGGTGGTCCATCATGTTATGGGGGCTGTATGGTTAGCACAGGTACTGGAAACCTTGTTAAAGTTGAGGGCTGCATGAATTCCTCCCCGTATCAGCAGATTCTTGACAACAATGTTCAAAAGTCAGTTACAAAGTTGAATTTACGCCGGCGTTGGATGTTTCAGCACGGCAATGATCCAAAGCACTGTTCAAAAATCTACCAAGGAATTCATGCAGAGGTACAAGTACAGTGTTCTAGAATGGTCATCCCAGTCTCCAGACCTGAACATCATTGAAAATGTATGGATTGATTTCAAACCTGACTGAACTAGAGGTGTTTTGTATGGAAGAATGGTCCAAAATACCACAAACCAGAAACTCAGGGGACTTGTCAGTGGCTATAGAAGGTGTCTACTGGCTGTTACTTCAGCAAAATTAGGCTCTACTAAATATTAGTGGGATTATTCCTTTGGGGTTCCCAAATTTATGCATCTGCCTATTTTTGTTTAAAAGCACATTAAATTGGTTTTGTTGGTCCAATAAAAATATTTCACTACTGAAATGTTGCTGTTTCCATAAGGTATAAAATATGTTAAAATGCAGCTGCTGCCTCAAAAGCTTAGCAAGGCAAAATTTGATGCAGTGATTTTTATCAGGGTTGTCCAAACTTTTACAAAGCACTGTAAGTCCCAAAACCACAAAATCAAGTACAGTACAATTACTGAATTTCTAATGCTACAGAGTAATATCCAATACCAGAAACAGTCCCTTTCCTATGCCATTATGCCAAAATATGGGCTGCAGATTTTTTGTGAGGCTGGATGTCACGCAAAGGTGACCTATGGACTAAATGACCTTCAACAACAAGGACATAAAGAAACATTTTCCCTCTGTGGAGTAAATTGTAACAGGGAATTGAAAAGTGGTGTGCAAGATAGAAGACACTGCAAGGATTATTTACAAGTCAGTTGAATCCATTCTTCATCAACAATTAATCACACAGCAAGTTCAGTGGAGGTTTTGTTCCCAGAATTGCATTTCTTGAAGTGTTAGCATCACTACACTCAAAGTTCTGGGAGAATATTAAGCTAATAAATTTGAACATTCCTTATCCGTAGAATAAAGCAGGATATACAGTACAACTATGACCCCAAATGAAACAATAATAACAGAGTACAGTGATTCTCCAGCACTAACCAAAGACAATTTATAAGCTAATGATTGCAATATCATGTGCACAATTTTTTACTAAGTTTGGGGTGTTGTCCCTATTATGCTGATCTTTTCCTTAATTGTCTGCTACAAATGCCACAGTGGAGAGGAAAGTAGTCAAACACCTAGTTGTGATAATGCCAACCACTAACACTGTATGGTTTATAAAGACTGAACTATAAAACTGTGGGTTTTAGGAAATCTTTAAAACCTGATCTCATATTAATATCACCCATTGCTGAATCTGATAGACTACTTCTGTGAGATACACCACATGAATAAAGACATAACATCAATTAATGAAAAGCAACTTCACAAGCAAACCAAATTGTTTGAGTATTGAAGAAAAGCCTTGTAAATGTTACTGCTGGCACATTAGTGATCAATGAATTATATAAAAAATAAAACTTTTTTGGTTTACTGGTATTTCTCTTGACAAGGCTCAAAATATTTTGGTCATCCCTTGAACTTGTAACAGAACATTTTGCCTGGTACTCTGAAATACATTTAAGTAAGTTGCTTGATGTTTCTACTGTTTATCATTTTTGTATATGGTTCTGTGGCAGCCGAGTTTATCAGTACATCTGCATCATTTCCATATTGCACTAAAGAGAGAAACAAGGCAATATACTTTTAGTCACACTCCAAAATGCTCACAGAAACATAAAAACACATTCAGCAGTTCTCACTCTGCATTACTGTAGGCTTCAAATATCACGTTTTAGGGTATGTTCACATCATACTGCTGAAAAATTTTTGTATGAAACTTGTAGGGACAAGTGCATCTTTCAAACATTGTGGAATATGGAACGCCACACTACGTTCTGAAATAGGTTTGTGTCAGGTTTTTAGCATGTCATGATCAAAGCTACGGATCATGGATGGATGGATCTTTATTGTCTCCATGGTTAAAATGTGGCTTTTTACAGAGGCTCTTTAAATAAATAAATGGGTAGGTAATTAATTAAATATATAGACACTATAGCCTGAACATATACCAGAATGACTAAGAAGAAAATTAAAAAGAAAGAAATTCTGCAGGCATATCAAAAGAGCCCCAGAAGCATTTCTTGATACACTTCTCATGTATGATTTGTTGGCCAAAAATACTCAGTGTTAGTGTTTTAGTGACAAATGTGCAGCATGGTTCATAAAGGCACTAATTTATGTTTTTAATTCTTTCATTTGTTACTACATCCAGGGGACCCAGAGTGCATCCTGTAACTAAACTTGACCTTTAATTAGCTTCCTTATTCATTGGGCCTCACTTGATGTGATGTTACCAGCCAAGCATACCACAAAATAAAAAACTGTAGTGGCAATCCCAGTGGCTATTGTACAAGATGTGAAGGATGTCACTTCCCACACTAAAGGAAACAGTCTCCAAAGGAAAAACAATCTGCTTTGTCCATTCTTGTATAGTTCCTCTGAGTTCCGAGTCCAGTCCAGTCCAACCTGTCATTATTGTGGCTCCTCAAGCAGCTGTAGGAGTGGATCACCTCTACATCCTCTCCCTGAATAGTGACTGGAAACAGAGGCTCTTTGGTAAGGCAAAAGTCAATAACCAGATCCTTGTTTTGCTGAAGTTAAGATGCAGAGCTTGAGTACATTGTTGACATTGCAAAGGAAGAATAGAGGAACTTGCCCAGTTTTCTTTAAGAAGTCACTCTAAGACGCAGGCAAAGTGAAAGTCATATATATACAAAGAAACATGGGCCTGAACAACAGAGATGCCAAACTACTGGCAGAGCTGGATGGCATCTTTAATACCTCCGTGATGTTAAAGGTTAACAAGACATTTTAAAAAAAATAAAGTTTAAAAAAATAAATAAAGAAACAGTATAGTGTTCAATACATTTTGCTTACACATGAATGTTTAGTATCTTATTAACATGCATGTATCACACTGCAATATATATTCATATATTTATGTAGCCCCTGAAATTGTAGAATACATTTGTATATGTTCAAACATTATTTAAAATACAAAACATCCCAATCTAAATTACTGGTTGATTGCCTTTTTATAGGCATAAGGGTTTTATCTCACAATGACTAACTTGGAGCCAAGTTTGGAAAACATGCCAAGGTATATAGAGTATGTATTCCACAAGTACTCTGTCCATTTTCACAATTTGAAAAGTTGTAATAGGATTAATCAAATCAATGGTTTTCCTTATTATCCAGAGACTGTGAATAGGATGTACAAAAAGGATAATCCTTATTAAATATGAAGAGTCAGGCTGCCTGACCTAAATTCAAAAAGTATATAATTATTTGACTATATTACCTTGTCTAATGGTTGAGCCACAGATGAAACACAACAATTATAAACACGCCATCCTGATAACAGTTTTAATGAAATATATATCCAAAAACAAAAGTAAAAAACACACATACACACAAGCAAGGGTTTGATGCAACATGAATAACCTACGGCAGAGGGACAAGGTCCTGAAGAGGTTTCCTTACAGCAGTCATGTGAAAAAATGGAATAGGTAATCAGTCATTATCACATGTAAGTCCTTTAAACATCATTGAATTGTTCACTATGTATAAAGTATACATTAACAGACATTACTAAACCCCTGAAAGATGTGCGGTGCAATAACCTTTTACGGGTGTTATGAGCTACTTATGCTGAATTTTCATTAGCACCTACAGCAATCAAGAAACACATTTCCAGTCACCAGATAGTTCAAGGATAGTAATCCATAGAATTTCAAACAGCAGAAGGCAGCAACTATTTTACTTAGCTGTACTTGTAACACAATTAGTTGTGTTAAGTGTCTGAAGGATATCCTAAGGATCAATACAGATGCTTTTAATAAGAAGCATTCTCATGCAGAGATAGCAAGTAACGTTGCATTCTGTAAACATAAAAGGCCCACTTTTAATGAATATTTCAAAAACAAAACACTGACAGCTAATGAATAAACATGTCATGTTTGATATTCCACAATAATTCTCTACTTCTATTGTTTATTTTATTCTAAAATTTAAACTTCTGTAAGATCTTGCTGTACATAATGAACACATTTCAATACTGTAAATTAAAACTAGCAGTTTTGCCTATCAAAGAACATAACATTAGAAAACTTTAAAGTTAAAAAAGTAAATACTGTTTAAAAAGTCAGTCTTGGTTTAAATTGAAATTAAAGCCATGGAATGCTGGTCACAAAAGTCAGTGACAGAGTTGGAATATTCATAAATTCACACTACTGAATTTCTTATGAGATCTTTTCAACAAAAGTTGCCACACCAAAGTGACTAAGCTATGAGTTAAGCCATTTTCACACATTATAAACATTAATTGTCTTCCAGGATTGTGAACAAAAAAAGTGAGCCTTGCACCTTTTTAATTTAATCAGCTTCCATCACAACACAACCTGATTCCAAGTTATGCTCTTTTTTTATGGACTAGCTTAATTTACATTCTTGTGTGTTCACCACTACTAAAGATATATATAAAGATATAAAATTAGCTGGGGTTTGCAAAAAACACACAAAAAAATTCAAAAATAAATGCTTAGACTGAGATTTGAACTTTAAATAATGCAAGTCCTTTAATAAAGTTTCATTACTAAAAAACATTAACAACCAAGAACTGTATCAAACAGTCTAAACTTTAAATAGGCTATCAATGATTACAATGTTCTCTTGTACAGAATACATAAAATATTATAATTCACTATGCCATAAGATACAATTGTGACAATTAAGCAAAAACAGATTTATAGATTATCTAATAATATTTAAATCCTTTTCCACCTTTCTCCCAAATGCCCCGTTTTCACAAGAAATGTATCCTGGCAGTTTTTCATATACAGTATATTTTTCAGTTTAGCACAAAAACTACATTGTGAAATAGTATCTTGTGATATTGTTATGGATTCAAAACTACTCACACCAGAAGCCAAGGTGGAAAGTTTGCATATCAAAAACTAATGTCTCACATGTATATGCTACTTTACCAAGCATGCACCAAGAGACATACTCTCTTAAATGGCAACATGTACTAAATATTAATATCAAAAGCAAATTTGTAAGTATGGAAAAATGGTGTTGATGTACTCCTGTTATTAACCCTTCCATTGGTATTATTTAGGTGTCAAGCCGAAATACAAGCATTCAAATAATTGTTATTTTTCAATAAATTTGACAATGAGATTAAAGCAATTATGAATTACGCATTTGAACTTTAAAAAACCCATTTCTACCAAAACAGCAGCAAATAATGAAAACTTCCAGTGGCAATAACGCAAGAAACTTTATCAGCATATTTTGTGCAGAAGTCAGTCTGATGAGAATGTGGCTGTAAAATGCATTAGCAAGAATTTTGAATTAATTCAAATATTTAAAATACTGTATATCGCCCATTGGGCACCACTGAACTGAGCTTCATGCATTAAATATTCCAAAAAACAATTGGCAGTGAAATTCATTAGTTTAATTTTTAAAACCACAATACTAAAACTAACATAACTAAAAGCATCAATATATGTAAGACTGTAGTTTAACGTATGTCCTACAAGAAATATACAGTATATTTCTTTAACAATTGTATAAATATTTTAGTAACAATGACCCTTTAGTATACATAAACTTATAAAATAATCGGCATATAGTAAATAAAGGTACAAGGAGCTTGAACGGCCCCATAAAAGTTTCTTTTGCACACAGCCAATGGATGTTTATCTTATGTCATGAGGTTCACAACCTTCACACTCATTTCGTGATTTTCAAAGACCTAAAAATAAATCACACAAAAATATTCACCTTGCAAACTGATTTTTGAGTTGATTTTGATTTGATATACAGATGGTCTCAAAAACACACTTCTATTTCACTTGCTTTAATTTTCCTAACAAATCAAAAGCATCCAGCTGCAGAGAGGAACTTTCAAGCCACTTGCCAATTTTGCATAGTTGGGCACAAGGGCAACACATATAAGAGCAACCAATAACTGCTCTGTTTAATGTAGTGATGTTCATGCAGCAAAATTACAAATTGCTGTTCTCATATATTGCTGGACACTATAAGTCTTCCAGCTTTTGAGGCACTTAGCTTGGTTTTTTTAAAAAAAAAAAGAGCGTGGTGAAAGCAAACTGTAATGAGCAAAGCCGACATCTATGCACTGTACATTACAACAGAGAGAGAGTGAGAGTATATTGCAGCTCTAGGAGTACAACGCAAAAACTACTGGATGTCAACAGCCCACGAGTTGGGAGAAACCATTGAACATCATCAATAACTGAGCTTCTGTATCACCGTTCTCATAAAGCAGGCAATCATTTTCCACTTCCAACTTGTTCATCAAGGCCATACCCATCTTTTTTTTTTTTTAAACACACATGCACTTGCATGAATTCTGCAGCGTAGAGACAACATTTAATAGCACACTGATGAACGGCAAAATGACAATTGTCAAGAAACATGCAACTTTGAAAGGTAAAAATGTGAATGGTGAAAAAGACCAATGGAATTCCTTATTTCAGGTTTCCAACCAAAATAAAATGTCTATTTTCAAAGATACACACCTCTTCTTTCTTGCAAGATTTAGATTTTATTAACAGTCAAAGGAAAAATAAAGAAACTAATAAATTATTTAAAAGTCCTGAAAAATATTTTTGAACATGTTTCTTTTAATAATTCATATCTTTAAAACTCTTTTGTGACAGCTGTATACAATACATACAATGGCAACCTTCAAATGGTTGCATTCAATTTAATTCATATACAGTACACTGCTAAACAGAAGAGTCTGCAAATAAAACAAATGCATCAAAAATATAAGACTATTAGCGCAACACTTTAGTTTTTCTAACAAACCATGAACATAAAAATATTTAATTGAGAAAGAGATTGCAAGGGCAAAACTTATAATTTCCCTCTTTGCTACCCCACTAGCAGTACTAAAAGGTAGACCCAACATTCAAAGCAGTGGTGGTCACTACAAAAGATTCTAAATAATTAGCTAAACTATTTTAATAAATACAAACATAATCCTTCGATGTTAAGCAGGGACTGATTAGCAGTATATGCACCCACTGGTATAAGTGCATACAGTTCCACTTCCATTTCATTTTGTGCATTGACGGCAGCAATACAACCCAGTTCACCTGTACTGATTCTCCAAATAAAACCGTATTCACTACTCTGGTAAACTGGATATACAGTATGTCCTGTTTTAGAGTTCAGTTGGTAAATAAAACAGTATTCACTACTCTGGTAAAGTGGATATATGCCCTGTTTTAGAGTTCAGTTGGTAACGTTACACATAATCATGTTAAACTATACGTTTTAACTTTTAAAAGTAATCTTACAAAAACACTTAAGATAGTATGAAGAGGTTTTATCATGTAACATTATCGGTCAAGCTTTCTTTAGGTGGTTAGAAAGCAAGGACAGTCACAAAGCACTTTGCAAAGTATGCTTTAAAGTGTACTGCTAAAGAATCCATTCACATCTTCCATTTACATCCTTTTATTTCTTAATGTTACATCTCTTAATTATGTCAGGGAGAATTCAGAGAAGCTGTTAAAACTAATACAGGTACTATAAACAAAAGCAGCTCACTCAAAACAAAACGCTGAAAATCCTAAGATCGTGTAAACCCTGACGTGCGAAATGAGAAATCCTGGTTTCTGGTTGAGGTTGATATTGAGGTCATCATATCGTAACATAAGCTGCGAAGCAAGTGTGGCAACAAGAAGAAACTGACCCACAATTCTCAGAAGAACTCAAACTAATAATAATTAGTTAAGTATCTATTTACGCACCATATTGCTGGAAGGCAGGACTCACAGTCCCGGCTGTCTCACCAAACACCGCACGTTGTATAACCAGCTGCACAGAGGACATAAAGACTTCTGTATTCGTGACACCACCGATTCACAGGAAAAAAATATTATCATTATACATTGCACTCCATTTGTCCAACCACATAAGCATCTGACTTTCAAACAGGTACAGAGATAAACCTTCCAATCATACAACCCAATCTCCACCACTTCACTGTTTTCAAGCGCTGTAGAGGTCATGCGAAGCCCCCCCGTGACTGTCTGCCCTGGTAGACGCCTGACTCAATATATTCATTATTTTTCCCCTTCCTTCGTTCTCCTTTCATAACATTAATAACACGGGCAAAATATATTAACGTTTAAAATGTATGTGTATTTCCTAAAATGATTCTCGGGCCTGTTTCTCAAGTTGTTAAGATGTTTGTGCCAAATTAATCAGGCTTTAGTATAGCTAATCATGAATCGAGAAGACCTTTCCGCTATCCTGAGTGCTGATGTATAGAGGCTGGTAGTTGCTTGGTTGTATGGTTTGAGTTTTTCTTTCGTTTATTATTTCTTTCAGTGTATCGGCATTTTTATGTTGTTGTGTTATAATTCAGTAACTGTAATAATGTACTCCACTAGAGACTTTTCTGGAGTTACTATATGGTAGTGTAGTCTTTTATTTCGTTGTATTTAATGAAGATTTTAGACGATTTACGCCGTAGTGCATTTGGATCGAGCAGTGGTTGCAAGCCCGAAACATTTCTTAGGAAATCACTAGTATGAGCACCCAATGGCGCTCATACTAGTGATTTTTTAAGAAATGTTTCGGGCTCCTGCAACAGCTAAAATATATTTTGTAAGGTGGAGTCTAAGTGCTAATGTGCACGAAATGTTACGCTCTGGTTGGCTGAAACAGTGTTATTTATTTATTTGGGAAAGATACTTGTGTTTCTTATTCCTTCGTTAAAGTGTGCTATTGTTGGCTTTCACTTGTTCGAGGACCGGTGGCGTGGGGAGGGGGCTTCAAAGGCTTTAAGCCCCTAATATGTTATGTAAGTCCCCATCTTTATATGTGTATAAATAATGTTTGATCTGCCTCATAGACCCAATCACAACCTAGACTGCAAAAACTCCGGCTTCCTCGTTTTTCGTAGCAGCACACGCTTCTGTATACGTATGACATCTTGCCGGACGGTCGTCTGAAGTTTATGTAAAATTTAAAACATTGCGAGGAGAAGTAAGACGGCGACAAGCAGGCTAGGACCGTGATACTATAAATTTCAAGAAACACCCCTGCCCAGCACAGTCATCCAATCAGTTTTAAACTTAATCTCAGAGCTAATAATTCACTTAATGATCGAAGGAAAATATTTAAATTTTTAATAACATTTTATAGAAGGTGGTTAGCTCCAGTTACACGATATCAAATTTTGCACACGTTTTTATGAACGAGTATGGAAAAATCGTTTTTTAATTCAGTAGTGCACTTCCTGATTTATGATGTCAGAGGCTTAGATTAGATCTGATTGGTTTAATGAGAATGGGTATTCTGTAATATCCGTGTTCAGGACTAACAAAAAAAAATGCCAATATCAGATCATCTATCCCAGCACAAAGGACAGAGTTAGGGTGCCAGTCCTCCACAGGGCCCATATAGTTAAGTCATTAGTGAAAGTCTGTAAACCTTTTAAGGTGGTTGTTACTTCTGATATTGTAAATATACATGATTCTACACTTTTAATGAATATCCGAAGACTTGCCACATATAAAATTGGAGTTGAACTCGGGTTATTAGACTGTGATATTTAATAAATTGTATAATCTTGTTTGTAAAAGCATATTTAATATTTTACAGTAAATAACCTGTGGCTAATCATTTAGCAGCAATATTTTAACACATTGAAAATTAATATTGAAAATGATTGTTATATTAATGATTATGTTAGTTTGTCCAAATATTTTTCAGCCCCCGGATTTTGGGGGTGGGGGCCATGCAGAAAAATGTCTATCATTCCTAAACGGCTCATAAGATTTTTGGTAAACCCCTTTAAGGTGAAAGTTGTACGATCACATAATGATTGTTTTATTTCAAATCCATTGTGGTGGCGTACAAGGCCAAAATTTTAAAATTGTGTCACTGTCCAATACTTATGAACTGTATATCAAATTGTCAGTCTCTGATATCCTCTTGTTTCCCACTACTCTACAACTCATGGTATGTGAGATTTGAATATGTTGTATGAATAACACTCTTAATGTCTTACCATAGCATTTCAAAAGGATTCAGGAAAGTGTTTTGGCTTGACCAATCCATGACATAAGACCTATGTTCCCACCAAGGTATGTGCATGTGCAAACATACAAAATGTTTTATGCTTCAGCACACACGATTCTCCACTACCACATAAATAAATGAGTTAACAAATGTTTAGATTCACTGCTAGTTGAAACATCCACTTTGGTCCGAACTGCATCTTACAAACTGATGGCCTGCCATTCTTCCCAAGAATTCCTTAATAATCATCAGAATTCATGCTTCCCACAGAGATGTCAAGTTTCCAGAGCCAGAGTAAGAGATACAGCAAACCCTGGGCCTACTTCTGAATGGATGTTTCAATTTTGGACTCCTTTTCCCAGAAAACAGTTTTCGTGATGTGTTTAAGCGTTTTTTATTTTTTGATCAAATGGGGCTTCTTGCTAAACCCTTGTGTTGTCAATGTGATTCTTTTTGATATATGCAGCTCTTCTCCAGAGGCATCTGCGGATGTTTGGAAATGATTAGATGTTATTTTCTGATTACATGTACCTCTTTTTACTATTGGTGAAATTGTAGGAGGGCACACACTTCCCAATAGGGTTGCTATTGTTTTAAATACTCTCCATTTGTATATTGCCTACCATTGAATATATGGAGTCCAAAATTTTTTGAAGTGTCTGTTCTGTCTTGTCCACATTGATGAGCATTCTCTGATTTTTTCCACCATTCTGCTGCTGTTTCCTAAATTTGAGGAATTATGCTAGCTTTGAAGAAGATAAACTGACCTGCCTTTTTGCAATTATTTATATTTGAACTGACCTGCCTTTCTGCAATTATTTATATTTGCTCCTCTTTAACACACCATTTCAGATCTTCAGTTTGATAAGTTAACTTGGTTAATTGGTCAGCATTACTGTATGTCTTTGACCCACCTGATACTGCATTACCTTAATGTAAGTCATAGAACAAGGGGTTAACTTATTTTTAACACCTGCACAATTTCATTATTTTTTGTTTATTTTGCCGCATCCAAAGCACTGTCAAAATGATTAATATTTATGCTTAATTTAAATTAGGAAGTGGTACATTTTGATTAAGTACATATTTTGAGATTAAATGGCAATCTCAGATTACTCAGTAGTTTCACAGATTTTCAATTATGACTGTGTAATTTTTTAATTTTTAAGTAGCTTTGAATTAAAATTTTTAGTCAATAATAAATGTTAACTGAACAAAATAATCAATAGATTTAAAAAGTCAAAATGTATTTACTTAATATTAAAACTGATTTTTGTACTTGCTGTCCTTTAATAAACTAACAGGACTAAATGCAAGACTGCCTTTCTTACCAAAAACATATATTTTGCTGCAGTCATATCCATAGTGAATTAAAAAAAAGTCTTAAAATATAAATGAAAAGTTAAATATCACAACACTGGACACACTGTCCATTTTTAAACTGCTAATTATTTGTCTCAATTATCTTTATGCTGACCTGATTTTTTATTTTCCTTTTATTTTATTTGTTGTTACTCTGAGAACTAAATTTGAACATTAATAGCAATGTACTCATCATATACAGTATTCAAAAAAACTGAACTCAAAAGACATGCATAATCCTTTCTGCCGCACATGATATAGTACATACTCTTACTGCAATGTAGGCAAAGGCCTAATTAGATTTTCTTTGTGTTCAGAATTAAAATTGTACAAAATACAAGAAAATTCAAATAATGTTTAGGACACTATGTATTTAAACTAAAGAGTTAATTTCTTAGTTGCACAGTTCCACTAAGTGTGCAGAATTAGTGTAAGCCCACTCTAAATGTGTAATTGCAGTTTTCAAATATACTTACAAGAAAGACTAAGCATTCATTTCACTGCATAAATATATAAATAAAAACAAACATGGTATTATTAATGATTTTTTGAGAATCTTGAAAGGCATGTCCCATCTTTTACAAGACAAACCCCAATGTGGAAGTGATTATGAAAGTAAGTTTGTGTTGGGTAGTTAATAGAATTTGTTTCGAACACGGTGTGTAAAACATAAGGCTTCCCATTCTACATTATGTTTTCATCTTTTTTTACTTTAGCTTTAAACATGCCAATTCAAAGAGTTTAATAAAAAGACAGTATCAAAAATGTATATTATAGAAATACAGCTTCTATAACTTTGAAACAATTGCATAAATCTGTAAAACTGTGCCTTGTTGGTACCAAAAGTAAATAAATGACCTCTTCAAATTCCGAGATTCATATACAGACCAAAAGTAAATATGTAAATTAAAATGTAAAATGAAAGTTAATTTGTTTCTATATTTTGTCAACCTGGGACCTTTCTCAGGAGCATCAAGTGATTAGCCACTGCAAGACTTGGATGGAATAAAGGTAAAGCATTTTTCTTATGCAGATTAGGACAGTTTAGAATCAGTTTTCAAACAAGCTCCACATCTTTGGTGCATAGGGTGATACTAGAGTGTCTAATGAAACCACACCATAATTTATATGGTATTTTATACAAGAATTGTAAATAGTTTAAAGAAGAAATAGCTTTGTGTATACCTATGAAGGACACAATGAGTAGTAACATCACTCCACATTAAATTTTCAAAAATGACTGTTACATAATAGTCTGTACACAATTTTGATGTGATGAACAGATCATCTGCGGTGGGCTGTCACTCTGCCTGGGGTTTGTTTCCTGCCTTGCGCCCTGTGCTGGTTGGGATTGGCTCCAGCAGACCCCCGTGACCCTGTAGTTAGGATATAGCAGGTTGGATAATGGATGGATAAACAGATCATTTGTTACCATAATTTATTGTAAAATATTAGAATTATAAAATTGTGCAACAGAACAACCAGTTTAAAATGAAATGCAGTTCAGTTGTCCTCACAAGGTCATTCAGAAGCAAGCATTTTACTACTGTACTTGAAGTAAGCATTTCTAAAGATCATACCACGAATGTATGACTAAAGCAGGTAGGTGGCACAAAGTAATAAAAGAGTGATAGAAGAAAAAAAACACTATGCCTCACATTGGGACAATCAGGAGAGTCAGGCAGCAAAATAAGGTCCAATATGCAAAAATTTAATTAATCAATTCAGAAGAGTGTGAATACGGGGTAAGAATTGGAATGACATGAAGTATTCTTTAAAAGAGACTGTATAAATCCCTTCTCAGCTTAGTTAGACAAGAAGTCAATTCCTATTTGACCTGTCAACCTTTCCATATCAAAACACCTATTAACCACACCTAGTCTCACCTCTCAATATTCTTCCACTGTATCTCACTGCCCTTAAGTTTTTGTCTCACATTAGACTTGAAGACTGTTGTCAGGTGTCATTATAGCTTAGCTTCAAGGCTAATTCTTTGGTCAGAAGAGACTCTTAAAAAATTCTTGGTTTACCATAATAGGTAGTCTGTGGTGGTCCATAGTGTCACATTGCATGCTAGGCCTATTTAACATGTAAATGCCATGTTTTTCTAAATTCCAAGCAAATATACACATGGGCTTGACCTGATGATTTTTAACATAAATGTAAATGATCTGGCTAAAGCAAAAATGAATAAAATAGCAATCTAAACTTTATACGCCTCCATTATGTTATTTCAATTAAAAATAAAACAATTAAATATATCATGTGGAAAAACCTAAAGAATTCCCCCTAACCACCCTCAATGTGCTAAAGCCTGCAATAAATAGGTTAATGGGGCTGAGGTTCTTATTTATTGAACTAGACAATACAAAGCACAATAAATTTAATCACAATAAGCCACATTCTTTCTCTTATTATTAACGGATTGTTCAAAGTTTCAGCAGTAACTTAAAAGACTTGTTGCAAAAATAATGCATTCTGTTTGCATACTGTAACAATCCACAAGTTTTTGACTAGTATTCCTCCTTTCTAGTTGTCATTTGCAAGATCACCAAGATAACTTCTAGATATTCTAAGAGGGGATACTTGCAGCAGAGCGTCTTCAATTAAATGATTCATCTTGAAAGACAAATTTAAAGGAAAAAAAAAGTTTTCTCTTAATTTTACATCTGGAAGTCCCCAAGTACAAGTTGTAGTTTCAGCCCCAAACTCCCAATCTAAATTATTGACACTCTAGAAAAGGCCATTCTAAGTGAACCAGAAGACAGGCAATGTAACATACCTCACATCACTATCTAATGATCATAAAAAAACAACAGCTTTTCCAAATTACTATTTTAAATCACTGGAAACTGGTTAGTGGGAGAAACTTTATAAGTTTCAATTTACTATGAAGGATTCTCCTACAAACATACAAAAACATTCACTTTTGAAGATTAAATAAATATATATTGTGAATGAAAATGTTAGTCTAACTACATTATTTTTCATAATATTCACAGAGCTCCAGAAGCAGACCATGACATTTAAAAGTAATGTTGCCCATGGGCATAATTGAAGAAACTTAAAATCCTCTGGCATTCAGATTATTTTTTGAATGAAAGCTGCTTCTGCAGCAGTGCCCAGAAGTACATTTTCTCTCCATTTGATAATTACCCAATGTGTAGATGTGATAAGCTCATTGATCAAAAACTAAAAGGCAAGTGCAGTGCTTCATGGGAACTCGTGAGGAGGTTTACATCTTACTGTTCTGTGAAGGCTGTACAGATTTGAGAAAATGGACACCAAAATGTTATCTTATGAACTTTATATAGAAAAGCACTCATTCATAAGCTAACAGCAAATTCTGTGCTTAACCCTCTCACACACACACCCACAGTTTAAGTGCCATTTTCCAAGTTTACCCAGATTGGCTGATTCTCCCACATCAGAAGGGGGTATTTGAGAAAAAAAAATAATGACAGGAAGATCTTCCCTAATATCAACCTCTTTTAGTCGCCATTCATGACACACAAGAAGGACAGTGGCCTTATTGTAACCTCCGGTCACAGCAGTACATTGAAAGCACCTTAAATCTTCTACTGTAATTTTGCCAGGCAGTCAGTATTGATGCCAGGACTGCCAGTAGTGTGGACTTTCCAGCTATCTACGTCAGTTGTATGTTCACATCAAAGGAGAGAACAGATCTTACTGTATAAAAGAACAATTTCAGTAAAAAATGATTTACTGTTACTGAAACGTACATTGCTCATAGATCATCATGCTTTGCAGTGATGATCATAAACAGAGATAACAAACAGTAGGGTCATAAGATGGTAGTTGTCTCCCCATAGCTAATAATTGCAAGAAATATATAACAATAAAAAATGGTGTCCATTCATAATTTGGGATACCCCAACCATAACTTAGAAAGCATGTCCAAATACATAAGGAGTGAAAAATGAAAAGAAAAATCCATACCAATCCATGCACCTTAATTGTTTCATCTTGAAGTTTCTATGATCCCTGCTATTTAATATAAATGCATGAATATACAGTTACTACATAATTGCACAATACTTACTGGTTGCCTTGAGAGCTATAGTCAGATTTTTTTTTAATTTACCATCTTCACTTTTTACCATGTGTTTTGGTTTTGTTGTGGCATGGGGTTTCAATATACTGTAGCTATGTACTTTTTATTCCATAGTGGCTCCAGATATTCTTACCTCTTTTAGACAGTTGCCTTGTAAGATTTATCTTCTGTATTACCCCGGGGTGTCTAGCACTAGTAAATCTCTTATGTGTGTTCTGTGCATGCTTCTTTTTTATTATACTGTTGAATTAACATTCAGAAGTATTTTACATGTATATATTATTGGCCGAAAGTATGTGGACACCCCTCCAGAAAATTGAGTTTAGGTGTTGTAACTGCACCCATTAACAGGTCCATTAAATCCTTCATGTAGCCGTGCAATCACCATTGACAAACACTGGCAGTAGAAATTTCACCTTCAAACTTTGTGGCAACAGTTTTGCAAGGTTCCAGTACAACTGTGCTGCTGTGCACAAAACCAGGTCCATAAAGACATGGTTTGACGAGTTTGGTGTGGAGGAACTCAAGTGGCCTGCACAGAGCCCTGACTTTAATGCTACTGAATACTGTTAAAATTAATTATAATGCCAATTTCATGCCTTCGCATTGAACATCAGTACTTAACCTCACAAATGTTCTTTTGGCTGAATGAGCACAAATTCCCACAGACATTCTCCAGAAGATCAAAGGCTGTTATGGCCACAAAGGGGGCCCAACTCCATATTACTACCCATGATTTTGGAATGTGATCTTCAACTAGGTCATGTAGATGCATTGGTCAGGTGTCCACAAACTTTTCTGTATATTGGTGGTTTTTAAAATGTGCTGGGGATGACCATGAAAAATTAGGTAAACATCTATCCATTCATCCTTATTCTAAAGCTGCTAATCCAGAGGAAGGTCGCAGGTAAACATCTAGGTAAAAATCTATTTAAAATTCTAACGACAGTTGTGCAGTGTGTTTTGTCACAGGTTCTCAATTTGAAGAACATCATTTGACTTATTATGTCCTTTGTTTGCTTCTCTTCGGCCAGAAAGATGGCCAATTTGTAAATTCAATATAGGTTTGGAAAGTACAGGTAATGATCAAGCATGTGATTTGCTTAAAAAAGGGCTGCAATGGGGCAAGTGAATAGGAAGTATGATTTATCCTCTCCTCCTGTTTTACAAATTCTATATACCTTATCTATCCACGGGGGTATTTTCCGTATGTTGCTTAAATCATCCGAGATCAGGTGCCTCTTCTTGGATAAGTTAATGCCGGTGATACTCATCCGGGATAGGTCGGCTTTTCAAATGCAGCGGTGTAGTAGATTAGTCTAGCTGGATCTAATCATCTGAGATGATTGCGCGCACGCGCTGATTGAAAAGCACATATATATTGAGTCTAGAAAACATGATCAGCAAGTCTTTGATAGGCTGCAACAAAATGACAAAAGAACGGGCGCATTCTTTTACACAAGCGGAGAGGGACCTGTTACTCGAAGGATATGAAGAATTTCAAGAGTTAATATGTACAAGGGGTAACACTGCAAAAGCAGCCCAAACTAGAAAAGATGGCTGGCAAAAAGTGGCCGACAAATTAAACACGTAAGTAGTGTGCATTGTATTTACTGAATGCAGCGTTTCATTTCCTATGTGTCAAATTAATTATTATTTAATATGTCATAATTCCAGATCAAACGTGAGCACAAGGAGAAAAATGGAACAGGTTAAAGTGAAGTACAAGAATATATTTCAAACTGGTAAATATTGGTATATAACTATTTAAAGAATTGTAGACATAATCATATATAATAGAAAAACCATTAATTTGAAAGCTAATAAGAAGAAGGCAGACGAGCAAAAAATAGGTGGAGGTGCATGCGGTCCAGACCTAACCCCTGCAGAAGAGTTGGCTCTCCAGCAAAATGCCCATCGCTCAGTTTCTGAGGGCATTCCAGGGGGAAGCTCCTCCTCAGAACCAGTGGCAGGATGCAGTGGTAACTTCATTTCAGGTAAAGGATGGTCATTGCATATATTTTGTCCTCAATGTGTGCCATAGGTATGTCCCATTTAGCCCTCTTTTTTATTTTGTGTTTTTTGTTGGGTCAGTTGCAGGGAATGTCATATCTCTAGAACCTGTGTCTGACCACCGAGCTATTGACGAATGTCAAATATTTGATGAAGACACTGTGTCTGATTATTCATCAGGAGGAGAGGTAAATGTTCCAAATGTTTGAACAAACTCCACTCTGATCAGTCCCATGTGCTAAACTATACTAATAAAAGGCAAAGCCCTCACTGACTCACTCACTCACTCACTCACTGACTGACTCATCACTAATTCTCCAACTTCCCGTGTAGGTGGAAGGCTGAAATTTGGCAGGTTGATTCCTTACAGCTTCCTTACAAAAGTTGGGCAGGTTTCATTTCGAAATTCTACGTGCAATGGTCATAACTGGAAGCTGTTTTTCTCCATTTACTGTAATGGAGATGAGCTTGAAAGCCGTGGGGGTGGAATTTCGTGTGACATCATCACGCCTCCCACGTAATCACGCAGTACGTAGAAAACCAGGAAGAGCCCCAAAAAGCGCTCAAGAAAACATGCATTATATAATTGAGAAGGCAGCGAAACAACAATAAGAAGCGAGCGAGTGACATATACAACCATATTCATGAGTTCTGCTACTTTGGAAACAAAGCACAATGTAAACCTAAACTTTAAATTAAGTTCATAGACAGCCTGCCGCTGGCGTTTGTAATTTAGTGCCTGCCCATATAAGGCCGTCCGTCAGCGGCAATCCAATAGAAACACTGCCACTAAATATTCACGGGTGAAGGACTGTGCTTATGCAGAGGAAGATGAGATAGTCAGGGTGGTGTTTGGCACAAACTCAGCGAAACTGCGAGAGAAAGTTTTAAGTGCCGGGACTTAGGTAACATTAGATACAGCCATGGACATAGCACGACATGGCACCAGCACAGCTGGGAAACTTCGATGCATGTACACCGAGCGGCTCACGTGAACTGAAGCAGTGCACAGACAAAAAGCAACAGTTCCAAAGAGTGCTGAACAAAAAACGAATTACACAATTGAGAAGGCAGCAAAAAATTATGAGGCGTCTGATACATACAAGCGTATTCATAAGTGCAGCTACTACAGAAACAAAGCACACGGTGCAAAAAGTGAATGTCCCGCTAAAGGAAGACGGTGTAAAAAAAAACCCGTGCATGCAGTGTGTCAGGTCTCAGATAAAGAAGAAGACGAGCTGTTTATTGATGCAGTAAGAAACGAATCGATAAATAAAACCTCATCTTTACAACGATTGACAAACACGGAATGTAACTTGAACACAACACATCGTACAAATACGACCCTGATTGAAACAAATAATGATAATCGAATCCTTGATGACAGCAACACTCAATAACACTCACAAAACAATTACTGTATATTGACAATCATGTTACGTTATTTTTAAAATGTTCCCTTTTCTTTTTCATAGCTTCTTTAACACACTACGTCTCCGCTGCGACCACACACCGTGGCGTAATTGTAGAGGCTTCGCCTCTATCGCCTACATCCGAGGTTCGATTCCCGAGAGGGGATGTACTGAGTATGTACGCGTGCTTCTCGGTTCATTTTAACCTCGCATTTCCTTGGTTTGAGACGTATGAAAAAATATGCGGTTAACGCAGAATCATGTTACGTTATTTTTAAAATCTTTCCTATTCTTAGCACAAGCACAGCTGAGAAGCTTCGATGCATGTACTCCATAACAAAAAATAACGCATTTAATCACATTTTCAATTCCAAGCAAAGGGGAACTTTTGTCAATGCATGATTTCCTGGTACATCGATTACACTGATGCACACATCACAGCTACAAAAAT
>JANRMT010062837.1:48393021-48410448 GCA_026402145.1 Polypterus bichir lapradei
TTTAACACACTACTTCTCCGTTGCGAAGCGTGGGTATTCTGCTATATATATATATATAGATAGATATGACAACAACACTCATATCAATGACAAAACAATTACATTAACAATCAAGTTACGTTATTTTTTTAAATTTTTCCTTTTCTTTTTCATAACTTCTTTAACACAGTACTTCTCCGCTGCGAAGCGCGGGTATTCTGCTAGTCGTGATATAACTGTGTTGCAGGAGCCTGTAGCCAGCACACATGTACCTTTTGGAACATCAACATCAAAAAAAAGGAGATGGTAAGGTTGGTTGAGCCATCTGTTGTACTTGATACAAAATGATTCAAAATGATATACTGTGTATACAATATAGAGGAAAAAACACATTTGTAATTGTGTATTATTTGCAGAAAAATGTGAGGGCTCTATGCAAGAGATATCTTCAGCAGAAAGTCACGTACAGGAAACTAAAAATGAGGAAAATACAGCAGGACATGGAACTTCATGAACTGAAGACAACCAAAATGAATTTGCAAATAAAAATACTAGAAAAACAATTGGTAACAAAATTCTCTTCTCTTTCCCATGATGTGTATGTGGGGGTATATCCTTAATTTATGTTCTCCTCCTTACAGGCTGAAGGTCCATTATATATAATAAATCAGTTTTGTGTGAAACCACTGTTGTCTTTTTCATTGAAAATATTGGGCCACAATTCTGTCTCTGGCAGCTCTGCCACTGGTTTGGTCAAGGGGCAATGGGTCAAGGTCATCATCAGGCTGCACCAAAACCTCAGGGACTCTCTCTTTTCTGATGGTCGCTATGTTGTGTAAGACAGAGCATGCAACAACTATGTCGCATGCTCTGTCAGGTGCAACCTTCAGCCTTTTTAGACATTGAAATCTCTCCTTTCATACAGGTGTGACTCCTTAAAAATTCTAGAGTCATGAACAGACCCTGGCCATTTAGCCTCCACATTTTATACAAGGTAGGATGCATCACAGATCATCTGAGAATTGATAGCATGTAGGTCAAACAATTTTACTGTCAACATACCTATTGGCTATTTTCAGCTCTTTCAAAAAGTGACATTACCTGCACGTTAATACTGTGGAAGCCTTTTCTGTTCATGTAATCTGGCTCATTTGGACCTGATGGGGCCTTTATTCAGATCTGCGTACAATCCAGTGCCCCAATCACATTTGGAAATCCTAGGTAATGAGAATGTTAGACTGATTGTGAGATTCTTTATGGAACTGTGGGTGTTTTTTTCCTGTGTATTACCTACCTGCAATGGCATGAAACACCTCTTTTATGGTCTGCACACACAGGTGTCCAGGAAACACTATGAAAACCCGAAGGAAATGTTTCAGAGCCAAACAGACTTTACAAATTGCCTGGCAAACTGCACTTTTCGATAGATGTTCCGCATCACCTACAGTATATAAAAAAATGCCGCTTGCAAGAAACCTCAAAGCAATGCATACTGTCTGTGTGGTTGTGAGAGCCCGACTTCACCGAGTTTGACTTTGAATGTAAGGAGCTAATAAATCTTTGAGGTACAATATTCCCCTCGGCTAAAGCGGTATCTTTCGAAAAGAATTTCCTCCGGGAGCAATAAAGGATCTTGCCGATCGTGCAAAACCCTCTCTATATGAAATTATCTCCATATAATTTGCGCACCAATATCAATTGGTCACTCATTCATGAACGGCGAAGCCATGACTGGATGAATTCCATGCACCGTCACTGATTACCTGTGTGAGCTAATCCGTGTTTACATAGAACAAACCTGCTCCGAGCAGGTTTGAGGATTAGGATGTGTTGCTATGACAACATTTCCAGCAAGAGTTTCAAAAAACCGACAGATCCAGGATCAGGCCAAATTGTCAACAATTACATCCGGCTAAGCGAGTAATCCACGTACGAAAAATACCCCCCACATCTCTAACTGTCAGAGTTAGTAGCCATATGAGATGCAGAACTTAAACATTGTCTAGGATGCCAGGGGCGATGACCCGGCCGGGACACCTTGAAGGACCGGAAGTGGGCATGCGCCCATCTGGGATCACTTGGGGGCCGCCTTCCTGGTTGCTTTGGGGGCCACGGCTTCAGGGCATAGAAGCCCCACCCTGTAGGGGTCCGTGGTCACCGCCAGGAGGCACCCCAATGCCTTGGGGACTTGTGACCTCAGCACTTCCACCACACCAGGAAGTGCTGGGGGGAAGATTTAAGAGGACACCCGGAGAGCTGCCGGGAGAACAGCCGGCACTTCCGCCACTCTGGGGCGTGGCCAACGAAGGAGTGTCGGGAATCACCTGGAGCGCATCCGGGAGGATATAAAAGGGGCCGTCTCCCTTCATTCAGGGCTGGAGTCGGGTGGAAGACGGACCAGGCAGAAGAGAGAGTGGAGGCGGCCCAAGAAGAAGGCATTGTGTGGCCAGGACTGTGTGTTGGGGTTTGTGCACTATTTGGACTGGGTCTGAGTGACCATTTATTGTAAATATTTGTAAATATTAAACGTGTGGTGGTGAGTAACAACATGTCCGCCTGTCTGTGTCCGGGTCGGCTCCACAACATTTATCAGGTAAGAACACTATTCTTATGATAATGTTAACACAAGTTAATACCAGATACTTTTTTATTAAGAGAACAAAACTTATGTAACTCACAGTATAGTCATTCAAATTATATAGTAATACAAACACTAAGTGCCAAAAACAATTACATCAATGTAAAAATACAATCTTTTTCCCCATCATTATGTTAGAAATCATGGTCATTTCGGTAAAACCAATTGCTTAAGCTTTACATAAGTGCTAGGTTGTAAGACAAGCACTGATTTAAACAAGGATTCTCTTTATTATTTCTTGAATTCATTACAGGTTCTATCTTACTATACTGTATTTCATTTCTGTAATCTGTAAATGAACTGAAGCATTGCTTCTTCAAATGCCTGTATTCTATAACAAATGGGTCTCATCTTTTGTAATACTATAAAGTTCTAATCAAATCAGAAAAGAGATGATCAAAGACTGAAATTTTATGTTTCATTGTGTACAAAGAGAAAGGAAATGGCCCCACCACTGAGGATTATTAGCTTGGAAACTATAGTGATGTTGATTGATGCCTTGTTATCTGATCTTTAGTTAAAATCCTATGAAAGTGTTCCTGTCATAAAAACAAGTTCTTTTAGTAAGGTTTAACTCAATCTTTGAAGTTGTATGTAATCATAGCTCTGTTTACAAAAGCTTTCTGTTTTATTTCACTTTTGAGAATCTGAAAACAGATATTTGTCTCCTTTATTAAAATAAAAAGTTATTCTTGTCTTTTTATGAATAAGAAGGATATAGTTACTGTATGTATTATGCATAATACCGCCTAAAAGTCTGAAGTAGTAGTAGAATTTATAATTTTTTTTTTACTTTTCAACTTTAACATGTTCAGTTTAGAAATGTTACTCTTAATTTTCTATTTTTTTTTACTTATATATTTTTGCTTTTGTTTCAGTAATCTACATAATTTGTGGTAGATCATTTTATTTAATGAGTGAAACAGAAAATGAATTACAGTAAATTCTGAAATCCTGTCAGTCATGTTAGAAGATCTAGTGTAAATGAGTGGCTGACTGGAAAACCTTTGCCTGGCATAAGGGAATTACTAGGAGAGTATAGAGGAACATAAATTCCTTCATGAAACCTCCATATGACACAAAGAAAATGAAAATGACTTCAGACACCCATTCAAGAAAGACAGCATGGCACACTGTGTGCAATATGTTGTGTTCTTCCAGTATGTCTGAAAGTCAGATGACCCATCAGATTCTAGCATTGTTAGATCTTTCCTTGGACACAGTGAGACCATAACGACCTAGGACCAGTGCCATCAAGCGACTCAGATTAGGTCCTAACTGGCTCAAAAATTTCACACAGATTTGGCCCTCTGCAAATTTGGCCCTACTCTTAGGAAGAGGAGTAAAAGTACTTTATCAGCTTTTCTAATTTAGGACACTACTCCTGAATTCACCAGGATTTAAGAGAACTTCTGAGCTGTCCGAACTCAACAAAACAGCTTGGGATCCTGGTTGGCAACCCCCAGGCATCTCCCCACTCTCCAGAAATGATCATCTACCTACCGCAACCAGATGTAACTTTGCATAAATAACTTTGGCATCCCCTTGGCCTGGTCCAACCATTCTGGTCTTTAACAATGAGGATCGTGTGAGCCAAATCACACTCGGAAAATCACGCCACATGGCCATAGTGCCATAACTGACACTCCCTCACAATGCAGGTAATGTGCCTCATTCTGGTCTCCATGAGTAACCGCTCATTCAACTTAAAGTCAAACCAGCAGTACCCAAGGATTCTGTGAAGAGACACAGTATCAAAGGAGTCCATTCTTCGTCTCTGGTCACTGGATAGCATCCATGTCTCACAACCATCTTTCCATCAACCTTATGACCCCCCATGCTCTCCCAATCCATCTACTGACTTCATAGGAAAAGTCACCATAGACATGAACATCACTGTCGAGCTAAGTAAACCTCTTGAAAAGGTTGACACTCTCTCCGCAGAAAGACATACTGTTGATGGCTGTGCCCAAGAGGTCATTAAAGGCCTGGATCTTGGTTTTTAGCCAGGGCACTCGCAAGCCCAGACACTCAGACTTCTCGCTCAGTCTCTCTCAAGCACCCTATCAGAGCCACTATTGACTCCGCAAAGATCACAACATCATCAGCAAAGTGAAGATCAGTGAATATTTATTCACCACAGATGCCCCACTGCGGCTGAACACCACGAACCTCCCCAGTACCCATTCTATGCAAACATTGAATAGGGCAGAAGCAAGAACACACCCCTGATGAACCCCATAATCAACTGGGAAAAATATAGAGGTTCTTATGCCACTCTGCACAGCACTCACAGTACCAGTGTGCAGGCCAGCCATGATATCCAGCAACTTTAAGGGGATCCCATGAAGTCTCAGGATGTCCCACAGGGTAGCTCGATCAACTGAGTGAAACACTTTGCAAAAATCAACAAAGGCTGCAAAGAAACTCTGCTTATATTCGCATTTGCACTCCATGAGATCCCTCAGTGCCAGGATGCACTTGATGATTAACTTCTTATGTGTAAAACCAGAATGCTCCGGTCACTGGTAGGTGAGCAAGTGATCATGGATCCTTTTGAGGATAGCCCTAGCAAGGAGCTTACCCGGCACCGAGAGCAGTGTTACGCCATGTATTTGCCACAACCTAGGCGATCCCTTTCCTTCCCTTTCCAGATAGGGACGACAACTCCCATATTCCAGTCAGTTGGGATGAAGCCTGTCTCCCAAATGGAAGCAAAGATTGCTTGCAATGCCAAAAGATCAGCCTTGCCACCAGCCTGGACAAGTTCACCCCGGATACCACAGATCCCTGCCGCCTTTTATACCCTCAGCTAGTTTACTACCTATGCAATCTCAGTGAGATTGGGTGGTTCACACCTAATTGGAGGATCATCCTCAAGAACTGTGGACCCAGAGATATCCAACATCCTAGCTGGAGGATCGGCTTTAAACAGCTGCTCAAAGCAGCTAGCCCAACGGGTCACAGCTGCAGTGTCATCTGTGAGGACTGTTCCATCAGCTGCCCGGATGTGGATTCTCTGAGGAACAGATTTGGATGTGCGTAATGCTCCAGTTCCTCTATAAGTAGGACGTGGGTCCCTAGACCATAGATACTGTGTCACTTGCTCACAAATTCCTCTAACAAAGCCTCCTTATCTGCCCTCAGTATTGGAGTACCAAGTCTAATGATGCAGCTCAGTGTGCTGGAACCAGGATCCAGCAATCCGCATTCCCTGACGTTTTCCAAAGTCAAGGAACATGGAGCCACTTTCACCACTCTTAGCTGGAAGTAAGAGTAAGCCACTTCATAAATATGTCTAATAACCTATTCTGGGGTAGGACAATTTCTAATCCTGCTCAGACTTTTAGTGCAATTTTTAGGAGTAATTCTGAGATGTCTGATAAATACAAACACAGGTTTCTGAGTTCAGTGCAAAATCAGGGATAACTTGTTAAGGTAGGAAATAGCACATACAGAAATATAATCTTACTGACCCTTTGAAAGAGTGAGCAGCTAAGAGCCTAACTTGTAGAGAACTCAATTTCAGGACTACTGAAAGTTCATCAATGTGGGGACATAAAGGAATTTTAGAGGGAGTTCTAAAGTGGTCACCTGTAGCCATAAAAAGGTCCATTCTGGCGCAGAAAATGATATTGGGGCTTGGACAAAAACCTTCCTAATTTCAAAGACTTATTCTGCTTGGACATGTGCTGTTCTAGAATGTTCAGTTCTTTTACCTTTTCTTAGTTTAATTAAGCATGACATACCAACATAATACTTTGGGAAAAAGGCAAATAATATTCTTTAGGTATGCATAGATCTAATACACAGAAAGACCAAAAACCTTTAAATACAACTAAACAAAAAATCAAAGCCAAAAATTAAAGTTGGGTTCTGAGCCAAGAAAACACTAATGCATTTCTTTTTATCATACTTTTTGGAAGAAAATTAGGTTTAATATATAGAAATCACTAATGTAATCATAAAATAACAATAAAAATAAACATATTAAGACTCCAAAAGGAAATCCAAACTGTTCAAGTGAGTTTATAATATGTTGCTAACATCTAATATATTTAATCTAGAGCAGGTAGGATAGTTTGAAGTGAAGGGTCACTGGGTGAAAAAAGGGAGAATGCAGGGTCATGATAAATAAAAGAAAGAGAAAGTGGTTTTAGTGTTACTGTAGAAGTGGGGTTAGTGAGTAATCATACCCAGTGAACAGACAAGGGTGAAAGTCATTAGGCCAGGTGGCAGCTATTTTTTCATTTCTCCTTTTCTTGTGCACTTAGGAGTCTTCCTTTGTGTCATCATACCTTCTGTGTTTAAAGTAAGAAACTTACATTTTCTAATACATCTTGGTATTTTGGTAATTATTCTGGCATCCTTTTGTGTTGCACAATTTATAGAGATAAAGTAGGAGGAACTGGCAATAAATATTACGAATGTGTTCTTTATGAAACTTTGGCAGAACTTTAGTTTATTTATTGAAGATATACATCTAGTACTCATTTACTTTTATGTAACAAGATAGTAACAAAGGCTTCTTTTGGTCTTAATACTTGCAAGCATCAAGTGTTTGTTCATGTCTGCAATATGGCCTACTAAAATAAATTCAATTTGAAATGGTCAAAGGCAGCTTAACTAAGAAAGGTTTCTCTTGATATTACATATCTCGGTTTTAGACCTGTAAATCTGTCATATTCATGATTAATTTTACAAGAATGTCAATATACCACAGTGCATAGCAGTGAATAACCTCTTTATGGCTGCTTTGCAAATGTTAGTAAGACCAAAAGAAACCTTTCTTAAGGTCTTGCTACATAACCTTTTTATGAACAATGGAGGCATTTTTGCAGTACCTAAACTAAAATGTTACCAAAACTTTATTACGTTATGAATTAGGAAATCTGTTTTGGTGGTTAGAATTTTTTTTTCGCGTACTTTGGATGATTTTTTGTATCACAAGATTTTTATAATTTGAAAGCTTTGTTTATAGTTATAAAACTTTGTTTATATAAAAGTTTGATTTTTTTTTTGTCTGAGAAGGATTTTAATTTTTTCTGGTTACATTTTAAGTGCCTCCCATTGCCATTTTTGAAGTCACTACAGGCGGATAATGGGTTGTTAGAGGTTCTTGAGTAGCTGCTGGAGACCTTCGTCCCTGACTTAAATCATAAGGACTCATTACAGATTATAATACAACACAGGAGCTACTTTGTCTGGGATATGGATTCAGTCTTTGAATAAGTGTGGCTAAGTGTGCCTAGACAGTCTTGATTTCGGTACTCTTATTTTGACTCCTAGCTCTTTTGTCTTTACTTGATTTTACTCTTAATGGAATTTTGATGAATGACTTTGCCGTTCTTGTTTGACTATGATTACAAAAACACCCCAACATAAAAAAAAGGCTCACAACCCTCGCAAAGGTTTCCTTCTGTTTTTGATTCTGTTTTCAGCCTTTGGGAAAGACATTTTCTTTTTTTATTTTATTCCTAAAACAAACAAGCATCTCCTGTTTAGTTGCATTAAACATCATGGCAGGTACTCTTAAACATTCAGTGCAATCCTCTCTGCAGAGCTGTTTGTCTGCATTATGGTCTTGTAACTGGCATAACATATTAAAACATTCCACTCTTTTATCTGCTATAAAGGGTGCTGGTGTTGTTTTATATACATAGAGTGTATTTGTTTTGTTGGAAGTATTAATATCATCTGTTTTAGAGCACCATTTTATTGAACATACTCCCTAAGATCTGGAAAGTTATAAAACATACATTTTGAAGAGAGTGAGGTCCAGCTTGTGCCCCTAATCACAAATATAGTACCTGCAGGTTTAGCACCACCAGCATCAGCACTGGTACTAAGTACTCAGTAATATAACTAAATTCTCTACTGCCTTGTCTAAAGCCTTAAATTACGCAAAGGTTAACAGAAGCAAAATTCTAAACTCAAGTCATCTTGTTCCTTGTTAGTTAAGTGGTTTTCAGGCAAAAGGCAGTAAAAGGCACTCAGAATACAAAACAACCTGCTGTTCTTCTGAAGGGTTATGTTATTTTGTGCAAAGATAAGATCCACCATTTGACAGAGCATGAACAAGAGAGCCGTACACGAACAGTACGAGTAGAAATAGGTGGAGAGGTCAAAGTGCTAGTGGGATTAGATTACGGGTTGGCATTTATTCCATTATTCGTTATACTAATATTACTTGAGATCAGTAAAGAAGTACAGAAAGATCTTCCATGACGAGTGCTGTGAGCTGGTGGTCTTGTGTTGGGCCAAAGTATAAGGAATGAACTGGAAATTAGAAAGAATTAGAGAAGTAGAGGAATGCTCAAGAGGAGTGTGAAATGAAGGTAAGCACATGTGGAAAGGGAAGAATGGCATGGGAAAGGCATTATATAAATACGATTTATTATTATTATTGTTAAAAGTGAAAAGATGAGACAGAAGAAGCAGAGTCCCATCATTAATTATAACCAGTGATTCAAAAAGACAAAGGTTTTGAGGCAGAAATTATGCAGAGAATCAGGGTGACATAAAAGAATTAAAAAAATTTAGCAGAATTCACAGTGGCAAAAAAGAGAGCTGCCGAGATAAAATGAAAAATATAAAAGATGGTAGTTCAACCAGCAATGCTGTATAGCAGAAACTTGGTGAAAAGCTAGTAAGAAAACTGAAAAAATGGAAGTTCAGGAGGATGGATGTGTAAGGTGAACAAAATGGATTGAGCAGAAAATAGCTAAATTATGAGAAACTTCAAGGTGAAAAGGATATGGTACAAGAAAATTGAGAGACAACTCCAGTGGGCCAGACATAAGTAAAACAATACTAAAGAGAGTATTATAAATGGAGTTGCCAGATGAAAGATGCAGAGGGAGAGAAAAAAGAAACTAGAAGGTTGTAGTACTGAAGGATGTGTAAGATATTGGGTGGAATAATGAGATGCCCAGAAACTGGAAGCAAGTAAAAGCATGACATGCCCCCATTGCGCAACAGACAGTAGGAAATAGAAAGATTTTACTTAAAAAAGTGGAAACCTGACTCTTATTTTAATGAAAAGTGTTTCATGGTAAATTTATATTCTAAAAGCAGTTTCCTTCAAGTATTGTATTGTACTATTGTATTTTGAAAATGCTTCACTGTTTTCTTAGTCTGTACACAAACACTTCTGTTTATCTGATTCACAAAAAAAATTGCACACATTTGCATATAATTATCCATAATAAATAATCACTTTAATGTTTTGTCTGCTTTTGTTTTTACACTCTCACCTAACCTTGAGAATTAAATCAAACAATATGAGGGCAAATATTGGTGATTTTGTTTTTGTGCCTGCACTTTTGTTTTATAAAATACTATAAAATATAGTCCTTGTATACAGTCAAAATTTAAAATAACATTATCCCACATGATGATCTCTTCCATACACCAATATTTTATGAGTAGTACAAAACAGAACACACATATAATTCTGTGGACTGATAAACACTCCACATTTGTTGGTTTAATGTGACACATGTTTTCCACTTTGCGCAGGGGGTGTTGTGGAAAGCTAATTCAGTTTCTGAATATACCGTATTAACAAAGTTTTTTCGTTTGTTGATTAAAAATGAAACAACACTCATGGGCAAATGTTCAAACAAATGGGAAATGAAAGAATAGAAATGGGAATGTGTGTAAAGGGCAAGAAAAGTTTGGATCAAGCTGCCTCGTTTTGGTGCTGCTGAACTGCTTGCTATCTTGCTATGTTTAAAAAAAAAACCTGAATGATACACTAAATCAAACTACCAATATTATTTGTTTCCATATACATCACAAAACAGAAACTAATGCAACAAAAGCCATTGCTCATGGTGCACACAAAGTCATATACAAACAGATTCAATTAATGCCACACGGATGTCTGGGCCCTTTAGGCAGGATCCAAAGTAACTGGAAGAACGCAGACTGCCACAATAAGCATATCAGGCTGCCATGTTTTTTGACTGAATCTTGTGATTATAAGGAACAGGCTCCCGAGTTCCTTACATCTGATTAATGTAAACAGACTCAACCACCATTGTTTAGCTTTTTTAAATTTTACATTTTATCCAGAAGCTTGAAAAGATCCATCCATCTATTCCTCCATTATCCAACCCGCTAAATCCTAACTACAGGGTCACGGGGTCTGCTGGAGCCAATCCAAGCCAACACAGGGCACAAGGCAGGAAACAAACCCCGGGCAGGGCACCAGTCCACCAGAGGTTTGAAAAGGTCACCTCTTAAATACCTGAGATGTGGAAAAGCATCTCAGGCCAGTGAAACACTCAAGACTTCCTTGGCTTTGGCTGACTGGGCCACAGTACTTCTTCCAGATATCAGTCTTATTGACTTTACCTATTTCTAGATGTTTTTTATTTATTTGTCAAAAAAAAACATCCTTAAATCATCCATCCAGCTAAATCCTAACTACAAGGTTACAGGGGTCTGCCAGAGCCAATCCCAGCCAACACAGGAAACAAACCTCGGGCAGAGCACCAGCCCACCGCAGGGCGCACACACACACACCAAGCACAACTGAGAATTGCCAATGCACCTAACTTGCATGTCTTTGGACTGTGGGAGGAAACCAGAGTACCCAGAGGAAACCCACCCAGACATGGGGCAAATATGCAAACTCCACGCAGGGAGGACCCAGGAAGCAAACCCGGGTCTCCTAACTGCAAGGCAGCAGCGCTACCTGCTGCGCCACCGTGCTGCCCAATCCTTAAATCACCATTAACAAAAAATATGTATTAACAAACAAACTGGAGAAGATTTTGCATTAGCTGAATGCGTAGCTGTAAAAATATAAAATTTTCAAATTACACTTGCTTTTTTTCTTATTTCAAGAATTCATAATGCAGCCTAATTATTTTAATTTTTATAATCGCCTTCTCTCCAGACTGCACGTAATTACTGCATTACTTTGGAAGCTATATTTTTGCAAATTATCATTGATTGGCTTGAAATTTTGTTTCTTGTGTTTCATTTTGGATTTTGTTCCCTTATTTCCTGCATTTTGTGAATTGTTTATTTTGAGAAATCTTTTGTATTTTGACAATTTTGTTATTTTTCCAGTTTACTGACCTACTTCATTTCTATTAGGTTGCTTCTTTGTGTATTTTTTAGTTCCTTTGCTGCACTTGTGCTTAGCTGAAAGAAAATACATAAGTATTGAGTAATAAATAATTTACTTAATAATATTCCATTGTTTCTTACTTTGTCTTTAGCTGTCAGAACTGAACAATGCCCAAAAAATTGCATGGTCATGTCTCAGTACTGTTTTGAATCCCTGCCGGGAATAACAACAAATCACTATTCAAAGAAATCACAATGAATAACAAAATATGTTATAGTATAGTAATATTTTTGAGTATGTTTATTTCAGTACAGTAGGTAGGTTTCTAGGATTCTGACTGTGTCTCACTTTGCCTTTGACTTTCTCTCTGGTAATGGACTATGGACCTTCCAGGGGTTTTATTTTCTCCAGGGATGCTGCTGACTGCAGATTATTTGTCTCTCGTCCATTGTCATCTGGCTACAGTTTAAGAGTCGATTAAAGGACAGATAGTTTTGGTTCCATTTATGTTAATCGGTTTCAAACTTCTTTGCTTTCCTGTCTGTTTATACAAATCTATTTCTTCAGGAGTAGTCATTATGTATTTAGTAACCTGTAAAGTTTGTATTTGCATGTTACCTGAGTCATGCTGCTCTGGGCCTGCACTCCGTGAACAATGTTATATAAAAATAAATTGAATTGAATTGACAATTTAAATGGAATACATAGCATAACATAACATACAGTACCATGGCAGTTTGAACTACAGTAAAGAGCGCAGCTAGGAGTAGAAGGACCACTTTTGCAATATTGGACACCTAGAATTATATTTATTTGATTTCACAGAGTAAGAGAATCATGGAGGAAAATTTGTAAATGGCCAGCTGCACTGGGAACCTATCACTAAAGAATAGGGAAGGTTCCTGAATCCCAGTCCTTTCAATAGATCAGTTAATAGGGGGCACAAAGTGGTAGTGCCATTTTATGCCTATTAGCACAATTTGTATATTACACATTGTAAATGTTTAAGAAAATAACTGAACTGAGTGCAATGATAGGGTTGAAGGCGGTGGATTTGCTGAACCTACGAGAATGGCACAGGTTCTGAGCATTGAAGATTAGTGACAGGCTTAACTGTTCTGGACAAAGGTCCCTGGATTATTTGATTTTATGGTGCTGTCCTTAGCCTGGACAGAGGTCAAGAAAGTGATTGAAATAGCAGTGATTGCTGTTCTTATTTAATTAATAAATGGTTATAAGGGATGCTAAGCTCAAAATGAAAAACCTACTATCTGTGTCAATAATATCTATTACATCGGAACAGTACCAACCACACAAAGATATAATTCCTACTTATAGCAGACAGAGCAAGGATGGAAGACGTCTTTCTAAGAACAAATGCAGCTTGGTCATTTTTCTTGCAACTGGCAAAAACTAAATTCACTACATTCTTAACTGGGCATATGAAGATTAAAATGTTTGGTTTAAATTCTACTAAAATCATAGTATTCCATTATAGTTTCTCTGATAGCAATAGTTTCTAAAATTAAGGTTTTCTCTTCAAACATGCTTAGTCATAGCAGATTCCTAATTAATGACGTCAAACTAGTTGGGAATATAAAGCATATTATATTTAAACACCCACCTTAGCAAAAGAATAAGTGTCTGTGTGTCTGTCTGTCTGGCTACTATGTCTCTGTTATTCCAAAAAATTGTGCAGTACAAACATTTTAAGTAATATAATACATTTTATTTGTCATTCCAATAGATGACACATCACAAACATTAACACTGTTTTTATGAATCCCGTACCAAATGGCTTATAACAGAGATATATGCATGGCATGGTCTACTGCAAACATTAATGCTGAAGTCTAAGTTGATTACTTAGGTAGCACAGCTAGTTACTCATAAACTGATAAAAATGGCAGCAAGTATGATGTACAGTATGTCTCCAATGGGACCTAAAATGTGACTAAATTCAGATTGTTTTGTTTAAATTATGCAATGCACACTCTTCATTTTATAAATGGATTTGACGACTGAAATCACAGTGCTATATTTCTCATTGCTGATCTCAGAAGGTTGTTCCTCATTTCTCTCAGTATTGGTTACAAGCACATTTGCTTTCTTTGACTATGTTTGTTAAAATTGCACAGTACTAAATGAATGTAAGTTTTTCTGTGACTAGAGACTTACAATGTACATGAATGCATTTGTGTGTGCATGTATGTGTAATGTCTTGTCATGGACATACATGTATGCCTATTCTTGAACACTTCAAAAGGCCTTGATCATAGCCACTCTGATCTCAACATTTGTGTTCTTTTACAGGGCTTCAAAGACAGTTTTCAAACAAGAAGCAAAGCCCATTTTTACCCCAAGTTCATATATTACTCCAGGTCTCCATGACTAATATTTTAATATTTCCCCTCATCTTGTCTAATGGAAGCTTTTCACACCTATTCTCACCTTTCACTCTTTTCTCCTTCCCTGATTGTGTTTCCCTCCTTCACCTGCTATACGTGTCACCAACTCTTTCTTCTTCAGTTACACACTTGATGAAGGCTATACAGCTGAAACAGTCTGTCTGCCTTCTTCCATTTTCTGCATGAAAATAAACTTTAACCTTTATTTCCTTTGCAGATGCACACTGATGCAGCCCTTCACTAACTTCATTTATTTTAATGTGGTATTTGAATGAGATTCAGTTCTTATTTTTATAAATCAAAATGCTGTCTATTCTACATTTCCTCATCTTACTTTCAAGATAATGGATTCTCAGAAAATAATGATTTTCTGTATTTGCATGGTATGGTTTGCATAAAAAAAGAAACAATGTAAAAGTTTCTGTTAATATACTGACTACACTAAACAACCCTATTTAGGCAAAATTAACTGCTGTCTCAGTTCTATTAATTTGTTTATGTGACCTGAAGCATAAAATGATGTTGGCACTGCTTATACACTGCAGGCAAAATAATCATAATTGACAGAATAATAGTGTCAAAAACATACAAAGAAACACAACAAAATTGTTGAATGGGTTTTTAAAAATCCTTTCAGTAAAACCCAATACAGCATAAACATTTTATTTTATCAAAGGGGTAATATTCCCGAAAAGATTTTTTATAGGTTCACATAAGATTTTTCCAAGTCCAGTACTCCTTTTTTCTGTGGTAAGCTCACAATTATTTTTCTCTTATCAAAAGGTCAATCAACGACTGTGACAGGTATATACATTGTAATCCACTATATGCTTTAAAATGCTACTAGCAAAATACCCGCGTTTCGCAGCGGAGAAGTACTGCCTTAAAATTTTTATTAAGAAGAAAATTAAACCTTTTTACACTGAGGGAAAATATACCAATAATTATTTGTTAAGGATCTCTTTGTATACCACATTGTCATTTCGGCCATCCGGTTGTAATATGACCAAGCTGTGCGCTGAGCTTACTCTTGAGCATGCAACGTACAGTTGGCCATGTGAAAAGTAATCTTGTCTCAAATCTCACAGCTTGGATTGCTGCTGTCATAATCGGTTAGAGTTTCATGGTTTGTTTCAATTACGACAGTATTTACAGGACTTGTGTTGAAGTGACATTCGGCATCTGTCAAGCGTTGTAAGCATACAACCGGTTTCATCGATATCTTCACATCCAGCTTTTGAGAGTTTAAACATTCATAAACATCAAAGTGTCCACTACTGAAATCGTCACCTGTGAATCTAAGATGTTTAAGAGGCATTGGCGGTTATCCAAAGGTGTAAAATATTTGGCCATTTCGGTACACTTGAAAGCGACAACCGAACAATTCAGCGGCAGCCATCAACTCACATGCAGAACCATAGGTGAAGGGCTTAAGCATTTCACTCTTATAGTGCTCCTGTGTAGTATAATTATCTCCTGTACCGTCATCAGTCCACACCTTGAACTTGTCCCAGTCATTCAATACATAAGACACAATGTTTCTCCGGATATCAAGAGTGAGCCTGATATGGCTGTGCAATATGTAACAAAGAGAATGGAAAAAAAAAAGGTAGGTGCCATCTCCGGGCATGGAAACCACTCGGTAAGTGACAGTTCTTTGATAGATGGTGATCACCTCGATAGACATGTTAATAGGGGTATGGTTGAAACGATAAAGGAAATGGGTACCTGAACAAGGTAAAGTAAGTCTAAAATACCTACACAATAACTATAATCGTAATAAACGAACAATAAAACAGCGGAGAAGCCGTTAATTAAATAAAAAGGCTGTAGTTATCAGCAGGGAGGCGTGAATCCCGTGGCGAAGCAAGGAAGGGAATGTAGAGACTGGAGCGACGGACGGCCCTATATAGGCAGGCAGCCAACAACGTGGGAGGTGTTGGGATGGGGGACCCAACGTTGCCTCACATGGTGACCGAGCTGCAGGCTATGGACATATATAATGTACGCAAGTAGGATTCAGTTAGCGTTGGGAACCCACGTACCAAATTTCTTAAAGATGGGCCCATAATTAACAAAGACCGTTGGAAAGTTCAATATGGAGGCCGATAGTGGCGTCATACCACCGAAATAAGTACGTACATTTGTTTCGGTTAGCGCAGGGAAGCCGCCTACCAAATTTCGTGAAGATGGGGACATAAATAAGAAAATTCAACATGGCGGACTTTGTCGACCGTTATGACCGTTACGCGTAGAATTTCGAAATGAAACCTGCTTAACTTTTGTAAGTAAGCTGTAAGGAATGAGCCTGCCAAATTTCAGCCTTCTACCTACACGGGAAGTTGGAGAATTAGTGACGTTGGAAAGTTCAATATGGCGGCCAACAGTGGCATCATACCACCGAAATAAGTATTGTGGATGCCCAGGAGGACGAGAGGAGGGCTTTTACCTCCTCCAGACCGCGAGGGGGCGTCCGTCCTGGTTATGTTGGGGGCCTCGGGTAGAGGGCTTGGAAGCCCAGCCCTGTAGGGACCCGTGGCCACCACCAGGCGGCGCCCCAGTGCCTTATCATCCCGGGAGCCTGGCACTTCCGCCACACCAGGAAGTGCCGGGGGGAAGACGACAAGGGACACCCGGACGGCTTCCGGGTGCACAGCCAGCACATCTGCCACACAGGGGTGTGGCCAAGACTAATTGCCGGGAAGCAGCTGGAGCCCATCCGGGTTCCTATAAGAGGGGCCGCCTCCCTCCAGTCATTAGTGGATGTCGGGTGGAAGAGGACAGAGCTGGAGAGAGGACGGGAGGCGGCCAGGAAGGCATAAAGACTGTGAGGCCTGGACATTGGGGGAATCGGTGCAAGAGGCACTGGGGAGTGCACGTTAAATTGTAAATATATATTGTAAATAAAGAGTGTGTGGTGAGAAACAACGATGTCCGTCTGCCTGTGTCCGGGTCCCAGTCCACAGTATGTACATCGGTTTTGATTAGCGCAGGGAAGCCGCCTACCAAATTTCGTGAAGATGGGGTCAGCCTTCTACCTACACGGGAAGTTGGAGAATTAGTGACGTTGGAAAGTTCAATATGGCGGTCGACAGTGGCATCATACCACCGAAATAAGTACGTACATCGGTTTCGGTTAGCGCAGGGAAGCCGCCTACTAAATTTCATGAAGATGGGACCATAAATAAGAAAGTTCAAAATGGCGGATGTTGTCGACTGTTATGACCGTTACACGTAGAATTTCGAAACGAAACCTGCTTAACTTTTGTAAGTAAGCTGTAAGGAATGAGCCTGCCAAATTTCAGCCTTCTACCTAC
>JANRMT010062837.1:48410848-48427293 GCA_026402145.1 Polypterus bichir lapradei
GGTGGCAGTGTGACGAAGTTGCTTCGGAAGACGGCGTTAGCCGCGGAGCTCAGCTCAGAGCGAAATGAGGTAAATGGGAGGGGAGATGATGACGTGACTCCCCCACCCGCCTTAACTGTCAATCCCCCACAAACACAGTCTCTCGGAATTTGCATAAGCACACCCCTTCACCTGCAATTTTAACTTAGTTACAAAGTGATCAAAACTCTCGTTTATATCCTGCGTCCTCTCATTAAACTTGTATCCTGCATTACCCGTGGGCACGAAAAGCACCAGCGGCAGCCTGTCTATTAAGTTAATTTAAAGTTTAGGTTTATACCTCGCTTTGTTTCCGAAGTAGCTGTACTGATGAATATGGTAGTATGTCACTCGCTCGCTTCTTAATGTTTCGCTGCCTTCTCAATTATATAATGCATGTTTTGTTCAGCGTATTTTGGAGCTCTTCCTGGTTTTCTACATAGTGCGTTGACAGTCAGTTCACGTGATTACGTGGGCGGCGTAATGATGTCACACGAAACTCCGCCCCCACGGCGGTCAAGCTCAACTCCATTACAGTAAATGGAGAAAAATACCTTCCAGTTATGACCATTACGCGTAGAATTTCGAAATGAAACCTGCCCAACTTTTGTAAGGAAGCTGTAAGGAATAAGCCTGCCAAATTTCAGCCTTCTACCTACACGGGAAGTTGGAGAATTAGTGATGAGTCAGTCAGTCAGTCAGTCAGTGAGTCAGTCAGTCAGTCAGTGAGTGAGTGAGGGCTTTGCCTTTTATTAGTATAGATAATGCTACAGAAAGGTTTAGGTACACAGACATATTTTAGAAGGTTTTAGAGTTTGTTCCTACAGATATATAGTATATACATTGTTAAACACATGGTTGTAGTGTAATTTACAAGGACTGGTTTATTGGATAGGGCATAGATTCTTACCCATTTTACTATCCCATCCTCAGGCCCTGATAATAACTACGTGAAGCAAGAGCAGTGACCCCATCACAGACCCTTCCTCTGTACGCACCTATGCTGGTCTCACACATTAAAATCTGAAAGAGAACAGTGACATCAGCCTTAGACAAACTGTAGATTAAGACACATGAGTTCTACCCAAGTCAATGATCCTAAACATTTTTTACAGCCCAAATAATCTGCTGTTAAACATGGTTAGCCCCTGATACCCTGTTCCAATTTTTTTCTCCCAGAGATGTCAAACATGGCAGAGTTCTTGACAGAAGGGATTGGGAGATTAAACAATCAATAAACAAGCCAAATTAACTGGAAAATCAGTACTCTAGAAACTAAAAAAAAAAAAAAACACTAAGCCTAAATTGTTACCAGAAAAAAAAAAAGAAAAGCAGTGAATTGCTAACAAGAACATCCAAAATCACAAAGAAACCAACTCTAGAGAGTTTGGGTGTATCCACAGTCTTGAACAACCAGAAATTGCATGATCGGGACCTTTATATTGTCATAGTGGGAATGCCACGCATTTTCCAGTGGTTGATTCTATATGGTTCAAAGCATACATTGCTACATATCTTGTTCATAAGACTAAAATATTCTTTACAGAAATGAAAATGCACTCCAGAAGCAAATAAAAGATGACAAAGTATTGAAGTCACTTTAAAATAGTAACTAAGGAGAGAATAGTAAAAAGATATTGTTTAGTCCGGAAATTTACATTCCAACCTTTCTTTAAAAGAAAAAAACAAGATGGCAGTGCGCCTTGACTATAGACATGTAAGCCCCGGTTACTGTAATCAGCTCAGTTATGAGTGTGTGAAGTGCCCTGAGAGCCACTGTACCACAATATACAATATAACTTTGCCAACAGATGGTTAAAGGTTTTCATGCAATTTATTAGCATCCGAATTTTATTTGTGCTGTTGACACCACACATATTAGGGTTTAATCGCTCATTGAGAAGCCTTTTATAACTATGTTTGTAGATAGGGATATCATTTCCTAAATATGCCAGTTGTCCATGACAGCAAGATCATAATATGTAGCATTGTGTTTAAATGGCAAGGAACTACACAATATGTAGTAATATAGGTGGTCTGGTAGAAATTGTTGAGTTTCATTATTAACATCTGTGACATACCTTTCATCACCCTTACCAGAAGTGAGCTACAATATGGACTTTGCTTTTAAAAGAAATGTCATTGAGAAACATATTATTGCTTTAGTCAGTCTCTCTGAAGGTTTGTCTACTGTATTCTTCCAAAAAATGTGTTAAGATGATCATTGCAGCCTGGGCACTTCACAACATTTCTCAGTTTGGCTCTAAATCACTTGAGGAAATTGATTTACAAGAACCCAGGGATGATCAATCCAACAATAATAAACTGGATGAGCTTGATCAGAAATTAGTTAACTTCTCTTTGTTCATTATCAAGAAGCTAAGTTTATATCTCCCGGCAGTAGTATGTGCAATATGTACAATTAAAACAGAAACTGCCTCAGTGCTAAGTCTTAAAATACACAATATCACAATTAGGTAATTAATTATTAATATAATTTAATAAATGATTATTTCATATGATTAACATTATTAATGATATTATAATATGTTATATTTTTATTACTGATTAGTCAGATGATACACTATTATTAATAAATTGCAAATTTGGAAATCAATATATAATTCACTAAGAGCACACAAGACACTGAGCGCAAGCAAGACACTGAGGGCACGCAAGACAGTGAGCGCAAGCAAGACAGAGCCCCACCTGCCAACTCTAAGACCATGGGATACGCTCAACGGAGCCCCGCCCGCCAACTTTAACCCTCCTACCGCATCATGGGATACGCACGACAGAGCCACGCACGCCAACTGTAACCGTCCTACTGAGTACAGCGTCGCTCTCAAGGCACGCAACAACTCACCAAACACAGCCTCGGTCGCTGTGCAAAAGTCCACATGCACCTCTGAGCCACGTTGACTTTACACCACACGCAAGACAGAGAGCCACGATCGCCAACTCACAGAGCCCCGCTAACCAACTCTAACTAAGGGCAAGCAAGACAGAGAGAGCCCGCAAGACAGAGAGCCCCACCCACCAACTCTATGACCATGGGATACGCACGCATTTAGTGTATAAATGGATATAAATAATTGCATGTAAACGATTCGCCAAAATCTGTTGTATGTAAACGATACTGCTTAAAACGTTATTGTTTTTTCATCAAAAAACCCGGTTTCCATGTCTACCTGTATTAGTTTAAATGGCACTTTTACCACTCGCAATAGGGCGGATGCGCTGACTTATCATGTCGACTGAGCAACACAGTGAATGCGGCGTCTATCTATATATGTCTATGTTTTCCGTTGCCTGCTACAGGAAGGTACTCTCTCGACCATTGGCATTGGTTTTGCTCCTTGCTATTTTCATTATACTGCGACGGTGGTTTCCTAAGCCTTTGTTATACTGAATTCCTTTCTCACCGTTTTCCGTTCCTATTCTTACACCGCCATATGCTACAGCGGGCTTCGGCTAGTATACATTAATAAACTGAGTTATTGTCATAATAGAAAAATGATGAAACTGTAATTAATAAACCACCATTAGGTTACTGTTTTTACTGAATTCAATTTGATAAATAAGAATTACACTATGCAACAAAAGTACCTGATAATCCAACAAAATCTTTAAGCTTATGTTATTGAATAGTGTGCTCAATAGTGTCAAAAAACTGTGCTTAAATAAGACAGCATAACGCAGAATTTGCTTTACCAGACGATTTTAGAATGTCATTGACAGAGTGGGTCAGGTATTCTTACGTAATCCCTAGGAAACCAAGAATCAAGTGCAATTAATTTTTTTTTACTTTGGCACGCCGGTCATATTTATTTCAGCTTTCGGTTAATAATTATGGAATACCATTTGTGCCAAAATGAAATAAATGCATTGATAATTATGAAATAAATAGTCACATGCAAAAGTACAGCTCTATATATAAATGAGTCAATAAATTGTGAGAAAAGCACATAATTAAATAAAAGTCATGTAATTATTATGAAATGTAATGTAATATTTTATAATCATTACAAGTTTTATTTCAAAATGCTTGCATTTTTAAACTACGGTGGGCTGGCGCCCTGCCCAGGGCTTATTTCCTGCCTTGCGCCCTGTGTTGGATGGGATTGGCTCCAGCAGACCCCCGTGACCCTGTAGTTAGGATATAGCGGGTTGGATAATGGATGGATGGATGTATTTTTAAAGGCCATTTTAATTTTATAATGCAACTTTTCAGAATGGCACATTTCCAAAGAACTACTTTCATAATGGTTTTGTCACTTGTGAGTCATGATCAACAGGCCGAACCTTTTCCTAAATAATAAAGAATTCCTATAAATAATAACTTGGAACCCTTTTTCTTTAAATAATTGTCTAACAGACAAACTGAGTTACCTCTAAGTTTTCTCTTGGCTACTGATGTCTGGTAAATTGCTTTTGTTTTACTTCAGCCTTCTTCTACGCTCTGGAGGAGTTGTGTAACTGCCATTTTTAGTCCTGTCATCTGTAGTCAGATCTACCTGAGCTGGACTTCCTTTCTGGCACATCTAGTCATCTGTGTCAGGTGAATCATTTTTAGCTCTCATCTGTAAAGATATATGAACAGACTAGAAGACATCCTGAGTTCTTTACCCTCTTTTTAATGTTTCACCCTGTGCTCACACCACATTTTAGAGAAAGAGGTACTGGAAACTGTAACAGACTGAAACTTTTCAAACAGTTATGAAAGATGAGATTGAACTGAGGGGATATTAATGTTCAAATACTTTATTAGGAAGTATTATACTTCAATTTAGTCTATAATTATAAAGTATGTTTGGGTCTAAATCTGGCTACTCAAATAAAATCCCAATGCATCAGAAATTTTGTCTATCAATAATAAAATACTGATTATATTAAGAATGTTTTTTTAATATGGTAATTTAATTTTTCACTATCTTTGTCGGGGTGGTACGGTGGCGCAGTGGTAGCACTGCTGCCTCGCAGTTAGGAGACCCGGGTTCACTGTGCTCTGGTTTCCTCCCACAGTCCAAAAACATGCAGGTTAGGAGCATTGGAGATTCTAAATTGTCCCTAGTGTGTTCTTGGTGTGTGTGTGTCCGCACCGTGCGGTGGGCCGGTGCCCTACCCAGGGTTTGCTTCCTGCCTTGCGCCCTGTGTTGGCTGGGATTGGCACCAGCAGACCCCCGTGACCCTGTAGTTAGGATATAGCAGGTTGGATAATGGATGATTGGGTGGACTATCTTTGTCGGAACTGATTCTACAAACATAGAGTTGGCTTCATTTTAGAAATCAAAGATAGAATTGTTTGATTTGATTAAGTTGAGTGACAGGAATTGTACAGTTAGAGCACACAGTGCTAAATTTTAGGGCCGAATTTTCAATATATAGTCTTGTACTGTGTAATTTACTATCAAAAAATCTTTCTCTGGTGATATTGTGTGAAAGCCAGACACAACATTTTAAAAGGTAGACTATCTATCTTATTTGCAAATTAGTCAAAGTTCTTAACAGTACATCAAGGCTGTTTCTGTTTTCATCTATTAATTTATACAAGTAAACCAGTTAAAAACTTTTTTATACTTTTATATATGAGAAAATCAATCAATGCTGAAGTTTTTGGCTTTCAAATTTAAGACTCTACTTACTATTATTCAAACTGTTTTTAGATTAGATTAGATTGGATTAAACTAGATTAGATAAACTAATAGAACACATAATACAGCCAATCAATCAATCAATCAATAAGTAAAAAATGAATAAAAATAAACTTAACAAGTGCATTGGGTGAAAGAATTGAATTGCCTGATAGTAGTGAACAGCTAAGACCCTCAGAGGTGCTTCTTAGCGCACTACAGTAGAATGAGCCATTGGCTAAAATTGCCCCAAGAGAGCGCCTCCTGGAGGGGATGGAGGGGATTTTTTTTTGATGACATCCAAATTGCCACCATCATCTTTTCCACAACAGCTTCCAGTGTGTCCATGGATCACTCTGTGATGGATCACACTTTCTGATGTTTTTTTTCTGCCATTATGGTTATTTTATGCTAAAGTTGCTTCCCAAGGAGGCCACAGCGTATAACACCACACTGGCTACTATATGCTGCAGCTACATTTGACTGGAGATTAGTTTCTGTATCTAATACCTGTTATATTTATTGGAAAGAGTAGGAGCAGTTCAAAACTAAATAGGCAGTAATGTAAAATTACATTATTAATCAGATCTAATATGTGCTTCTGAATGCGTGTTGAGTTTTTTTTAGGTTTTTACACATGTATGTATATGAATATTAAGTGCTAAACTATATCTAGTTTTTGTCAGTTTTCCACAATTTTGAATAGCGGAGTATAACCTCGTTCAAAATTCATGTTCCATAAAGTAAAAGACGTAACCTTCTCTTTCAGAATTTTCATGTAAAGTATAGCATAATAATTTGTAAAGTGACTTTTTTTAACCAGAAAAATGTCATTTCAAAGTTATTATTATCGTCAACAGCATTTTATTACATTTCTAAGCAGCATGAATGTATGACAGAATTTGTTAGAAGCAGCAAAAAGCCATGATTAGCAAATGCACACACCGAATATGTTTAGTTTTACTGTTTTGAAGTAGTCAGTCGGTCATTTTCCAGGCCGCTATATCCTAACACAGGGTCACGGGAGCCAATCTCAGCCAGCACAGGGCAGGAACAAATCCTGGGCAGGGCGCCAACCCACCGCAGGACACACACCACGGACAATTTAGGATTGCCAATGCACGTCTTTGAACTGTGGTAGGAGCACCCAAAGGAAACCCACACAAACATGGGGATAACAGCCACGTAGGGAAGACCTGGGAAGCGAACCCGCGTCTCCTTACTGAGAGGCAGCAGCACTACCACTGCACCACTGTGCCACCCCTGTTTTGAAGTATAAAAAAATAATTATTTCTTCCACTTCTGCTGTTTTCAAATAACTAACCATATACTAAACATGCTTTGTTGAAAACTTATGTTAAATATGTTTAACTGTCTTACTAACTAGCTAATCCAAAGAAAACAAATCCAAAAACAGAACCAAATAAACAGTACTTTAAAATAAGGAAGGGGGTGAAGCAACCAAATACAAATATAAAAAAAGCAAGGATACACAGGAGAAATGAAATAGTAACAAAATGCCAAAGCTTCCCTTTAAACAATACCCAGAGCAGTATCCCAGCTGCATGATGAGGTGGTCCATTGTACCTTGTCTCTACATAAACTAGACATGCCAGGTGTCATGCATGGGCATCCAGGGGTCCCCTGACAAGCTTGACTGAGGTAAGCACTACCACTCTGGAGTGAAAAGGGGCCCTCTTGCTTACAGTATCCTCTCCTTTCTCCACAGTCTAGAAAATGTCCTGGCTGTGATGTTTGGAGAAAGCCCTGCCCCTTCCACTCAATCCACTATATAAAGTAATGGTGCAGGAAGGTGGCAGCTGAACGCTGACCAGGATCTTTTAAGGATCGCTGAGATCACAGCTGGCTGATAGCTGAAACAGCAGTTGTGCATTTCACACCCATTTGCCAGTGCTGGGCGGTTTCCCAACATTTCCTGCTCCCGACTGCAGGGATGAGACCCTGGCTGCAATATAACAGATACAATCCCAATGATTGAGTTATTTTGCTTATCATGGAAGAACCTTAAAAACAACAGAAAACAATATGTCTGAGGAAAACGAAAGATTGCACCTCAGACTTAAAAAAAAAACCCAATATTTAATTTATAGAAGCAAATGTCAAAGCAGCTTTGTGAAAGTATAAAACCAGTTTTGAACAACAGAATTATACTAGGTTGGTGTAAAAATTAAGATGTGGTCAGGTATATAATAAACTAATAACTAAAAATCTACAGATGACATTTTTCATCAGAGCTCTATGCAATGCTTTGTATAGTATATAAAAAATGTTTGACATGCACAAAGAAATGAGCACTTCTAATGATACCAACAATTAATGACAATGACAGCAAAGCAGTATGAGAAGGTTTCTTATTTACATGTATTATGATCAATCTGCTATAGAGTAACATATGAGGTCTCTTATGAAGAATGACTGGATGAGTATTTCGGTTATCTTACTGGAGAAATACTTTCGATATGAAAAGATACTGTAGAATCAATGACAAGCAGAGGCTCACACATAATTACTGGCCCCACATCTTATGACGGTAGGGGATACATGATTAATAAACTAAAACTCCACATTTTTGTTGGAAAAAAGTCTATCGAATGAAAAGAAAATGATGCTATGATACTTATAGGAAAACTGTAACCCCTACCACAGCAAGTCAAGGCATTCTTTCTGTCTCTTTAATGAGACTGTGACTTACAAAAAGTGATCGGCTCACACTAGAATACAACTTTCGAAGGTAATAGGTTTGGGATTTCCGATATCTGACTGAATAACAACCTTAACAAACAAACACAGATCTGCAAGCACTATTACAAGTGTAATAGTTCATAGTTGTTTTGTGTTCTTTTGCTAGTAGGAGGCTTATTTCTTTATATTTTGAAATTTAAAAATGTTCTGAATTTTGTGTCATGTTCTTGACCACAGGTGTCACCATTTTGTGCTAGTTTGTTGTTAATGATGATAGCCATTGCACTGGTGTCATTGTGATACAGATGTAGAATATGGCATTACACTGTATTTTTCCAAGTTTGTGGATAAATCTTGTATAAGAAAACTTTTTTGGATAGTCAGTTTAAAGAATCCTTTAGGAGTTAAATCATCTCATGTGTCCCCTTTTGACTTTTGGTTAGCATTTTAGTTTTGGTTATTTAACTCTTTCAGGGCTGATGTCGACTTTTGTGAAAAGGAGGAGTTGACAATGGTAATCAACTGCAAACTGTGACAGAACCAACCATTACATTTTAGTTGGACTCTCGTTGCTAGAAAGAAAGTTAGATTCATTGGTTTGACGGAGATTCCCTGCGCTCTCGTGAGTAGCAAGGCGCACACAACAGCAAAAATGAGGTTCCAGCGTCGGCTGATCGGTCCCCAGCTAGTTGTGGTACTGACAATGTTCGCCAGGGAGGACTGACACTTAACAATGATAAGAGGTAGAAACCAGATTGTAACGCACTGTGGCCGTGACACGAAGACAGCCTGGCAGCAAGCCTGCCGCACATTCTTGACAAACTGGCAGCCACAGCATGCAGCAACAGATGTTTTATGTTGATTTCTGAGTGAAACCATTGTTTTTTTGGAAAAAATATTCAGCCCTTAAAGAGTTAATATTTCAGCACTCCTAGTTTCCAAATTTGGCCTGTTTAAACGACTTTACCTTTCATTTTGTCCTTTTGTCTCCTGGTCCAAACTGTGGCAGCACAGCTCTATCAGACAATCACTGGGTCATATTGAGATAAGTTAACATCCAACCTGACCTTTAGAATAAGCTCTTAGTTATTATGTCCACCGACCCCCAAACACACACACCCAGTGAGATTTGACTATACACTAGCTAGTTTGACTGGTCTGTAACTGCAGTAGAAAGTCATAAAATACCATAGAATACAGTGTTTAAAGTCTATGTTACATGACACAACTTTTACAGCCATTTTCAGAATTACAATGTATTTAATGTAGCAATGATGAGTAAGAAACAAGGGTGTTTTCAACATCACAAACAGAAAAAAAGCTTGTCTGTCTGATGTTACATCTTTGGCCTAATGTTCCGTAATTCTGGCTTAATCTGTTATATTATTGCAGGTTCAGCTAAATTCAGGTTTTCTGTTACAGAATTACCCGATTTCTGAAAATCAACTTTACCTGCATTTCACACCAATCCTGCTTTCCAGAAAATACCCCAATCATGTATTTAAAATTGGCATGATTTGTTTTGAACCACCGCTAGACCGGGATGCCTCCATGATGGGAGGACCAGGGGAGCCAGCCTATCCAGAGCGTTACCTCCCCCGGAGTGCTAGATGGCGGCCCCCCTGGGTTGTAGCAGTGTTTAGGGCTCCCGCAGGGCTTCATAGGAGTTGGAGATTGGTGCAGCCCTGTTGGGATCCATGGGCGCCGCCAAGGGGTGCTGTAGCTGCTGCTGAGCCCTACTGAGCAACTCTTCCGCCACACCCAGAAGTGCTGCCGGAAACAGGTCATCAAGCACCTGGAGCACTTCCGAGTGCCAGCAGCCACTACTCTGAGAGCCAGAGTTGGGAGGAGGAGGATGATGCTTGCCGGGGGAGAGTGAAGGAGAAAAAGAAGAAAAAAGAAAGAAAATAAGTCTATTGTGCTTTGGGATTGTGTGGTAGAGTTGTGGGGAACAGGGAAGGCGTTTCCCACAAGGGAAAAAAAATAAATCACGTGTGCTGTTATAACTGTGTCCTACACCTGTCTGTGTCAGGGTTGGCCTTTACAAAGGTTATCCAATAGATGGATCTCTAATTAGTCACTCAGATAATTTAGCTGACATTATGTTGACTAAAATGTAAAAGGCCTTTCACAATTCAGGCTCTTCACAAAATACCATCTCATTTATTTATAATGACTATAAACATTTATAAAGGTTTATAAAGGACCAGAATAGGCCAAAACTGAGAAAATCTTTGCAACTTGGAAGAACCACCATATTTAAAAATATTTTTTCATAAAACTTACATAAAAAATATTCAAATAGAGAAATTCAAAAGAACTAAACAATAAAATTAGTTAACTGACAAAAATACATAATTCAAAGCTCTAAGTCCAAATTACAAATTTATAAGTTTCAAAGCAAATATTTTTAAAGGCCATTAAAAATAACCTTAGATGAGGAAAGAGCACAAAATAAAGCCAAACAATACAGCAGCAAATGTTAGCTAATGCCAGAGCAACTCAGTAGTGACCAGTATGTGTCTCATCTGTGGTCCTAATGACTTTACCACCTGAGAGTTATTGTAATGAGACCCCACCCCTGCCAACAAAGAGCACAATAAATGTTGGAAAGAAAAAAAAAAAAAAAAAAATCTAATGAAGACCATTGTAATAGAGAGGGGTAGAATGATGAACCCAAAGAAAAATGTGAAGAGCACAAGACACTGAAATAATCCTAACTCCAGGTTGCTCTTCAGCAGGTAACGCAATGCAAACTGCTATAGACTACATCACAACTATGCAATCTTAGTAAGGGACCAGATGCAATTGATTGAATTTTGAAATCAAATTGGATTTTGCTCTGGATCACATTGATGTGGAACACCTCTTTAACACTAAAAACAAATATTGTTAGTGCTGACTTGCAGTAACTAAATCATTGACAGGAGAGTCAACTTAAGCCTCGATGTTGGAAACACTTGCTCTTAAAGCTATTTTAATTGTCCACAGAAGAAGGCAATTTGTACACATGATAGAATATAAATCTTGAAAAAAATGCTTTCACTGGAGATGTAGCATTCATCACTAAATTAATTTTATACAGAATGTCTATTCTGGGAATAAGTTTGTGTTATAATAAACTTCTCAAAAACTAAACGAACACTTTGAAAACACATCAGATCTCAATGGTAAAAAATCATTCTGGATATCTATACTGATATGGACTGGGTAATGTGTTAGGAATGAAAGGATGTCACATTGTATGATGGAGATGAAAATTATCAACCTACAGGGAGCTAAATTCAAAGACACCCTGAAAATCAAAGTGAAAAAATGAAGCAGTAGGCTAGTCCATTTTACTGAAATTTCATTGCAGCAACTCAAAATCATACTCAGTAGTTTGTATGGCCCCCACGTGCTTGTATGCATGCCTGACAACGTTGGGGCATGCTCCTAATGGGATGATGGATGGTGTCCTGGGGATCTCCTCCCAGATCTGGACCAGGGCATCACTGAGCTCCTGGAAAGTATGAGGTGCAACCTGGCGGCATCGGATGGACCAAAACATAAAGTCCCAGAGGTGTTCTATTGGATTTATGTCAGGCGAGCATGGGGGCCAGTCAATGGTATCAATTCCTACATTCTCCAGGAACTGCCTGTATACTCTCGCCACATGAGGCTGGCATTATTGTGCACCAGGAGGAAACCAGGACCCACTGCACCAACATAGGGTCTGACAATGGGTCCAAGAATTTCATCCCAATACCTAATGGCAGCCCAGGTACCGTTGTCTAGCCCATAGAGGTCTGTGTGTCGTTCCATGGATATGCTTCCCCAGACCATCACTGACCCACCACCAAAACGGTCATGCTGAACAATGTTACAGGCACCATAACGTTCTCCACGGCTTCTCCAGACTCTTTCAGGTCTGTCACATGTGCTCAAGGTGAACCTGCTCTCATCTGTGAAAAGCATAGGGCACCAGTGGTGGACCTGCCAATTCTCCACGGTGTTTAGTTAATACCGGGAATGCCTGTTAAACATCTTAGATTCACAAGTAGCAATTTGGGTGGTGAGATGTATATCCAGGTGATCACCATCAATCAAAGAACCGTCACTTACCGAGTGGTTTCCATGCCCGGAGATGCCGCCTGTCTTAACACATTCCCTGTGTTACATATTGCATGTCCATATCAGGCTCAATCTTGATATCCGAAGGGAACATTGTGTCTTATGTATTGAATGACTGGGACAGGTTCAAGGTGTGGACTGATGACGATACAGGAGATAATTATACTACACAGGGGCACTATAAGAGTGAAATGCTTAAGCCCTTCACCTATGGTTCTGCATGTGAGTTGATGGCTGCCACTGAATTGTTCAGTTGTCGCTTTCAAGTGTACCGAAATGGCCAAATATTTTACACCTTTGGATAACCGCCAATGCCTCTTAAACATCTTAGATTCACAGGTGACGATTTCAGTAGTGGACAGTAGTGGATGTTTATGAAATTTTAAACTCTCAAAAGTTGGATGCGAGGTTATCGATGAAGCCAGGTGTATGCTTACAACGCTTGACAGATGCCGAATGTCACTTCAACACAAGTCCTGCAAAAATACTAACATAATTGAAACAAACCATGAAACTCAAACCGATTATGACAGCAACAATCCAAGCTGTGAGAAAACAGTAAAAAGGAGGCGTGTCAGACGTTGTGATACATTTTCTGATGCAGCTAGACGAAAACAACTTTGTGATGCTGCCGCCAATTACTCGCAGAAAAATCTACAAGTTAATAGACACGCTGTCGCTAAATACTCGCAGGGAAATCCACAAGTTCATAGAAACGCTGTCGCTAAATACTCACAGAAAAATCCACAAGTTAATACCAGGAATGCCTGTTGCGTGTCTATGAACTTGTGGAATTGCCTGCGAGTATTTAGCGACAGAGTCTCTATGAATTTGTGGATTAGCCCGCAAGTATTTAGCGGCAGCGTCTCTATGAACTTGTGGATTTGCCTGCGAGTATTTAGCGACAGGGTGACTATTAACTTGTGTATTTTTCTGCAAGTATTTGGCGGCAGCGTCACGAAGTTGTTTCTGTCTAGCTGCATCAGAAAATGTACCATGACATCTGACACGCCTCCTTTTTACTGTTTTCTCACAGCTTGGATTGCTGCTGACTGACGACCTTATATGGCAGGCAGTCAATTACGTGGGAAGCGTGGGGATGGGGGACACAATATAGCCAGGCAGCCAACTACGTGGGAGGCATGGTGATGGGGGACGCAACTCCACCTCACACGGTGACCGAGCTGCAGGCTATGGACGTATGTATGTACGTAAGTAGGATTCAGTTATGACCGTTACGCGTAGAATTTCGAAATGAAACCTGCTTAACATTTGTAAGTAACCTGTAAGGAATGAGCCTGCCAAATTTCAGCCTTCTACCTACACGTGAAGTTGGAGAATTAGTGATGAGTGAGTGAGTGAGTGAGTCAGTCAGTCAGTCAGTCAGTGAGGGCTTTGCCTTTTAATAGTATAGACTAGCAAAATACCCGCGCTTCGCAGTGGAGAAGTAGTGTGTTAAAGAAGTTATGAAAAAGAAAAGGAAACATTTTAAAAATAACATAACCAGTGGTAAAGCAAGGAAGACTCCGTAATAAGGACGGTTGGGTGCACGTAGAAGGGGTGCCTGCTAATCTAAAAGGGATATTCGGAGCTGACGGCTTTACTTGTCTGTTGTGGAGTAGGCGTCCGCCATGGATGGACGCTAACGCCGAGTCACCTGGGTGAGACGGACTTCGTTCTTCAATAAAGGAACTGTCGCCGAGCCGGTGAAACCGCTTCTTTACATGTAAATTAAGTAAACGTATCAGCGGCACACATCAGGATTGGTCGCTGGATTCACTGCAGACTTCCCAGGCCGTGTGATTATAAACTTTTAAAAGAAAGTTCAGATAAAGGACTGGGGAACGTGTGGGGATTGTGTGTGTCTGGGTGTCTAATTTATATGTGTACTGTATATAGTTGTAATATAGGTTAAGTACATGTGAATATATTTGCGCCGTTTATAAATAAGAGGTTAGTGCTGCTGACGGATGGCCTTATATGGGCAGGCAGTCAATTATGTGGGAGGCGTGGGGATGGAGGACGCAATATAGGCAGGCAGCCAACTACGTGGGAGGCGTGGTGATGGGGGACGCAACTCCACCTCACTCGGTGACCGAGCTGCAGGCTATGGCCGTATATATGTACATAAGTAGTATTCATTTATGACCGTTACGCGTAGAATTTCGAAATGGAACCTGCTTAACTTTTGTAAGTAACCTGTAAGGAATGAGCCTGCCAAATTTCAGCCTTCTACCTACATGGGAAGTTGGAGAATTAGTGATGAGTGAGTCAGTGAGTGAGTCAGTGAGTAAGTCAGTCAGTCAGTCAGTGAGGGCTTTGCCTTTTATTAGTATAGATTAAGAGGTTTAACTTTTGCAAGATACCTTATATGGAATAATACAGTCCTAGTCATATGATTAGTGTTCTATTTAAAGTTTAGGTCGGCACCCAAGATATACCGAAATTATTTACTTCTGCCTTGACTTTTATGACATCACGTTTATTTCTAATACCCTCACTATTTCTATTTTCATTAATGACTAAGCTTGAGGAAATTACTTTTCATCCATTCCGAAATACAAGACAGTCATTGGCTCAGAGAGTCCAGAGTGTCAGGGTCATCAGGTTCTATAGATAAATAAAGCAGTTTGTTATCTGCATAGCTGTGGTAGTTCACTTTGTGTTTTGAGATAATCTGGCATAATGGTAGTATGTAGATTGAAAATAACAGCGGGCCCAGATTTGATCCTTGTGGTACACCATATACAATATGATGGACCTCGCAAAAGTACAATTATCACAACTTTCAAAGAATATTATACCTGTTAAATAGGACTAAACCCAATTTAAGGCAGTTCCAGTAAGAACTATCCATTGGCTTAGGTGATTTATAAGAATATTGAGGTCTAGGATCTCAAATGCTGCATTCAGGTGTAATAGCTTAAGAACAGATATATAGCCTCTGTCAGTATTAGCTAGCAAGTCATTTACTGTACTTCTTTAACCAGCACAACTGCTGTACTATGATTTGCTCTAATACCTAAATTTACCTCATCAAGAAAAAAATACTTGTATAAATAGTCATTTAACAGCTGAAAAAGTTGGTTTTTCTAGTATTTTACTGAAATTTTACATAATGTTTTAGAAATAGGTTTAAAGCTTTCAAATACAAAAAAGTCAAGATTATTTTTTTTAATTTTTACTACAGTCATTAGACAATCTGGAAAGGCCTTGGTATCTAATGATAAGTTAACTACAGTATGTCAAGTACACAATTAAGGAGCACGTCTGAAACTTCTTTATAAAAACCCTGCCGGGACTAAATCAAGAATACAAGTGGAAGGTTTAAGCTGAGAAATTATTTATTCTACAAAGTTCAGGTAAACCTATTTCAATGAATGAATTTAATTCTCTAAAAAGGGCTCTCTGAAGTTCAAGAGAATTCATTTTGGAGGGGTGTATTATGTTACTTCTACTATATTTACTTTGTGTTTCAAGTATGTGGCAAAAGCCTCACAGGTTTTGCTAGAAATATTTTGGAAGCATTTCTTTGGCTGAACTAAGTTTAGATGACAATCAATAGTTGACAATAAGACTCTTCATTTTCCTGCATGATCATTTACAATTTGTAGAAAAATAGAACTGCCTCTCAATATGCACTAATTTATTGTGGTATGCTTTATATGCATTTAATGTTTCATAGTGTATTGTTAATTCAGTTTTTCTCCATTTACAAAGAAGAATTCAAGCCCAAGGGCCTCCTTTCCCCTAAGTGCATCCCTGATTGCTGGGAGGTGCTGATGGGTGGCTACTGCAAATACAAGATCCTTATTGATTGAAGACAGCTATGTGGTCACAGTCTGAAGCCATTTGATACTGCATGGATGCTGCTGGCAGGGATCATAAGACATACTGAGTACACAGAGTCCTTGATTTTTGACAGCTCCACAAAGAAAGAAAGAAAGAAAGAAAGAAAGAAAGAAAGAAAGAAAGAAA
>JANRMT010062837.1:48457333-48506723 GCA_026402145.1 Polypterus bichir lapradei
AGATAGATAGATAGATAGATAGATAGATAGATAGATAGATAGATAGATGACACATGGTTTAGAGTGGAGTGTATCGTTTAAGCACACGACCGGAATCGAAATTTTAAAGTGAACCCTTTAAATGCAAGTTACATTATATAGTCATTTATGCCTATATGTTTGTCGCTGCCATTGCGTCCTTTTAATTATGTGAAATTATTGTACATATATTGACCTCACATTTTCTTTTAAGGGAGTCTAAACAATAATATCTATGTTAACTGTTTTTTTCCCTCAAGCTGATATATAAAAAAATAATAAAAATTACTACGAATCGAATTCTACACCAATAAGAATTACAGCAGCAAACGTAATAGCCATAGTGATCACTGGAGTCTTCTGTAAAACGCGTGGAACATTACAAAGGCGAATAAAGCAAACGCCAGCATTCTAATTCTTTTTCATTGTGTCTGCTCGCGTAGAGGAAACACACACGGCTCCAAAAACATTATCTTTTTTGTTTAGCTCAGCATTTACAAATTTGTTTGGATACCATTAAATTGCGCTTAAACCATGTAAGTGCTGATCTCTGTATGTTTAAACATCTGAGGAGATGACCTTTGAGGTTAAAAGTCTCTGACCACCATTTGACATTCGACCTCATATAAATGTTATCTTACCAACCCCTTCTTGTTAGCGTGTATTGATTACTTTTCCCAGATGGTTCAAGATAAAGATGAAGGGTCAAAAATATTAGTTTAGGTGTTGATCTTTTTTGATAAACAGTCTAACCTAACTGGCAGTGGGGCGGAGACAATAAGATATTTCCTTTGTCTCTTAAATAGATGAAGTGTAGAAGACCTTTTCATTTTTTCCTGTTTGCTTCATTCAGTCAAGTGTATTGTTCAGTTTCAGGTAATTAGAGCTAGTGAAATATTTATTTTTATATAAAACTTAACTGTATTTACCACCAGTCGAGTTTCAGGAAAGAAACCGATAGACATATTCGTAGGACCAGCTATTAACCAATCAAGAACAATGGAATATATGTTATATTTTTGATATAGTGAGTGATTAATTGTGAAATATTTATTTTATTCAAAAATACATGGAATACGAAATTGAAAGGTTATTAATTTTACTTATGCAAGCTTCTTTTTTTAAATTTTGTGATGCCATTGTCTTATAATTTAATTGAAAAGAAACCCACACAAACATAGATAGATAGATAGATAGATAGATAGATAGATAGATAGATAGATAGATAGATAGATACTGGCATTTTTCATATCAGTGGTATAGGTGCAGCAAATACAAGTAACGGAAAATGCATGCCGGCAAAATAATCCTTATTCTACAAGGCTAGGAAAGTTTGTTTTAAACAACCTACTATTTTTAAAGGTAGTTCAATCAAATTGTGCAACACCAAAAGTCAAAGCAAATAAATAAATACTGTGCGTAAAAAATACCATAGGATGTATAAAAAATGTTACATTGATTATAACACATCATAGATTTAATAATTACTCCTTTCACATTCTGCAGCACTTTTACTGTTATTGTTAAAATCTAACAATGCAGCGAAGAATCTTAATGAAAACCAATTCCAGTAGTGGAGATTACTATATTACATTCATATCAATAAATGTTTAAGAGTTTGTTATGTATGTATATAGTCATTGTACGGGGTACCTTATATAGCGTTATATGTGGTTCATTGGTTTAAAAGGTATTGTAGATCCATGAAAATGTATTCAATGTCAATTAAAAAGGCACTTACCATATGCGAAATAATGCACGTAATTTGATTTATAAGAGCAAAATTCAGAAAGCGTTTCCATGTGGTATCGTTTAAATAATAATTAAAAAACAACAAAACTTTCCGTATAGAAGATACAAATATGGCGATCACTGTTAAGATAAAAGCTCCGGGATGAAAAGCCAGTTTTACCACAATATGACTCTGAAGAGCGACTAAGACAAAAGTAACAGAAAAACCCGAAAAACTGCATTATTGACTATGTATTGTTATTTCAGTTAGGCAATTGATTTTTTAAATAATTCTCATATATATATATATATATATATATATATATATATATATATATATATATTAGAAGAGGATCTGTATTCAGGGTGTTGATTATTAGAGTAGTTCAATCTTTTAGAATAATGGAAATTTATTTATGTGCAGGATTAAGCTTTAGCACACTTAATTTCTACGAAAACATTGTAAATATTGTTATCTTTATTCTTCTGGACTCAGTGTAAAATAAAGAACAGCCATTAACTATGAATCGTTTGAATGTTACATTCATACAAAATCAAGAAATACTGTTGTACAGAATTATAATGTAATTAATCTTTTATAATAATCCGCGTTAAAAGTATTTGATATTTGCTTATTTTTTACAGGATATCCAGCTTTTGATATATTTTACCTAGCTTGTTCTTAAAATATGTGATGTTACAGTAGACCATACACTTTGTTAATTAACTTAATGTAAAAAAACGACAGTTCTGAAATTACTGTTGCGATCTTTGTATCACGGTCGTGCTTTTTTACAACCAATGAGAAAATTGTAACAGCTTTGAAATGCTTTATTGGTTCTTAAGTCAGGATGGAGTTTACTAAACCTTTATTACAATGGTACAAAATCATTCTTGTTCCACTATTATAATCATTATTATTAGTAGTATTAATATTAAAATCGCCTGAAACCCTGTCACCCTTAACTGTATTAAGAGAGATTGAAACAATGTTATTAGCTGCTATCTTAGTTTTTTTGTTGTGTTGAACTAATCTATCTATCTATCTATCTATCTATCTATCTATCTATCTATCTATCTATCTATCTATCTATCTATCTATCTATTTAGGAGACCAAATAAGCTTTTTGTTATAAGGAAAGTTCCATTGAAATCAAAAGCTTGACTCGAATTGTCTGCCCTTTAAATTTGGACACTGGCATGTATACCTTCAAACATTCTCATGCCTTCGCAGTGACTCGTATTTTTTCTTTAGGTACTGAAGACTCAACAAGTGCATTTTCCTGTAGATTATTTAATAACTTCATTTTTGTTTGTCTTAAGATGTGCCTAAAACGTAAAATAACATGCTAATCGCAAGACTCCTGTTACGCGACTTTTCAACCCAAATTGTAATTCTTACAAGCAGAATGTTGAATGAATACCTTTGTAACTATTTAGAGTTTCAAATGTATTCCGTAAGATGATGAAGCTAAAAAATAAGAGGCGAAACTCAGGAGTGAGTGTATTTAATATACATCATGTTATATTTAATTCTGAGGACGATGTTATAATATTCAGTACGCATATCCTACAGTCTCACAAAATATCTTAAAAATAATAATGGCTGTTCATATCCTGGAAAGATTCGGGTTATTAATGCCTGTGTGACTTTCACTTGTGGTAGTGTCGTGAGTTCTAGACCTTAATCTCCAACAACGTTTTTCATCTATTACTTTATGTGGCTACACAAAACATCTTAGATTTGTGGCTGACCTGCTTGGAAACTGAAAGTCTGTCGGCGTCAAAAAGCGAAGGAGAAGTGTTCTTTGGAACTGCTACCTTTTCCAGTGAAAAAGAGAGAAGCCCTTGTTTAGAATTAGCACCCAGTCTCGGCATTTGGAAGGACAGAGAGTGACAACTTACTGAAAGTTCTCAAGGAATCATTTATATTTCACACTCCACTAGGCAGCTGATTTGAGATTGTCTGTTAGCATAACAAAGAGCGAGCCTGTGAACTTCAGAAACCTTTCGACCCCAGAGCTGCTGGCATGAATAGCCACTGCTCCTGCCTATAGAGATCCCCAAAGCTCCGCTGTTCGTGGCTAAATTGTTAATCAGGGTAATTTAATATAGTTTTCAATACGCCTCATCTCTCATTGGGAAAGTATTCACTGCTCCCCCTCCCCCCACTAGAAAGAAAAGTCCCTTCTATTCAACTGTTCTAGACGGACAGCTGCAAAACTCGCCATGGCTGAATTGAAATGTAGAGGATATCAACAACACTAAGGACTTACGGGGGGTGGGTGTACAACGGATAGGAATTAGGCGCGCGCGTACGCGCGCCCCCGCACACGAAGGTCGACACTCGCTCCCGCCGTCTTCCAAACTTGAACGTGAAATCCACGTAGTGACTCAGACGCCGGCGCATCGCCCGCCAAAAGAGCTGCGCGCGCACTTAACCGCACGCACTCACGCACGCGCCGAAGAGAACAATGCGCCTCTAATGGCTCAAAAGTGACTGGCTGAAGAGTCGGCTTGAAGGCTCCGTTTCGAATAACGTCTGATAAATTATGAAGCACTTTGGTCCATTGTGACATTAGTATAGCTTTCATAAAAGTTGCCAAAATGTAAACACTTTAGTGCTGTTTTAATATACCAGTTATTTCGTATAATCAACAACATTTTTGGCCTGATGCATGTTCTGCTCCGATCCCTATATCTACGATTGCATAACATCAGAAAATAGCCTACCTGCATTGTGATTTTAAAAAATGTAGTTATGTCATTTATACATGTAACTGAAACATGTAAAAACAAAGCTTATTACTGGGTGTTCACATTTTTACATTGCCCTTATTCATACTACAGGACTTCTCAAAAATCAAAGATCAAGGTACACCTAACATAAGGTTTATAAATTTCAGCAATCCAGTTGAAGTTTTTAAAATCTGTTACCTCATATCAAGTAGAATACCATGAAATCCAAGTAAGATTTTTAATTAAATGTCCAGAAGATTCAGTTAAGTAGTGTTGAAAAACACTCCCATCATATGGGAAACAATGCACAACTTAATGTGAGTAGAAAAAAGAAAAAAAAAAACATATTGAACAGAATTATACTAAAAGACAAATTATAACAGCAGTAATTACCAGGGATATGCAACCCATGCACTTTATGCTTTCTTTTAATTATTCTTATGTTAATTCGATGTTTGAAAATAATAAACATATCACTCTGAATTCGTTTAGTGCACCCACCTTTGACGTTACAAGGTATATTATGTTGACTACTTTTTTGTTTTTACACTTTCCCCTCCTAATACTCATGTTAAAAATGTTTTGTTGTTGTGACTTTTAAGGGTAGATGTAAATCAAATCAAGTTACTTTTTAGTCCTGTTCCTTTGTGGTGTGTTCATATTTACAGTTTATTTACAATAATTATGTAAGGAGCAATGAAACAACACTATGGCATTAAATAGTTCTGAATTAGTTTGTACTATACATGTGATTAATGTAGTATAAGGAAAAGATGAGTGAATTTTTGTCAAAGTCACTCAAACACATCTCTCAAGAAAATGCCTCCCAGCTTTTAGACTAATACTACACAAGTATAAACTTACTTTAATAGTTTTTCATATTACATGAAGTCTTTCTGTTTTTTTAATGCATGTTTTTGGTAGTTGTATTTCAGAAGCCATTACATTTGACATGGTGCTCTGTTGGGGGAATGAAAACAGACATCAGGACAATTACAATACAGCCCCTTTGGGAATAGCAACACCAAATTTGGGCAGACTGATGGGACACCGTCTAGACGGTCCCTTTTGTAGATCAGATGCTTTCTCTCTTCTTTATTGTCCCTTTCAGTGTGTGTGCTTGGCCTGTACAGGCACACAACTATTATCTGTAATTCAAGCATGGGACTGCAGCAAATCCAAGATCCACAATAGTGACACTGACTCTATGGTCTTCTCCTAAAAAGAAGATGAAAAAAAAAAAAAGGCTTGGGAATATATGTAGCAGAATATGAAATGTCATGTTAGTGAGGCAAACACATTGCTGTCCCTCTATAGCCTGATTGTCTACCCTTTGATGAGTAATGTGGCTAATTTTTACATTTTTGTAGTATGCCTTTTTTATCATACAAGCATAAAGTGAATTATTTTCTGACACGCATAATGTATTTGACAAAAGAAAAGTTGTTGGCCTATTGGGCATACTTGGAAACTGGGTAAAGATCCTAACAAAGCTCTTTAGCATTATGAACTGGAATGAATTCAAGTTGCTAGTAGATGATGATAAGCATTACACCCTTGATTATTTTCTCTTTATTATAAATAGCACGCTTCGTTACATAATAATGTGTCCTGTGAGACTATAAAGGTAATATTTCTTAAGACATTTTGTATATTCTTTTATAATACTGTTGTATACAGTGGTTTGTGTCTTTTGAAGTTAGTTAAATGAGTTTAATTACAATAGGAAATTGTCTAATTCTTTCTTTTAAAAGCCAGACGCAGATACTGCATTTAAACAAGTCATAAATGGCATATTCAACTTAAAATTTTACTTAGTAATTGATCTAAAGATTTCATTATTGTGCATTTTTTCTTCATTAAGAAGCGAATACTATGTGTATGTCATAAACAAATCTGATTTTTTAATGTGGGAAAATGTAACAAAACTAAGTAATGAGGTACTTTAATTAGCATACCAATCAGCTATTTACATAACTAGAACATTCTTTATTCCTTAGTCCCTCCATGAATTCATGTTGTATGCAATGCCTACTGGAAGCAGGAAGCAGCCTTTGTGTGCCAGGGTAGTAGCTCATTCCTTGTAACAGCACTCTTTACACAATCATTTACTCAAAATAGGACATTTTAAAACATGATGCAAATGAATAACTTCATTTATTTTCTTTCCTAACCCAACATAGCCCTGTTTTCTATTTATTACTGTTATGTTTTATTTCCAGTTTTTGTGAATGTTTTTGTTGTGCATGTCTATAGCTTTAATTTATTTTCAATAAGATAAAAGAACATTTTGATTTTCAGGCAAGATGTTTAATTAACAACTTCCATCTTCATCCCATAGTGCTTGACAGAAGTGAAAAAGGCAGTGAATTAAAAAAAAAAGACTTTAGAAATGTTTTGTTATATAAACTTACTCATAATGTCACAAACTGTACATGTATTCCTGCAGAATTTTATTGTAAAAGACTGAAAGCGTTTTTTAAAATATTTCATATCTCAAAATGATTTGCTATTAAGGAAATCTTCTGATATTTTTTTCTGATGAACCAAACAGGTTTTATATAAAAAGGCATTATTTGTACATATTCCTGTCGCATAAAGTTGATACAAATACAATGTGTCAAATATTGAACCATATTTTGAATAGTTTTTCACCAGACGTTGGGAAAGAGAAAAATGTATTAAATGCTCAAAGCATGTAATTGCATACTTGTAGTTAAAATAAGTTATCATCACAGTCACATATGCTTAAGCGTTTACTTTGAAGGCAAACTCAAATCTTATGCATTTTCTGTCTACTGATGTAATACTGATCCAGTTTGCTAAAAGAAAAACAATCTAATCTGACCTAAATAAGATATAGTACTGTATGTCTTGCTGATCTTTAATTTACTCATTGTAAAGCAATCCTTAAAATAAATCAAATATAAAAATGATAAAAAGCAATTTAACTTTAAAATGTTTTCAAATAATTAACATTTAAAAAATGGAAATTTCTATTCTTGGTTAAAGTCTGTTTGTGCCTCAGAAGATGTGTAACTTATTTAGTTTAGAACTAGTTAACATGAGATTCTTCAGTACTTTAATGATTTCTTAAATGTTTTAAACATAATCAGAGAAAATGCAATGTTAATAGATTTGCTTCACTTAAATTTCAAAACATACGTCTGATCATTTTACATACTGACAGTGTCTGCTTAAAAAGAATAAAAGAATCTATAAGTAAATCACAGCTTAAAAAAACAATTTTGTATGGAATTTAAACCATAGATTCATTCTAGTTGAGTCAATGTTAGTGTTTAAGTGAGATGCAACCGACTAGCTACTTTGTTTATTTAGTTAGAAGTGGCTGACCAGATCATAACAGCTTCAGTGTTGCACTAAAATAAATGTGGTACGTGTTTTTGTAAAAAATATGGATGATTAATAGCAAGTAAATGGCTTGAATGCAATGTCTAAAGATTAAAGAATTTGTTTTTACACTGATGTGTGTTAGTAGTATATGTGCATTAGTATACAGAATTAATGCAAAAATTAAATGAAGTAATAATAAAGTATTTCATTTGTACATAGAGATACAATTGTTTTATATAAAAAAGGATTCATGGTTGCAAAGCTCAAACAATAATCTTATTCTGTCCAATTTCTATATCCGAAATTGTTTAAAATATTTTCCTTTCAACATACTGTATACTTTTGTTTGTCTTTTGCATAAATAGCAAAAAGAAAGAATTTTAAAGTAATAATTATGCCATTTAAAAAGATGACACATTTCCAAAAGCTATGCATGAGTATTATTTCGCAGTGTTTAACAAACTGTTTTACTCTATCAGTTTGATCAGTTTACACTACCGGATCAAATGACAAGCTTTGGCTAAGCATGGTTAACACAAGCCCCCTTGTCTTTAGTCTATCAATAATAAATCATATAAAGAAAATTTTAAGGGCAATATCTCATGACTATTAAAACCTGTAAGTCACAGAGCTTGTATTCATAACATTATAATTATATTCAAAAAGAAACAGAAATTTAGAACAGAGTTTTCAGTTAATTGCTGTTGCATTTTTTATTTCAACAACTTGGATAAAGGTTTTTTAAGTAATACAAAATGGGATACAATGTTATATTTCATTTACTAAATTGTATTAAAGCCCACATTTCATATTTAAGACTTAAATCTGTTACTGTCTGTAAAATGCAAGATGTTGTGTTTTTATTGTGTTTGGTAGGTGTTAACAAAGAAAACACATCTATTAATTTGAAGTCCAAGGAACTGATTCTTCATTTTTTCTTAAATTTACATTGGTTTTGCTTCTATTTCTATCATGAAGACAGTTATGGAATGACCCCAGATCTGCTTAAGAGTCACAAAGAACAAATCTAGTAGAATGCAAAATTAAACACTTAAAAGATGGAAGGATATCAACATTTATAGTTACATTTAATATCATGAAGCAAAATAGATGATACTATGCTAAATATATTTACATGTACACTCTGCTTACAGTTTCCACCATCTGAATCTTATAAATCTGGCTTCATTTAGACAACAGTGTTCAACTTATGGTTTGCATTAAGAAATGCAATAAACCAGTTATACCGAAAAAAGTGGTTTTTTTTTCATATTGAAGCTATGAAAACTTTTCAAACTAACACCAAAGCATTTCTAAATACAATAATGATGTAAATAAAAGCAGCAGTATATATAAATCACAAATAAACAATGTTATCTAACATGAGTTTTAGCACCTAGCCAAAAAGAAAAAGCTTATCCTGATTGGGCTTCCGTATACATTGTTGATCACAGATTTTCTGCATTTATTAATTTTATGTTTTCATGTTTTTGATTTTGAAGTTAACAGAACACAGGAAACAACTTACACATTCTGTCTTTCTTTCTTTCTGAAACTATTTAAATATGTTATAGTGTATAAATGTAATAATGAATTACAATTAAGGAGCCATTGAAGATATTCAGTTTCACTACTCTGCACAATATACACTAAAGTCATGAGAAAATATATTAAGGTCTTTTTAAGGGGAAAGAAAAAACATGTTTGAAACTGCATGTCTGTTAAACTAGGACATCTTGACTTTATTTGTACCAGCACATTTAAGTTAGAAAATGAGATCATACATAACATTTAAGATTTGTTCTATTATAATGATTTACATATAAGAAATCTTATTTCTTTAAACTGGATATTTACTTTAATATGTTTAACTAAGTTAACTAAGTTGGATATTTCCTTAGTGCTTATGGGTTGTTTATAGAATCTGCATGCTGATTGGTGCAATTAAAATATATTTAAATGTGTTATGTAAATACACATAAAGTAAAAGACATTGCACTGCCAGTTGGTGTAAATAAAGGATGTCCATGATGTAGTTTATTTATAACAATGGCTCAAGACTCTTCTTTACCTGCTAAGTATTTTTGTAACAGTCATAAAAATCAGAAAAAAAGATTACAAACAGCTTTAACTGTTAATTGATTACATAAATGTGCAAGGAATTACATTATCAAATTTAATAATCTCATGCAGGGTATTTGGTAGCCTAATGTATTTTCCAAAATGAAAGGAAAGACTAAAAAAAGTATTTTTGTTGTACTCTTCTTCTCTTTCCTCTTCATCTTCTGTTATACTGGTACTATTTTATCTTTTCATAAACCAGGTAAGGTCCAGAGTTGACTACTAATACGTGCTGATCATGGCCTCAAAGAGTGACAATACGTGTCATGTAGCTAAGACATGCATATAAGAATTTTGCTGTACTTTGAGATTATTGTCAGTAATTCAATTTTTGTTGGATAAATGCAGTGCATATACATTACCTCTATAGTATAAAATAAAAGGCTGAGATCAAAATATAGCAACAATTGACAGATGATAACTGTTTTGTGCATTTATATTATTCAGATATTTGTTGTTTGAATAGTTTTTCTTAATGTGGTCTAGACACAACAGATTTGATAATGTGCTTTTTCAAATAGTCCTCTAGTACTTTTTAAATTTCAAATTAAAAAACATTTTTTTTACAATTTAGGAAGAATAAAGTAATACACTATACTTACACATAAACATAAGGTAAAACAATTAAAAATCTTGTTGAATGGTTAACCGTTTTAATCACTGTGTGTCACAATGATGTTCAGGATTCCCAATTAAGCAAAAAATGTCAGCAACTGGATATTTGATGTAAGATTTTGATTAAACTTTACTAAACTTCTCGGTTAGTTCTCTAGACTGAAATTGGAAATTAATTTGAATTTCCTTTCTTCCATTCACTCAAAGTAGTAAATTCTTCAACATACCTGCATTATTTTGTTGATAGCATTGAAAATGTATAGTGTCTGTCTGTCATTTTAAACAGTTAAACTTTCCAAAAGAATATTAAAATTAGTAGGCAATATATTTTAAATAATTCTATACCTTTTTGAGCACTATAGGGAGTTTAAGCCCTTTTTAATGACAATCTTTTCTATTTTTGTTTTCTTTAGATTTACAGAAAGTAAATATTTAAGTAAGCATTAAGGTTTTTGTAAACAATTCATTTCACTTTTAACTTGGTAAATCTTTCAACTTAATTTTTTTCTGCTTTTCTTTTGAAAACCAGTCATACATGGAATTCAGCATAGTTCTGACAAAATGTATAGCTAAAATATCACACTGATTGAGACATTGAAAGATTTGAAAAACAATGTAAGTTTCCATCCTTGAATTTTCTGAACCCACTTTTTCTATTACAGGTTAACAGACTGCCAAAACCTATGGTGGCAGCAGTAGCAGCAGAGCAGGAGCAAATTCTGGACCAGATATCACTTGGATAGTTTATAGTCATCAATCAACCTGGATAGGTTAGAGCCATCAATTTGGTATGTGGAATGAAACCATAGTTTGGTGTAAGAACTACATATGGAGATCGGAGAAAAATGAAAACTTGACACAGACACTGATATTCAAAGGAAGTGAGTGTAGGTTCCTGCATAACTACTCTGTCACCCTAAAACACTCAAAATAGATCAATTATTGCACTGAAAGCATAATATACACAATATTTTGTATTACATTTAAATTAAACTAAATCAATCATTAACTGTAGCATTAGTTTTTATCTTTTAATAAACCAAATGATATTTTTTTTACTGATTAGAGACGTTTCTCCTCTTTTTTAAGATGAAATACTCTGAATGCAAACTTTTAATTTTTCAAAAACCATGGTGCATACCCATTGTTAGATGCTCATTCAGTTTTATCTTATGCACTTATCTTAAGCCAACTTGAATATACTAATTTACTTTACTACTTTTAATCAGTAAGTGTTACTAGTATTGGTTAATCCTTTTTTCTTATTTCAAATTATGTTTTTTTATCTAGACATTTTCTTGCATAAATTGTTTCCAGGAAGTTCTGGCTGCTGATTATGTTGTTGAGCAACTCAAGTTTGTAATAGGCACACAAGCTATGGAAAAAAGGGCTCTTTGGTGTTTTAGTGTCAGTGCAATGTGTCTTGGCTTAATAAATAATAGAAGTCTGAAGAGTCTGATTATTTCAGTCTGCACAACATAATATTGACAGTTAAATACATGAATGAAGTAAATATGAAAAGCAACAATTTTTTTGCACAAGTAAAGCTTTCAGCGAGCACCCGTGTTAATCAGATATGTTCATATCCTTTGCATTATCCTGCTTCTACAAAATATACGTTTTTCTTCAATGTGTTGACATATAGATTAGATTAATGAAAAGTAATTGCAATGTTATTTCATAATGTTATAATTGTTTTAAATGGACCTGTTTAAGTATGTAGAAAAATATAGAATGGTGGTATTTGATGTCCACAAATGAATTTATTTTAATAACTGTTAGTTTCCCAAAAATGCCAAATCCTAGAGATTAACAATCATCTTTACGAGGTACTAACATACAAAACATATATGGTACTCTTTCATGGGTTTCACAATGCCCCCTTAAATCGGACACTTTTGCAAGTGGGTATAAAATACTAGTTTGTTAACCCTATACTTAACATCGCCTATGAAAAGTATCACACATTTACTGAAAATTCATCCAATAATACTTGTATCATATAGTGTAATTTTTGGTCCTGTGTTGTCTTGAAATACATGTATAAAACGTAATATGAAGTGAACATAACATGATAATAACAAATTAAGCCAAAGTATAAAATAATATACTGTATAAATAAATTAATCTGACTGCTATTGTTTTCAGGTCAGACACAAAAGAATACATTTAATAGGGGAAAACCACATTTTACTAAGGAACAGAGTGGTTTCTATTTAGATGACAGCAGAGTGTTGTTATTTACTAAGGCATTTGGTAGCCTTTGCAACAGGGTGATAAAACAAGTTTGAAAATGTATGTGTCATGCATAACATTCAAGAGTTCAAGGGCTGTGTACTGTGGCCTTAAATGAACTGAGTTCAGTATGTAGATTCTTGAACCTTCTCAGTTCATTTCAGGGTTGTGGGGGAGCCAAGTCTGTCTCACCAGAATTGAGCAGAAGGATGAAAACAGCCCTGGACAGGACTCACAGGAACCACACTCACACATGCACATAAACACATGCACACCATTTTCAATCACACTGACAATCTGCAATTGTCAATTAATAATAATAATCCATCCAACCCGCTGAATCCGAACACAGGGTTCGGCCAGAGCCAATCCCAGGGCAGGAACCAATCCCAGGCAGGGTGCCAACCCACCGCAGGACACACACAAACCAAGTACACACTAGGGCCAATTTAGAATCACAAATGCACCTAACCTGCATGTCTTTGGACTGTGGAAGGAAACCGGAGCACCCAGAGGAAACCCATGCAGACATGGGGTGAACATGCAAACTCCATGCAGGGAGGACCCGGGAAGCGAACCCGGGTCTCCTAACTGCGAGGCAGCAGTGCTACCACTGCACCACCGTGCCACCCAATAATAATAATAATAATAATAATAATAATAATAATAATAATAATAATAATAATAATAATAATAATAATAATAATAATAATAATAATAATAATAATAATAAAAAATTTTATTTAATAGGCACCTTTTTAGCACTCAAGGTCACCTTACAATGAAATTAAACAACATTAGTAAAATAAAAACAAAGAGAATGATAAATTAAAAAGCAATAATTAGCAAGCAAAGATAACAGGCAGTAACTGCAAAATTCACAATTGGTATGCCAGTTTGAAAAGATAAGTTTTGAGGACAGTTTTAAAATGTGATGTTGAATCAAGCTGACGAATATGAGAGGGAAGAGAATTCCAAAGTTGAGGAGCACTATGAGAGATACAAGAGCTCCCATAAAACAGAGTTTGATGTCTGGTACAGAAAGTAGAGCTGCAGCTGCGGATCTGAGTGAGCAAGAAGTCTGTAGGAGATCAGTGAGGTAGGGGGGAACAAGGTTGTGGAGAGCTTTAAATGTTAAAAGTAGTACAGTATTTTGTATTGTATTCTGTAGTTAACAGAATTAACAGTTAACATACCCTAAATTAAAAAAAAAAATAAAAAAAAAAATTTGGCTATTAATTCATTCTCTGCTTGAGCGTGTTTGGTCGCAGTATTTTTCATAAAATGACACTTGCAAAGCTATTCAGTTATGAGAAATGTTAGGGAAAAGCAGAAGTTAAGGGCAAGCTTTATTACAGTAAGTGACCATTATGTATATCAAGTGAATGTGACACTCTGATGGTAAATGATTGAGTGACCACATTTTCGGACTCCCAAACCAGGACACTTGTATAGTTTGTGTGTTTGCTCACACATAATGTCAATCCTCATTTAAATGCCTGCTTTATTTCATCATCATCACCGAGGGATCAGGGCACAGGAAAAAAAAAAAACTCTTTTGCAAATTAATACATAGGATTTCACACAGTGCTTTTCTGTTTGTCTGTTTTTGTCTGATTCTTGGTCGTCCTCATGATGCTGTTCAAATTTAACCCAAGCTCTTAAACAAGCTTTCCCTGTCAGAGATTTGGCTGCAATTTTATACATTGAGGTGGGTGGTGCAGTATGAGGGAGTCCCCCTTGGAGTTTTGTACAAGCTGTTCTACATATATAGTGAGAATGTTTGTTGTAGAAGAGCAATATTTTATTAGATGGACAGATTGTTAAAACTAGTACATTTTAATATTGTTTAGTTATTTATTGGGACACATAAGCTGAAATTGGGACTGTACTTGTCACCTGAATGTTTGGCCACCCTACTAAATTATAGTGACAGAGAAACAGTAATTATAATCTGCAGATAATGGAGCAGTAAGCTTGGTTTTGTGTAAGGTTAATGGTACTTTTAGGGCTGGTAAGATCATTTAACTTACATGTTACTACTTAAAGCATTAGAGGGAGAAAGATGCATACAGAGTTTTCTGCACATGCTGAGCTGGGCTTGCCAATATAGGGTTGCCATCTCACACACACACACAATCAACCAGTAACAGCAACTTTCTACCCTGCACACACAGTCTGCTACTTTTCTCATTAACTTGTACTGGAGTTCTATTTGCTATCAGTAGCATCTATCGGAGGTGAGAATATGGAAAATCTATAAAATGTACAAGTTGGTGTAATTGCCATCACGATAAAATTGAAACAGTGAACTAATTTGTACTTGAAGTCATATAGAACATTTTCCCATTTTAAAATAGATAAGTTCTCAAATTTGCCAATGGTTTTCTTTGGGAGATTTTGGAATTTTAAAACTATGTGCAGGGCAATATGTTCAATATATCTAGACAAAAATGGAACTGTCTTGACATTTTTTAATAAAATATAGGTGTGCAACATTTCAACAAAATTGGTCCACAGGGACTGAGTTGTTGGACAGACAGGAGTACAAACAGACAGACAGATATGGCTATCGCAATAACTACTTCACGCATTATGTGTATATGCACCTAAAAAGGGATAAGACAGCCAAGAGAATAAGTGCCTGCACATCACAATCTAATTTTACTCCTTTTTACAGATACATAGACATCACCTGGATAACCTGGAGGCAATGTGAAAATTATGTTATTTTTCCAAAGTTCCTAAATAATAATGAGTAGATAAATTCCATTATGTATGAAAAAATTCAAACTCCTATGGGCTGTGTATGGAGTGTTTATTCCTTAAAAATACAGGGAATAATTTGAGCACAATAAAATGCAAATACAGTCTTTCAGTTTGAAACCAATGATGGCCTGCCTAGCCTCCACACAAGCTTTGTATGCACACTGTATTCTAAGTTGAGAATTTTTGACATTTTCAACTGCCTTCCACACTTCCTCTTATTCATTTGGCAAGGATATGCCTGCTCTAATAGCAATATTATGCAGAATTACACATATTTCTATCATAGCACATCACTGTTGAGGCAAAATATGATCAGGTGACAGCAGAATTGTCTTTTCCTTATATTTTTTTGTGTTCCACAGCCATACAGATGTGCTGATTTGTGCTGTATTTGGCCATCATCTTGTAGTGAGTTACATGTGTCAGCAGGCATGCTCAGATGGGATACCTCTGTCACTTTCTTACCTTATGACACTCTGCCAGATTTTCTCACATCAAGAAATACTTAACATGGAGTTTACGATGTTCTTAGTGCAACAATGCTTTCAGGAATCTCAACCCAGTTTAGTTTTGTAATAAACTGTCAACTCTACAATTATTAAAAAATGCTAATATTTCTTTAATTAACCATTATAATGCTTTTAAAAAATGAGATTAATCTAAATCTCAAATGGAAATATTATTGTCAGTAAGATATCACTATTAACAAGTATACATTCATAAATGTAGTGAGTCTTTTCCTAGCCAAAATTAGAAAATTAGAACTGCAAAATGAAACACAAGTATGAAGAAGGATACGGAACCTTTTCAAAAATAACTGAACATTCTTTAGAGCTCAGGGCAGGCCATCATTTTAAAAGATATGAAAACACTATTAAATTTACTAGATTGGGATATCTCTGTAAAGACATTTGCTGCATAACAATAGGGAAGCCACAGTAACACAAATTATGAACATTAATGAATTACAGTAGTCTAACCAAAACCAAAGATAATGTTTCTAGATTGTCAAGTAACTCACAAGATTGTGGAAAATAGGTGTGAAAGAAATTTTATAGGTATGCAAAATACATCTACTACCCATTTACTCTTATGTAACAAATCCTTAACAATGAATTTTTCTGGTCTTCATAACTATTATTAAACATCAGCAGATAGGTTATTCATCTCTGTGTAGAGTGGCATATTGACATGATGGTAAAATTACTTGTTAATATGAAGGATTCATGGGCATTGTACAAAATATGTAATATCAAGAGAAATATGTCTCAATTAAGCCACCTCTGACCACTCCAAAGTTTTGTTAGTAGGTTACATTGCAGAGATGAATAAACCCTTTACTGCAGCTTTGCAAGTGTTATGAAGATCCAAAGAAGTGTTTGTTAATAAGATTTTTAGAGTATTGCAGATATGTGGGGGAAAGGTTTGTGGGCTGGTAAGACAAAAGGCTGGGGCAAAATTGGCATTACTTACCATCCATATCATACAATCCCTGGTGCAATATATAGTTTTATCAGCATTACAGATTGACATTTTTTTTCAGGAATAAAAATGAATGAGGCACATTACAGAGATACACTAAAAAGTGGGGAAGAGTTTTGTATTCCAAGAAGAGAATGATCACAAGCTAGAACAATAATATTAAATAGTTGTATAGAACAAAGTATATAAAGAGGCACAAAATCAAGCAATTATTATTTCGAAGCAGTATGCTAAAGATAAAAATAACTTGGTGTTCTTTTAGATGATTAAAAAGTGCTATTGCTTACTGTGGGAACATTTCAGCTTTTCCAACAGCAAAAGGAGTGGGAAAAGATAGCTAAGATAAAAAGTCCTACCACATCACAACACAACCTTTCTCTTTTTTAGACAAATAAACACCTTCTGGACAGCCTAGAGACAACTGGCAAATTGCTTGTGTATATATTGAATTTATATGACGTGTTATTTTTCCACAATTCTTAAATAAGATGATTGAATATATTTCATTATGCATTAAAAATTCTCACACTCCTACAAATTGTACATAGTGTGTTTATATGTCATATTTTAGGTGCAATAAAATGCAAACCAATAAACAAAACAAAATATTTTTTTATGAACATCAGTGATAATGGCCTGCTAGCATGGTATACATTTTATCTTTTATGATCAGGAACTTCTATCCTTTCATTCCTTCTCTATACCTGCTCAGCCAGTAACGTACTACAGCATTGCACACACAACTATCATAGCAAAGAGTTGCTGAGGTGAAATTCTGATGCCACCTGTTCACGTATGAAGGCATCGGCAGCATATAAATCCATATGCCTATATTATGTTCCAACCTGTTGCAGGCTTATTGATGTGCTCCAGCCACTATCTGAAGGTTAGTTACAGGTGTAAATAGGTATGTACAAATCACCTATTAACTATCTATCACTACTCTTTCTGTTTTTGCTTTTTTATACACTGCTGAATATTACAAGATAAAGAAAGGCATATTGGTACAACCAGGCCACTATGCCATAATTTTTATAAAAACTCATTACAAATCACCTGCATGTGCGAAGCTGACATTTTTTTAATAATAGATTTAAGTATAATTCAAAGGGCTGGAAATATGAATGGGTATCAGCTACAACTTAATTATTTAAATTAAAAATGTGTAAGGATTGAGTTCTTTCTGCTGGTTGGGGACAAAAACTCAGAATTCAATGGATATTCTTCTGAGTAGGTTTTCTTTATTGCAATCTGTACTATCTCTCAAACATTCCAATCCCAGATTCCTGTTCTTCCATTTTCTTGCTTCCTTCTAACTTCTATTGCAATATAGAAAATATCCCTGTCAATTTACAGCTACATACAACCTTAATATATATATATTTCAAAATTTTTAAAGAACACAGAAATATTACTAATTTAGAAATGTCCATTCATCCATCAATTTTAAACTGCTTATCCAAAGTTGGGCCATGAGGGCAACAGTCTTAGCAGTGAGGCTCAAACGTCTTTTTCACCAGCCACACCTGCCAACTCATACTGTGGGGTCCCAAGGCATTCCCAGGCCATCTGAATTGGCTATATTCCGAGGATCTCCTGTATGCTGGTGATTCACACCCTATCTCTAAGGGTAATTAGAATTTAGAAAATTAATTTAATTTTAGAAATGTGTGATTTAATTTAATACGGTAATTTAGAAATGTGTGATTATTGATGAAATTGTTTACTGTAATTTATCTACATTATAATCCTACAAAAACATTACTGCATTGCATTGTGACAATCTATATATATTGTCTAGTCAATTTTATTTTATTTATTTGTCTTCTGAATTTTTAGAAAATTTTGTCATGTTGTGAATTTAATGCACTTCATTGGGCAACCACTGTATGATATGATATGATTGTCGCAAAAGTTAGGCAATTTAAGAAGTACTTTGACTTTAATGAGTGTGTGCACATCGATTATATAGGATCTAACATGCCAGTTAAAATGAGTTTTGAGTAAAACCTGCAAATTAATGATTACTTAATTTTTATTTATTAGCATTACAATGCTTTTGGGAAAGGCATTCCTGAACATTTAAAAATCTAGGCTGTGAAAGTTTTACATGTATTATAATATGCAAAATGGGAGGAATACAAAATAGATGGACTGTTCCCTGTAAACATCGTTCTCAACCTGTAACAAATCAGGAGTTAGAATTTATACTTTTTAAAACACATAAGGAAGGTGGATACAAAGAGAGAGTAAAACACAAAAGCACTAACAGAGATGATAAACCAAGAAACCCTTTCACCTCTTTGAGCATTCGTCAACAGATCTTAAGTTCTTTCTACCAGGTGGTGTCCCTGCACAATTAATCCTCATGCAGCCCTTAGATGACATGGTTTATCTTGTAACCTACAGGCAGACCCCACACTTCCTTCTTAAAGGGGTAACACAGTCCTAATCATCTCATTTATTAAGTATGTACTGTCCCTAGTTTTTGGACTGGAAAGTACTGTTCTGCTGCTAGTTCTCCCAAAAACTGACATCAATAAGTGATTTGGCCCAAGCTCAAAGTTCCAGGCAGTAGTTTAAAGAAATATCATTCAAAAAATTCTAATCTGTACAATGGTTACTGAAAATTTTATTTTATTATTCAAATTGTATTATTTTTGAATATGCTGGGCATTGGTCCTAACCCCTGTTCTCTTTCTTAACACTTTAAAAACCTCCATCTTAGTTTTCTAAAGTCATCTTTTTAAATATTTGTTACATCAAAGAAAATGTACAAAAATGACATTTTGATAAACCACAAATGAAGTGTGATTGCATTACATTAATTGACCCATATGGGTACTAAGGTGTAGTTAGTGATTTTAACCCACAGTTGCAGATTCTTAGGTGGAAATTATGATCTACGCACTCTCACGGTGAAATGTGTCTGTGAATTTCTGTAAGTATTCTAGTTACCTTCCATGTTGCAAAGAAATACTAGTTCATTTCATTAGCAAATTTAATTATTTATTTATTTTCTGTATGAGTGTGCATAGTTGTATAAGTGATGCATTGGCATGTCATTCAAGGAAAGGCCTCTTTTCCTTCAGAAACTTTTGTTGAAACAGGGAAATTATGAAAATGGATGGATGGTTGACTGAATGAATAATGTTGCCGTTAGGTTAGCAGATATATTTTACCTACTGTATATAATTGAAAGTAAAGCAATGTAATGAATTTTCAGATTTCATGACAGTTTTTTAAGCATATCTTATGTACAATAAGACTGTAAAACAAATTATTTGGCAGAAAATGATGTACTTTATACTTTACATCAGATTAAACTGAAAGGAAGCTATCTTGAAAGTGGAATAATCCAACATGAATCAATAAGAGATTTTAAGAGAAGTAGCTGATGCACTAGAGAAAAAAATGAATACACCTGAGTATAATTCAATCATAATAGAAAACCTGAAAGGAGATGGGAAGGAAACTGCAAAATTTCTTTCAAAACTCTTTGAAAGATGTATTTAATAGTAGCGATTTGCTGATACATTGAACAATGCAGCTGCCATTCTCCTTTACAGGAAAGGCAAAAAGAAAATAGGACCAGAGGAACTATGCACTCATCAGCCTACTTTCTATAATCTACAAAGACTTCATGAAACTCACAGGACACAGTGGATAGTTCATCAGACAAGAAAAAAATCCAGAGTGAAGACGACACAATGCCTCATGATCAAGAAGTCTGCAAAGCCTTTGGAAAAATGAAACCTTAATGCAAGGGAATATGTAATTCTGTTTGCTCTGAAAAAGAATTGCATTCAGTACATGGAACAAATCAGCATTCTAAGGGATTAAAGCACTGAATAAGTTTCATCAAATATCAACAGCGAGAATCCACAAGTCCCTCACAGAAAAAAAGGATGTATAAGGCAGTATCTCAGGGAGACGTAATCTTTCCAAATTTGTCCATAGCAACATATTAGAATTTTACAAACACTAGATCAGGATGAAAAAGATATTAAGAAAAGCTGAGCCTGCTTAAGCCACTTGTGATTTTCTGATGACATCATAATCTTTGCCAGGAGCCCTAAATCACCATAGCTTTAAAACTGGGAGTACTGATTCAATTAAGACTATGGCCAAAATGAACTGGAGTACAATGAAGGTCATGTTCAAAAGCTTTGTAAACACTCAAAAGACTGAGGCCATTTTTACAAAATCTGAAGCCCCTAATTATGTGTGAGAAGTTTTCTGTACAGGCCAAGTTTCAGTATATGGGGAAATTTTCATCCAGGCATGAGATTTCTCAAACTTTAAAGTATTGGGATTCCCTTTTGATTGAACAAAACATTATGGCCACCTTATCATACACTTTTTTTTTTCAATCATCCTTTTCATTCATGCTTAGTGGCTTTATCCGCTCTATATATCCCTACTTTCTTCAATTTGATCCCTTGCCTGTCAATCTAGCAAACTCCTCTTAAAATAATTCTTGCATTTTCACACCTTACTTTGCTCACACTCTGCAGATCTGGCAAATTATATTTTTGAAAAATGCCACTCAGAGTTTTTGGCATGAAGAAAATTGACACTGATACCTCATCAGCCAGAATGTGTTGTAATAAGTTTAACATTTTGCATGTATTTGTATTAATATTGATTTTAAAACTTAAACATGCTTTAAACATGGTTGAAATAATTAGTTATTATTACTAAACATGAAAATGTAATATAAAATTGTTGAAAGTAATTTATTTAATTTATAATTGTTTATTTATATGACAGTTTTGTTCAAAATCAGAATTTTTTTATCTCTAGAGTTAGAGTACTGGCAGGTTAAATAATGAAAGCAAGTGAGTCTTCTAGCTTATGTCCTTGGCCATTGAGCCACACTTTATGAAGAATCTATGAATGAGTGTTCTAAAGTTTTCTCAATAACATTTTGAATATGATATCCCCAATATCTGTAATCAGGCACATAAAATTTACAATGAAGATATAAAACATGAAATAGTCAAAACAATTTGTCATTTGTACTTTTAATATTTGAATTGATGAAAGGCATAAAAGTTAAATGGCTTGGAAAGGCTTGTTTGGAATAGTATGTTGTCATATAAAGTGATTCTTTTAAACCTTTCTTTCTTGTGTCAATATCTGGAAGAGCAGATAGATAAAATAATCTTTATTTATGGTGACATGATTATGAGTGACTGAGTGTTAAAGCTAAAGCAACTTATCTGCTTTATAAAAAAACAAGTCACACTGCCCCAAACCATAAACCAAATCTTTTTTTTTATTGCTTTTTATTAAAGCATGTAACATTCTATACAATCAAGTCAAACTTAACAAAACTAAATTCAATTTAACCCCCACTCATGAGAAAGAGAGAAAGGCCAACAGCCAGAGTAAAACTTTTGAGAGTAGTATAGATGGAAAGGAGTCTTTATCCCCAATCTATGTGCTTAATCTAAAACATTATTGAATAGATTTTTCCAGGTTTTAAAAAAGTTTTGAACAAATCCTTTAAGAGAGAATTAATTTTTTTCCAATTTAAAATAATATATAACATCAATTACCCACTGACTTAACAGAGGTGAGCTAGGATTCTTCCAGTTGAGCAAGATAAGTCTGTACCAATAGTGAAGTAAAGGCAATTAGAGTTTGTTTGTTCTTCTCCACTTTAAGCCCATCTGGTAGTACACCGAACACAGCTGTTTGTGGATTAGGAGTGATCTGTGATACCAAGGTTGTCTAATAGGCATTTAAAAATTTTGGTCCTGAATGATGATAAGTTGGTACATGCCCAAAACATGTGGTCTAGTGGAGCTGGAGCTCGATTGCAACGTTCGCAGGTTGGATCTTATACTTGGAAATATCTTGAACAATTTAAAACAAGATAGATGTGCTCGATAAAAAATTTCAAGTTGAACAATTTAAGTTGAACAGTATGCTTTGCGCACATTGAGCTAGATAGAATTCAGTTGCATGGCTGCCTTCCACTCCTTTTTTGAAATGTTGTGCAAGAGATCCTTTTTGCCACTGTACTTTGGGATCTTTAAAAGGAAGGGACTTTAAAATGGCTTTATATATTATAGAAACACTGTCTGAGTATTCAAGACTGATCAATTTTTCTTTTGGAATAGAAATAGGTGGGAAGTGAGGAAAATTGGGCAAATTTCGTTTAGCAAATTTTCTAATTAATAATGGAGATAGTGGAAAAATTGTGTCGATGAGAAGCTAATTTTGGAGTGTAATTTTTAAAGTATGCAAGGACAATATTTTTATACAAATCTCTAAATGATTTAATCCCATATGTTTTCCAAACATTAAAAACTGTGTAAGTTTGAGAGGGTGGAAAAAGGTGGTTATCATATAGAGGTGCCACAGATAAAATATTCTGTAACTTGAAGTGCTTCCTACATTGAATCCATATTCTGAGTGAATGAAGGACAATTTGGTTGTTAGCATATTGACAATACCTTGTGTTTACTGAAGTAGAAAGCAAGGAATATAAAGAAGTTCTGCAGGAATTAATTTCTATTGCACACCAAGCTAGTGTGTGTTCATCGATTTGTGTCAATGTTCAGTTTTTTATAGCTTGTATATTTGCTACCCAATAATAAAATTGAAAATTAGATATAGCCATGATGCCTTCTGATTTAGGTTGTTGTAGGGTCACCCTTTGGATGCAAGGATATTTTGAATTCTAAATAAATTAAGTTATGATTTAAATATAATTTCTTAAAAAATGATTTGTTAATGTATATGGGGATGTATTGAAATAGAAATAGACGCTAAGGGGAAAAAAATCTAAACAAAACAAGAATTAGATTTACAACTGCCGTTTAAAACAGTTGCTTTTATGTTTTTGCTACTTTCCATTCAATTAGGTTGTGTACTGTGAGCTGATGACATCACGAATGTCACATTAAAATGGGTCTTTCCATTGCTATGCCACAACTTTGTTGCTCTGCACATGCACATGTGTGTGCCATATTGCATATAAATTAAAGTGCTATATTTAAATTTGTATGAACATATTCACTCAAAAGATAGGAGTGAAATTGGTGAAAAAATATATCTATCAAAGAATCTTAATATTTAAAATGGGAATAGATTTCCATTCCAAATATAATGCAACCCTTTGGGTAATTAACTCTCATTTTACTTTAACAATTATGTATATTTCAAGTCTGGGAAAAATCAGTCTGTGGTGCTTATATTTGCATGAAGAACAAAAAAACAGGCAAGGCCAAAATTAGACATTAGAATGTATTAGTACAATACAGTATAGCGGACTGGTAAAATAACAAGATATATTTTTTGAAGAATGAAGTCAACACTTCACTTGTACTGTATTCTCAAATGTTCCTTTTCAGAGCTCATTTATAACTCACAAATTCAGTGTTATTTTAGATGCAATATACTCTTGGCAGTGTGGTGAAGCTTTAGGAGAGTATATCATGTGATCTATATTTACATCTGCATTAAAATATGTCACAATTTGTTTATCACTCTGTATTTTAAAAAAATGTCCTAGTTGTTGCCATTTAGCACATCCTGATATCAGTAACAATGAGGTTTAGATCTGGGCAATGCCTGGGCTGATAATGAGAAGCACTTTCACAGGCTTCAGTGTACTGGTGTTGGGCATTATTTTTCTTTTAGGAGTCCTGAACTATGAGAATGTTTGGTCTTTTACATGATTTTTAGAAGTGTTACAAGTGGCCTGATTAAGTAACTACATCAGATAAAATCTATAATGACTGTATAGCCCTCAGATTTCCTCTTCACCCACCATACTGCCTTAACACAGTTGCATCAAATGGCCATTTCCTAAGGTTGAACACCTGACAATTGTAGAGATACTTGTAGGTATTCATGTGTGTGATCATCATGTTGCTGAAAACTGAAGCTCATTATTTCAACTGTATTAAATCATGTTCCTTAAAAAGAAAAGCCTGCTTCATCAGTGTATGTTTTGTCTCTGTGTTTTCATTTTTATAAAATTACTCTGTTGCACTTCCAACATTCACCATCAGATCCAATAATGTTTATTTGGGGAATGTGAGATCTACCATAACTTCAGGTAAAACACAGTTTTGGCTATAAAATGTAAAATAAATATTAATGACTGTGTAAGCAACCAATGAAGACCAGTAGTAATACCTTTGTCACTTTGGTGTGTGCATTGGTGAGCTCTGCACTCATTTAACCTGCATATTAGGTATTATTCTTTTATTTACAATATATATTTTATCTTTCAGTTATCTCAGCTTATCTTTCCTTTTTATTATACATTCTTATTTTTTATCATTATGATCAGGGAGAAGATATTTCTTTTACTCTGACAGAGGAATTGGGGGGATCTTAATGACATAATGAAAATCACCTATAGGTCACATGTCCAGCTCAGAAACGTTAACACTTTTAGTAAAGTGCACTAACTTTACAAAAAGCAAAAATAAAACCAACTCCAAATGTAACATTTTTGTACAGTTGCAACATATTTTAAGCACTGCCATGTCTTCCGGGTCAACTTTGAGCCATCATATGCTTTAGTGGATTTTACTCTCCATTTAGGGCACATTCTTTGTTCACAAGAAATAAAAACACCTGAAATAGCATCTGTGTTGGTCAATCATTAAAAAAAAAAAAAAAAAAAATCTGGCATCCAGGGCACCTAAAAAATCAAAATCAGAATCAGGACAAAAAAGACATAAGGTACAGCATTGAGTGATTATTTGAAGACATTGTAAACACAGATTAAGAGGTCACATTATTGAAGCATTCTGAATTAATTAATTAACATTTTTCAGCCTGGTTGTTATTTAAAAATGAATTGGACAGGAACATGGTGTCACAGGTGAAAACTAGTTAAGGGTAAAATTTGCACAAATGTTAAGGAAGCTTTTCTTCACACAGAAAAACATAGATACATGTAATAAGTTACTAAATACTGTAATAGATAGAAGTATTTTGAGTCCTGCAAAAAATGACTTGATGTTACTTTGGAGACATTAAATGAATAAGTTGACAAGCTTTGTTGTGTAGGATGGCTCAAAATTGCTTATATATTTTGTATATGCTGTATATATGTTGCATTCAGCATATAGTGCTTTATTCATTGTCTTTTTTGCCTGTTCTTTTTGTATTTGTGACACTAATCTGAGGGTGACCTGTAAGAAGAAATTGCAGTTCAATGTATTCTATTCACATGATAAAAAACGTGGATTTGAACTATACTGCACATGAAGTGAGCAAGCTGACATCAAAATGTACAGTCATATTTTTTTTGTAAGGCTTTGTCAATAGCCCATTCTCGAAAATTAATTGTAAATGGCATGTAATTGCCATAAACTATCCCACAGTTTTACTAATTTTTGACTACTTTATTTAATGTTATTATTTTCTTTTTCTAGATATATTTTTTCTTTGTTTGTTTTGTATTAAAAGAGAATATTGATAAGACTAACATATTGGATCAAAAATGTATTTCAAACATTTAAAGAGCTGTACTTCATTTGTATTTGCAATTTGCAATGTATTTTAACACAAAGTGATGCTCTTCTAGAATATAATAAAGCCGCAATGAAAAAAGAATCTAAACTGAGACATATAAAGATATGACATTAAATTTTGAGAACTTCTTTGAAAGAGATAGTAAAGTTTTATGCTGCATTTAAATTACATATAATATTTCAAAACATTTACCTTTTAATTAACATTGTGCATAACATTCTGCAACCTATTATATTCCAAAATAATTAATTGCCAGATTTTTTTTTTTCTGTCTGGCAGGGTTAGGGCTGCTACACAGTCACTCACAATTTAAGGAGTCTATGTGGAAATTTACTGTCTGCATGGAGTTTCCATATTCTTCCAATTTCTTTTTGAAACTATGGTTTCTTTCTACATCCCAAGGAAACACAATTTATAGTACGTTGGCCGAGAGAGTGTGTACTCTTGAATGTACTTTTGTGACTTCTTGGGCTTGTTCCCGAATAATGCTTGTGAACGCCAATTCAGAAATGGTTGGATCAATGGATTTATTCTGTTGTATTGATGCTTTTTGTTAAACACATTTTGCATAACTTAGAAGAATGGAACTTTATATAATAAAGATTGGTAATATTTCTTCAGGAATTAAATTTCAATCTCAACTAATCTTGATATTTCCTAAGGAAAAAAAAAACTTTTATCTTACTCATGATACAGTTATTGGGTCAAAATCCCAAACCAGCAAAATCCAATTTTTTGTACTGGAAAGTCTTTATTGCCGCTTCTTTTTGTAATCTCTTCTCATTCTGCCTAGTCTAAGACAGATGACTCTGGGTAAGGAAGCTGGGGTTTCCACTATGTGATGGCACATCCTTTCCTTCTTTACCTGAATTCAGTCTGCAAAGGTGACAAAAGCCATGCTGAGGAGGAGAAATGTTGTTCTGCTGTTGGTCTGTTCTCTCCTGATGTATAGTTATATACTTACACTGGGTGATTAAAATAAAAATAATTAAATAACTCACTCTTAATAATTACTGTTTTCTATATGTATATTATCTCTGAAATTTGTATTTACTTCAGATGGTTATGACAAATTGTATTACTTATTCTGAAACTTGGACATTTTATTGCTTTGCAGTTTTCACATCAATGTAATGGCTTAAAATAAATATGCATGTTGACAATAAAATATTTTATTTGCAGTTTGCAGTACTCACCCTACACAAATGTTGTTTAGTACAGTTGGCGAAAGAAAGCTATAATATAGCATAAACTGCACTAAAATAGTAGGAAAAAAAGCTGCAGTGTGGTAAATAAAACACTAGCACGTAAGGTGCAGCTAATGGATTTTGAAGCATTTGGGAATTTACCTTTTAAATGGATTTAAGAATTCTTACATTAACCTGAGAAGGTATTTTCTTTTCCTTTTAATGTAATAATTTAGGAAATAAAGTTATCATTACATTACGGTGATACTCATATTTACCGTGCACCCCATAAAAAATGTATATTTTTTGTTTTTATTTCATCAGATTTTTCTCACATTTGGAAAATGAACAGTTGCAGTAGAAGAATGTTTACATGCTCATTAAAAACTTAACCTTGAAATCCTGTTTTCTGTTTGGACACAATACAAATGTGCATTTAATTTCAAGGAGATTCTCTAAGTAGTGTTTCACCTGCAAAAATGTAGAATGTCTATAATCTCCATTTTAGAAATATATGAAGTTAATAATGTTATGCGCTACAGTGGTTCATGGATCCAGTATTGTGGGACTGAATTGCCTATCCAGTTTCCTTCTGTGTGGAGTTTGCACATTCCCTCCATATCTGTGTAGGTTTTTAGCTGAGTACATTGGTTTTTAAAGACATACATGTGAGGCAGATTGGCAATTTTAAATTGGTCCCTTCTTGGTGTATTCTGTGAATCTGACTGGGTTTTATCCATGGCACTTTAAATATGTCATTAAAATGTTCTTCCTTTCAAATGAATTATCCAAACTTATTTTACCAAGATCTTACCTTACTTAATAAATACTGCATTTTCCATGTTGTACATACAAATAAATTATTTCAATCACATACATTAGTACTTTTGTTTTCTGAACAATGTGTCCTATTGAACCTTGCTCAGATTGAACGATGACTTGTGTCACATGAAGTAATATCTTTTGACTGTTTTTATCATATACAAAATGTATTGGCCTATTGTTATTGTGGGATAAAGAAAGAAATACTGCAGGAATATGCATCAAAAAATGGAAAGAATTGTGGTAAAATGAAGAGAAATAAAGCATAAAACGAGCTGGGATGCATATTGGGGAATTCTCATTTAATGGTGGAGAAAAAAAATGAATAACAAAAAAGCAAGGAAATTAAGTAAAGTCTTATACTTCACTTCTTATATAGAAACATTTTCGAGATAAACAATAACATACCCTTCAAGGTGCCTGTTGGTTGAATAACAAAGGGTTCTTGTTGTTGTCTCCTTTTATCTCTCCAGGCAAAGAGGTGATCAGGAAGGAACGGATATGACATCACAGAATGTCAAATGGGACTCCCTAATGCTTGGGAACAGGAGAGGAAATTGGTGTAATGAATGGTGTTACCCAGTCTCCATCCCCTGGTGTCCTAATCAGTCCCCATGAGACTCTCACCATGCCTATGTGTTTTACAGACAAAATTAGACAAAATAAATAAACAAGTGCATAAGGATGGATTTTTTGATATACTTGAAAGATAAAAACAGAATAAGGTGGAATAGTTGTAAGTGTTGTACATTTATAGGTTTCCTTTTATTCAGTAACCGAAAATAGAGAAGGTAAAATAAGTTTTACAAAGTTTAGATTTATATAAATACCCCAGAGTGCCTGGCCTTGTGTCATTAGGCCCATGTTCTCCTGATCAACTAGATATTTTCTACTGACAGAGCATTTAGAGGAGGTCTCAAAAGATGTGTATATGTTTCTTGAAAGCTTTGCATTGATGAATAGGGACTTACACTGGAGAGAAGAGCTTACAAGCATTCTCACTGGCTTTGCATGCAGTTTTGTGAGAGAATCAGTGTATCTTTGGAACAATTGAATCTATATGGCTTTCATCATGCTGGCCGATGAAAAAAAAATTGACATTTTACCATACACCGTGGTCTTAAGACACCTAAATATTTTTCAGCAGACACAAAGGTACACCACTGAAGTGACTGAAAGACAAATAATTATTGAAACTAATATTATCACATTAAGTACGTATTAGTAAAAAGTACTGTTTAAAAAAATGGGAGTGGTCTCGACTAGACTTTCTCGTATACTCAGATATGGGGATGGATATTTGAGGAGTAAACTGCAAGACAATGATTATATTTTTACATTATATACATTAAAGAACCATCAACAACAAATCAAATGAAATTAATAATATATTGAACAATTATTATAAAAGTAAAGTTGAATAAATGCAGCAGCATTAATTAAAAAGTACCACTTCTGGTTAATGGAAATAGCTCAAAAGTTGATAGAAAACTACATTTTGTACCTAATACTTGTAAGCAGAATTTGGTTGACCTACGTGAAAGCGTACTTAAGTTATTGTGTTTAGGTACACACACACAGACAGACACACAGACATAATTCCAAAAATGGCATTTTTGAACACAAAATCTCGAGGTTGAATTTTAGGACAATTAAAATACTTTCCCTATACTTTGTATACAAGAAAGTAAAAAACAGGATATTTAACTTCAACCTTCTGTTAAAAGACAAAGAAAATGGCTGTGTATCTTTTCACAATATTAAGAGAGATAAGTAAGCCATGTAGTAACCAAAGTATGCAGTGTCCTGACCATAGTGTGCAATTCAGTTTTAAAGATAAACTGTTGAATTAAATAATTCATTAGTTAATTTGAGAATTTAATCATTGAAAAGTTGCAGCTGGAATTACCTCAAGAGCAGAGTTTCTTGTATTGTGATAGGCAGAAGAATAGAGGGGACAGAAAATTTCAAAGAGAGCATGGCTATTATTATTGTAGTAATAATCAGTGGTGTGTAAGATGGATATTTGCGGCTGCAATATAAACTGTTGCAAAGATGTTTTGCTCATGTCTCTGTTACATGTGCCTCTAGCCAATATAAAACAAACCTTACTTACTATAAAACATTTTATGCAGACTGTCAAAGAAAGATTTTGTGGTTTCCAAATACAGTATAAAAATAATATCGATGACACGCATATTAGGATTAAATCCCTCATCAATGAGCCTTGAATCTATGTTTGTAGAGATGCATTTCTTTCTCTGAATATGCACATCATCTGTCATAACAAGTTGATTATAAGGAACGCTGTCAGGAAGTGGCCAGGAGCTACACAAGACGCATCAAAGCTTTGCATCAGTCAGGTGGTGCCCTACAATATTGTCTGAAAATATATGACTGTCCAATTTTATTTTTTTTGGCTGATACCAACTTCCGTAAGGATTGATTTGTTATTTTTACTGCCCCAGCTGCTTGAATACCTTGACCACTCAATGCTGAAAGTGAAAACTAATCCATAAACAATAAATCTGTATCATTCATTGGCTTTTTAAAACCAAAACTAATGATTATTAGTATAACCACTAAAATGTGATAAAAGTAGTGAAAGCAAATGTCACACATATTTTGAATGAGTGAATGAGATGTAGTCTCTGGTTACAAAAAAAGAGTGCAGTTGGGATCAGTCAAGTTCAATGGCTAATTCTGGTTTACCACTCAGGAATATGCAAAACAAAATTTGGATCACTTATGTGAAACACCTTGAAAATAATGGAATAAAGGCTGTTTTGCAGGAGTTCTAAAATAATGGATTAATATTCAATTGACAAATCTGATTTTACAAAGGGACTTTACGGTAGAGATAACCGTAAAAATAAAGGGATAGACTTAGAAAATTAAATAGAAGGAATTTAAATTTGAATTAATTGAACTTGTTCATTAAACATTGCTCTTCTGTAAGTATTATTAATCGGCCAATGTCACCACTATATGTAAACATAAATCTCATAATGGCAAATGTCAGAAACCCGAGAAAGTGATTTTTTTTTTAAAAAACCTGATTTCGAAAGTGTGCTGTTACAGAAACAGTTTGCTTGTGTAACAGAATATTTTCTGAATTATCTTGATGTTCACTTCATTGGTTGTTTGGATTTTAAGTAGTATTTATTTTCTAACCTGATTAGTCCTAAACATGGTTGCAGGGTCCCAGAGCCTATCCCAGCCAGCACAGGATACAAGGCAGGAATAAACCCTGGACAGGGTGTCAGTACATCACAGGACAAACACACATACACACACCCCAACCACAAACTAGGCCCAATTTAGTATCACCAATCCACATAACCTGCATGTCTTTGGATTATGGGAGGAAACCGGAGCACGTGGAGGAAACTCACAGAGACACAGGGAAAACATGCAAACTCCAAACAGTGAGACCTGGGACGTGAACTCTGGTCTCCGAACTGCGAGGCAGCAGCATTACCATTAATACTTTTAAGTGGTGTTTATTTTTGCAATTACTGGACGTAAAATCAAAATGAATAAATTGAGTATATGCACATGATAAGATAGTGTAAGTCAGATCTTATTAACATCATTCTTTAGAGTATGTACACTGAAATCTCCTCAAACCCTGTAAAATCCCCCCAAACTGATACATTTATCTTACTTGTTACTACATTATAGAAAAATTTTTGCTATAGGACAAATGAAATTTATGCACTCCGTATGACTTTTCCATTAAGTACGACTGTTATTAAATATGACAAAGCCATACTTATATTATTTTATTTTATTTCACTTTTTGTTAAGCATGACTAAACACTGCACCACACTGCACATTATCTGTAATATGCTGGCTTGATTTTATGAAGTGGCTTTTATTTCAGAGTTGGGGAAATGACATTATATAGTCACAGATTTCCATTTTTGTTTTTGGAACCTAACTCCCATGAAGAGCAAGAGAGGACTGTATATGTAGAAGAATAATTATGAACACAAGGTAAGTGCAATCAAAAATCAAAATTTACTGTATATTCCTCCACCATATACAGCTAACATTGTTTGCAAATACTTAATAGAAGTTTTTTTTTAATTACATATTTCTTGCAATCTTCTTCTTTCGGATGCTCCCATTAGTGATTGCCACAGTAGAGCATCTTTTTCCATATTCTAGTTATGTGTTAAGAAAAACTATACCTGTTAATATCTGCTTTAATAAAAAGAAATAAAAAAAAATTGTTTGTGTTAAAGAATTGTCTTCATTTTCTAAACACAACACTACTGAAATGTAACTATTTATACCATACCCACAATAACCTATTTGTTTCTTATGTTTTGAAATGTGTGTTATTTTTAATATCTGGAAGCATAATAACAGCTTTTGCTTCCATTTCAATTGTCCTTTGCTATCTTCTGCCTTCTGTAATTCAAACTGATTACATTATCTAAGTCTTTTAAGATATCAGAACCTTTGCCATCTCTATATATCTTACCTTGTTCTTTATTAGCACACAGGTCTGACTTTCTCCTACACAATTATGTAGCTGGGAGTTTAAAATTATCACTACGGTTCATAAGGATATCATTAGCATTGTATAAACTTTTCCTATGACTCACTGACTGACTGACAAAAATTTGCATGCAATCTAAGGAAAACAATTTTCATAAAAGGATTCTTCACATTGCCCATGAGACTCAAAACAATCCAGTTTCACCATAAATTGTTTTTTAATTGTAAAAAAATCAGATGAAACTGCAAATATATTTTATATTTAGCAGTCTTTCTCCAGATAACAACATCAAACATGGAATTCACAGAGACATCTGAAACATTCCCTACCAATGGAAACAGAACCTGATGCTTGTGATCAGTATTCAGCAATATTAAAGATAATTAAAAATCATTCAGACCTGATTTAAACTTGCTATGAATCACAACTTGCTATTGGCATAAGGTGTCTAAAATTAGAATTGCCTCATCATGTTATGAAATGAAATACAACAGCAAAAATGTTTATTCAGATATTTCCTTTTCAATTGTGAAAGTACATGGGAATGTTTTACAATAATAATGGCTAAACAGAGTTACAAAAGTAAAAATTAATTAATGGTTATTCAAGAAAAGAATCACAGAAAGTTATAAATTAGTTTAACTCACTCAGACTAGCCATCCTCAGTCGTTGTCTTTCTCTCTGCCATAGTCTCAACAACAGTAGATTACCTACATTGCATTTTATGGGACATTTCCAGCTACACGGTTCTGTGTTTTTTATTTATTGATTGATTTTCTTTCTTCATTTCCTAAGTATTTTTTCAACAGCATAACACTTTAGTGTTGTTCAATACTGTGAGCTTAGTAACCACATGCAGATGGTCAATGGTGTTGGTTGGCGTTAAAAAAAAAAAGACCAAAAATAATAAGTAGTGTGATTAATGCTGGTCTGATGTATGATAATTTTGACAAAGAAAGTGCCACTTCTGTACACTTTCCATTTCTTATGTATTAGAGTTTGGATGCACTTTTATGACACCTGATCTGTGAGTACCTTTAATCATTAAATTATATTGCAGAAGTGTGCCAGAAAGCACTTCTGGATCTCCTCCCTACCTATGGCAATAAATATTTGTAATGCCTCACTGTGACTGTTTTTTCACACTGATTTAAGTCAGATGTATAACTCCTGCATGTAAGAATGTTATGCTTTATTGGGATACTGAGAAAGAAGGAAGTTGTTAGTTTGGTTTTTGTTGTAGAGTCGTTAAGCTTCAGAAGCCCAGAATTTCCCCTTGAGTAACAATAGATCATCATTATTATTAACAACAATAATATTTTATTATCTAGAAGCATAATAACATCTCTTCATTTCCTTTGAACTGGACATTGTCATCTTCTATATTCTATAATTTTAACTGATTACATTGCCAATGTCCCTTAAGAAATCAGAACCATCAAAATCTCTATCTATCTTGTATTGTTATTTGTTAGTTCACATGTCTGTCTTGCTCCTGAATTATGATTCATCGTTGACTTTAATGTTATTACTCCAATTGATAAATTATATACATTGTGTATTCTTATATATAATATCCTGATAACTGTGTTATACACATATAACAGTTGCCACCTTAGAAAGGCAGTCAGTATAATTAAAGACCTCAGTTATCCTACACTGTTGTCTTTCTCATTCCTTCCTCCTAGCAGTTGCACAGCAATTTCTGAGAGTTTCTTTCCATGGATCACAATACTACTGAACAGCCAATTATAACAACAAAGATTGTAAGATAAAAACACTGTTATATATCCACGGCTTGCTGCATGGTCAAAACATCTAAGAGGTGTTAGCAGAGAGCTGCTGACAAGTTGCCTTCCTCTAAGGCGAGCAGCATGGAGCCTGTCCCTCACTGCCATGTCACTAATTCTGGCATTGAATCTGCTGGCAATTTCAGAAGCAGAACTAAAATGATCTCTCAGATGAACTAAATGAGATTTGTCAGTCCTTACTGTGGTGTAGAGTAACCACATCTTGAACATTCTTCTGTCCTGCCAGTCTGTTAAAACCTTGCCAACAGTCGTGCTGGAGTGGAATGGAGTAACCCATAGTGTCTGGTAATGCTGGCACATGTCATGCCTTCCTGCAGCTCTCCATTGCTTCTGGTGAATTTCTAGTCATTATGGAATGCACAGAAAATAAATTAAATGTGGATTTTGCCTTGCTGTGACCTAATTAATTAAACAGTGTTCAGAATTTGGATCTTGTCATATATATACTGTATATTTTAGAGAGTTTTAAATTTGATATATGTGTCAGATGTACAATTTTGGATGAATTTGAGTATTCTTTACATAAACTAAAGTGGAAAGTGGTTAAATAGCTAGTTCCATTCCTTATCTGAAATGCAAATATATCCTTTTCCTGTCATTCCATGAGAATGCCTGGAGCTAAATTCCTCAAACTTCCTTAATAAAATCTAAACATACTAACTGTATCTTGATCAAAATTAACCAGTATTGTTTCTGAAATTGGAATTGGTGGATATTATATTTATTAGCGCAGTTCAAAAGATGTATAGATATTGCCTGTATAAAGTTTTTTATAGTGCTGGATGCCAAATGGAGAATCATGGGATTGTTGGTAAATTGAACATAATTTAATTTTCATGGCTAGCTCCTCCTAGAATCTTGATTTACATGCATTTGCAGCCCAGTGACAGAGAAGAAAATTAGCTGTGGCATATATTCTTTCTCTCTAGGTCTCTGTAATGCAATGTTTTAAATGTGTGGTCATTTCCATTTACAACAAAGGTAAGATACCACTGAGTCTAACTTTCTGAAAACAATTTTGTTCATATATATATATATTTTGTTTATATATATATAAACAAACACAGAAAGAGGTTTGGGGTCAGTCGCCTGTATAACTGCAATTAGCTACCAAAAGCGAAGGTTGTGGTTCATAGTTTTACAGACTTCAGTCCACAACAAAAATAAACAGACAGGGAAACATGGTGGCTTTAAAGTCAGGCAGGGGAAGAGATGTCATCAGGGCAGGAACCAGAAGTGACGTCGTCAGGCCCACAACAGGAAGTGACATCATTGGTCCCAGAACCAGAAATTTCCCGTGGTCAGTCAGACAATGAAAAAGAGTAAGGATCAGTGCACTCTGCCATTCTCTGGTCTGGCGTGGAATTACCTCCCTTTGAGCCTTTTGGCTGCCTCTCATGTGCACATGTGTGACAATACTGTATATATATAGCAATGGTCTGATTTAGGTATGGAACCTTTGGATATTTATTTTCACAGTGAGATTGAGGGATGACCACCTATTACCAACTTGTTTAATAGTTTATGTTAAATTGTATGAAGCTGTTTTGGAAAATAATAAATGTATAGTTAAACTCATAATATAGACAGCAAACATTTGAATGAAATCAAGCTTTCTTGTAGAAATGTGTTGTTGTAAACGGGTACAATCTCTGCTAGAAAGAGGAAAAAAAAGCAGAGAGATCCAAAAGAAAGAAAACATGAGAAGTAAATGGAAGGGAGGACAGAAGAAACTGTGTCATAGCTCACCAAAGTGCCAACGCGGGTAAAAAAAGTACCTCAGGGTTTAGAAGTGCAAACAGAACAAAGGGGATCATTAGAATGGCCCATAGTAAAGTGTTTATTGAGAGTGATACACTGACAATACATACATTTGAATTGCGTGTGGTAATGACTGGGATTTCTAAAGGCAAAAGCAATGTTTTTAAAAATCAGGTCAGAATCATAAGGAGCAGACAGTGACAAATCACATTCCCAGGCTGACTGAATGGGCAAAAACTTAGAGAAAGCCTTGGAGTGGTGGATTGTGCTGTGGACGCTGTGGGACAGGTGTTTTATTTAATATTGACTTTTTCATGATTATGTTTCATTTACTGTAACTTGTGTTTTCTATCTATTTAATAAAAATTTGATAAAATAAATAAATAAATGTGTACATTATGACATTTTAGCCTTACAACCACTTCTTTAACAGATTTAGGGAAGTGGGTAGCATGAGAGTGGAACAAGTCCTTTACGTGTATGACACTGAGATTTGAGAAACGTATAGAACAACAGGCAATAAGTGCAGAGCAAATGCTAGGTGTTTACACAGAGGTTCCATATTTGTTAAAATAGCCTTAAAATGTTAATATATTCTCATCACCTCTGCATTATTTTTATCAAGGTGGATTTGGAGCACAATTGTGAAGGGCTGGATGCTCTTATTGACACACAAGAGGAATGGCAATGTTATTCTAACCCTAGATCACAATGGTAAAATTATGACAATGATAATATGCCCAAATAAGGTGAATTAGCCAAAGAAGATAAATCAGATATATTTAATCAGATGTTAACAATACATTTTATTTATTCGTAGGTGCCTTTCTAAACACTCAAGAACACCGAACAATAAATAAAACACACATTATAAACAAAACTAAAAATACAAAAATTAAAATCTGACAGAGCAATTGAAGTCAAAGAAAAAATCAGCCTTAAACAAATGAGTTTTAAGTTTAAATTTGAAAAGTGAGAATGAATCAGTGTGTCTAAGATAATGAGTTCCAGAGATGGAGAGCAGTCATACAAATATGGAGGTGCAAGGTTATGGATAGCCTTAAAAGTTAACAGAAGAATTTTGAATTCAATGCGGAACTTAACCTGGAAGCCAGTGAAACTGCTGCAAGACGGAAGTGATATGATGAATAGAGGGGGTTCTAGTAATGATGTGGGCAGCTGAATTCTGGACCAGTTGAAGCCTATAAAGAGAATTGCGAGAAAGACCAAAGAAAAGGGGATTGCAATAATCCAGACGAGAAGTGACAATGCTATGAACAAGGATAGCAGTTTTATGGGGAGTGAGGGAGGGGAGAATACGATTAATGTTACACAGGTGGAGATGTGCAGACCAGGAGATGTTATTGATGTGGGACTGAAAAAACAGAGTACTATCAAGGATGGCACCCAGACTCTCAACCTTTGGGGAAGGGGAAACAAAGTAATTATCAATAACAAATGAAAAATGATCAGTTTTGGATAATGTCAATTTTGTACCAATGACGAGAACGTCAGTTTTGTCAGTATTTAATTTAAGAAAATTTGAAGAAAACCAGGGTTTAATTTCTGCTATACAATCAATAAGCAAGGAAGGTGGAAAGGAAAAAGTAGGTTTTCTAGTGAACTGGGTGTCATCAGCATAACAGTGGAAGCTAATGTTATATTTGTGAAAGATATTGCCTAGGGGAAGGAGGTAAATATTGAAAGGAGGGGTCCCAGGACAGAGCCCTGGGGCACACCTGAAGTAACAATGGTGGGTTGGGATATAAAAGTTTTAAGCTGAACGAACTGAGTGCGCCCTAACAGATAGAATCTGATCCAATCTAGTGGAGTATAGGTAAAGCCAATCGAAGATAATGTTTTGAGAAGAGTAACGTTACAAATAGTGTCAAATGGTGCACTCAGATCAAGAAGGATGAGAATAGTAATTAAACCAGAATCAGCTGCCATAAGGAGGTCATTAGTAATTTTGATAAGTGCAGTTTCTGTGCTATGGAGGGGGCGAAAACCAGACTGGAACTGTTCATACAGATTATTTTGAGATAAATTAGAATAAAGTTGAATAGCCACTATTTTTTCAAGAATTTTGGAAATAAACGGTAGATGAGAAATAGGATGAAAATTACTGAAATTAGTAGGATCGGCACCAAGTTTTTTCAGAATTGGGGTTATTGCAGCAGTTTTAAAAGATGAAGGAACAGTTCCAGTGGTGAAAAAGGAATGAATTATAGCAGACATAAGGGGACCAGAGAAGGAAGACAGGCTTTAACCCGAATTGTGGGAAGGGGATCCAGTTGACAGGTGGATAGCTTAGACTTACAGGTGATATCTGAGATTTCTGAGAAAGCAGGAAGCTGAAAAGAGGAAAATGGATGAGTAGGTGGGTGAAATTCAAATGAAGTACTCGAGGAATCTATACTGAAAGACTGGTGTATCCTCTGGGTTCTTTCATTAAACAAGGACATAAGGGAATTGCAAAAATCAGCTCAATAAAGGTGAGAAGGTAAAGAATCTGGGGGCTGTGTGATATTATTAAGCAGTGAAAACAATGACTTGGTGTTTCCTTTATTGGAAGAAATTATGTGAGTATAATAGTTAGATTTGATTTCAGCAATACAGTCCTTGTAATAAAGTATATTGTTTTTATACATGTTTGTGAACAAAGAGTCCAGTTTTTTATACAACCGTTCAAGTTGCTGACCTTTGGCTTTCAAAAGCCGAAGCTCAGGCGTGAACCAGGGAGCAGAAATAGAGAAGTATTCATGAAGTAATATATAAAATTTTAGAATGACCTAATACACAGTTCTTCCATTGGTAGCATTATTATTATAATGCTGTTGTAACAGCAAAAGCAATACATTATAACCTACGAATTTAAAGGTTAAAAAATAACAGATATATAAAAAAAATACTTTTATAAACCACGCTTATATTAAGTTAAAAAGTGTACTAAAAAGTAAAACATAAGTCTCTCATACGTCACTCGTAAAATAAAAGCGTGGGCGCTTTTGTTAATATTTCATTGATTGATGAAAAGCGCCAGTGCTTTTATTTTACGAGTGATGTATGAGAGATTAATTTTTTTACTTTTTAGTACATTTTTTAACTTAATATAAGCATGGTTTTTAAAAATTATTTTTTATATGTATATTCTTTTCAACTTTTTAGTTTTTGTTTTAGCATAATTTTGTAATCAATATTTTAACACTTCCTTTAATATTTCTAATCGTTACTAGCACCATCTATTGGTGAAATCTTTAACTAATCTTCATATGAAAATTTAATTTCTTAATTAACATGGATTAATTGATCCGTTAGTGAAACTGATTATTGATTCATGTATTGTCATTGGAAGTGAGTAAGTGTGCAAAATTTCAAGTCATTTGGACAATAGGAAGTGGGTTAAATATTGATTACAAGATTTGTACCAGACAACAAACAGGTGAAGTTAAAAGAAGCGTGATAATAATAATAAAGCAAAAGATTAAAAAAAATTGTATTTACCAAAACCTAGTAGCTATAAAATACAACCTCCTTGATATCTAGTTTTGATTGAGGCTTCCAAATTAGCTCTCTGTCAGTTATGTTCCTGTAAAACATGTTTTATGCAAGTTTTCTTAGTTGTTTGAAAACAGGCTTTTTACAAAAATTATGAACACAGCTAGTCATTGTGATGCATAGGACGCCACTGAGGGTCCTTTTCAGAATAATTAGACAAGAACAGACTGATGAGCTGCACTTCTGTATTTTATCTATTCTAATCAAAGTGCATTTTTGTTACTTGTTTTGTTTTTATGTAACATGAAGTTCAGCTTATTTATCTTCTGAATACTAATTATACTTACAGAAGTACAATGCCTACAAAATGCCATATTTGTGTCTTTATGCTTAGGATTTGGTTTATTTGGAAATGTCAATAGTACTAAGTAGATATCCCTATAATATTCTGCACAATATGAATTGTTATACTTAATTGTTGTTTCATAGTGTTTGTATTCTAAAAGAAGATGGACTACATCCATGTTATTATGTCTTTTTTATAAATATAGCTGATGTGTGAGAGCTAATAAAATGTACAGGTTGTGACAGTTACTAAATTCACAGAGTTCAAAGTCGATCAGTAATTTTTTTAGACATTATGATTGCAGTGGAAACCTCATACACATTTTTTGTCTACCGTCCACTGTATTGTCTATGCCAAAATAAATATGGCTTTCTCTGAATAATTTTATAAGTGATCCTGATATTGATTGCAAAGCTCCTAAGTGTGTCAAATGGTGAGTAGAAATTCCCATAGATTTTTTGTATTTAAGCATATATTCCATCTTTGTTTTTTTGGAACAGCTATTTTGCAGTGCTAAACAGGTTTTGAAAATCTGTTAAATCAATTATTATAACAAAGTAAAACACGCACACACACATGCACAAGTACAAAAATCTGACAGAAAAAAAAATTCTGTAAAATATGTCTAGCATAAATGAGCATGTTTGCTGCTCTGCCCCTTGATATGTAGTCTAATAATTAACAGAGAATGCTGTCCAGATGAGAGTCCATGATAGTGTTGTATGAAACAAATTAGCGAATAGTTATGAGAAAACTCTGTGAAACCTTTTGAAATGTCCAGACTTATCTGGCCCTGCTCCAGCAGACCACCGTGACCCTGTAGTTAGGATATAGCAGGTTGGGTAATGGATGGATGGATAGACTTATCTGATCTTCATATGAATTATGATAGTGGATAAAGCCAACTAGATTAAAACAATATCCCTCATTAAGTTGTATGTTACTTTTTCCAAGAGGAGGAATACAAAAAATCTAGAAAACAGAACAGAAATCATGTTAACAGATTACACTGTCAGGTGGCAATAGGGAAGAGAAAAACATCACCAGGTAATGATGTTCTTGGAGAAAACAAAACCACTGGTTATTCTGTAGATCCTCGAAATTAGGAAAGTTAACAACTTGTTTGTCAGCCAGTCATCGTCAGATTAACAGGCATTTTTTTGAACTTTCGGGACATTTCATCAACATCTTTAACTGTTTTGCGTTGCTGATGACTGTTTCGCCAAATCCACGAAGGTTGCACCTCAATGACAACACCACAGTATTTGCTATGTTTGAGCATATTGTTGAAGAAATAAAAGCATGCATGCATAGATCTTGCTGTATGCACTTGGGGGTGTCATTATGGCAGTTAGCCTCAGCATACAATCATGCCAATCAGTTCTTGGTAACAGACAAATATAGTCTGCATTTATGTTTCCTTGCATCTTGTTTTATTTTTATTTATTTGGTCTTTTACAGGTCAATTGTGTTTGGTTTGTTCTATATGATATAGATTATTACAATCACATATTCATGTCTGTTCATGCAAGGACAATAGAACAACCTAAACTCTTATGGATTAATTCTATAGACTTCCTGTTAACAGTCCCTTTCTTTTATCTTAGTGATAGAGACAATGAAGGCCTTTTGTATCACAAGCTGTTTCCTTTTCTTGTTTTTCCATCACTGCATGAGACCTTGGCAACACAGCAGCATGTCATATGTATACATGCATTTTAACTTTTATGTTTTTTATGTCTCCTGGTTGAGACACACAGCAGGAATCTTATAATATTGTATGGTTTGTGCTAGTTCCTATAACTATAACATAGTTTGATAGTCCCATTGATGCTAAAGGTTCCAAAACATTGTGAAATGTTACTGTACTCTACTGAGGTCAAGAGAACTATCTTGGTTAAATTGTTTAAGTAATAAAGATCATGGCTGTAGAGCAAAAAAAAAATGCTAAGACAAATTAGGCATTCTTCATACTAGCAGACAGATTACTGTCAAGTTTGGAAGAAATGTAGCTAAACACTTCATCTGTTACAATAGTCTTATTAATTTTTGGAACGGTAAGAACCCGGCATCTTGCTGTTACCACAGTATCTACACTCCAGAATGTATGCATTCTGTTAAGCAAATGATGCAGAAACCATTTAAAGCTTTAACTGTTAGAAGGAAGATTTTGAAATTTTAACTGGAAACCAATGCAGAGACTTAAGAAGAAGTCACATGTTTGCCTTTAAAAAATGTTGGTAACAATCCTTGCTGTAGTATTTGGAATATTTTTTAGTTAGGGTTGTAGATGTCTTCATTCTGCACAGTGAGAAAACCTGTTCATTTTTCAAACTTTTTGCTGTTAAAAGCAGTAGAGTCTTTGGGAAGCCCAAATGAACTTGAGTAAACAAGGAAACCCAACATGAAGGAGAGTGGACTTGGAATAAAACTGAGGTGTGTAGACCTATGTGATTTAAGGTATAAAATCAGTCTTTGATGGTATTTTTAAACTCATGTAGACTTTTCAGTTCTATGAATCTGAACAAATATGATATATTGTACAATGTTAAGTTATATTAATATCTTTAAAGCTACTTTGAAGCTACTTGTCAGCATTGAAAGAAGTGAGGAGAAGACAAAATCTTTAATTCCATTAGAAGGTGACAGAAAGGAAGCAATTAGTAGAATTAACTAACGCAAAGTAAGGAAAGCGAATAGCACAGGTTATTTAAAGTATGGCTGTTGTTGTGTGACACTTTAGTGTGAGCAAATTGCTATTTGTAAGGGGCATTGATAAAACAGATATGCAATTTTATATTCTAAAGTGGTGAGTCACTGGAATATTTTACTAAATATTGTTTATTTTGCATATTACCAATGAACTTGTTCTGCTTTTGGTTTGTAATCAAATCAGTTATATCAAAATTTATTTTTTTAGCATTCAAGGGCAGAAAAGACTATGTTTTCTAGTTATGGGAAATGAGAAGTTTGCATTGCATTGTTTTGAACCATTAGCTTAATTTAATGTTTTTTAATAACACGTGTAACAGAACATTATACTCTTACACAAATATTTAGATATCTCTGGAAAAAATGAATATGGTGAAGCAGTTTATTTGTTACTAACTCTAGTCTAATGCCTTTTGAACAACTATAGAAAGTAAAAAAAGAATAAAAAAATCCTTCTTTAAAACCTTTAGACTTTCAAACCTAATTACAAATAAGTTTGCTGTTGATGTTTCAAATTTCAAACCAGTTAATAGAGAGAAACTGCAATTAGTTGATAAGTGTAAGTAAAATTAACTTTATACCTAATATATTTTTTATTCTTGCCCAGTTACCCATTAAGAGAGCATAACTGTTTATTGTTTTATTGTACATTTTTAACTCATAGTATTCAAGAGTTGCAGATAAGACAGTTGCACCAATGTTGTAGCACAATGATACAGTGGTTAGTGTGGCGGCCTCACACATTCAGCATCCTGAGTTTGAATCCCACAATTTTGCATATGCCTGTATGTTTTTTTCTTCAGGTACTCCAGGTTTCCTCTCACATCTCAGTGATGTGTCTGCTTGGTACATTTAATAGGTTAATTGACATTTAAAAATTGTCCCATTAAAAGTGTGGGTGTTTGAATTCATGGGCCTGCAATGGACTGGTATCCCATATTGGGCTGGTCCTTGCATTCTGCCAGTGCTGTTGGGATAACCTATGGACCTTTAGGTTCCCTGTATTGGATTACACATGTTTATAAATGATATTAAGTCATGTACATATCACCTATTGAAAGAAATGTCTTTACAAATATGAGAAAATAAACATTTTTATTGTTACAAATGCCCTAACATCCCATATATTCTAAAGAATTTCAATCACTATAGTAAGAATGACTAAAGCCATTCTTAAAAAAGATGTCACAAAACACAAAAATGTGAAAAAACTGTAAAAATGTCAAATTTAATTTTAACCTCTTAACAATGGGCAAAATTCATATCTTGTACTGTAGAGGTTATTAGAAAAGTACCAATTAATGTCTCAGCTGTAAGTGACTCCAGCAGGTAATTTATTGTATAAAAATAATTGACATGTGACTTGTCCCAAATGTATAATTTAACCTGAACTTGACAAGTGAGAATGTGAAAATAGCATAGAATTTACATTTGCCAGTCACAACATGGGATTGAAATTTCTCAGTGAATTTAAATGAAATTAAGTCCGATTCCTGTTTTTTTTTTTTTTTTTTGACTTGACAAATACGTCTATCCTTGCATTGTCTAAATTTGCTTAATCTAATTATAGGGTTGTGAGGAGGCAAACACTTTCCCAGTAGCACCAGCCTCTAGGCAGCAGCCAACCTGGGATGGAGCACCAGTCTATTCACAAACACAACCACTATGTAATAAATATGTGTAGTTGGTATCTTTAGATACTATTGCCTTCATTTTTTAAAGTTTGAAGGATGTTTTTAATTGTTTATAAAGGTAAGCATTATTCTTGCAAAGCCAAATTGTTTTTTGTTTTAAATTGGTCACCACCAATTAATGGCAATCTTTACATGGCCTTGACTGTGTTGGGTGTGGCTGTTAAGCCAAGCATTGGATCCATTTCTTTAACAAACAACAACCGTTAATGAGGCTTAGCATGCATTATCGGTAAATTTATTCAAACAGTTATTTAGGAAAAGATTGAGCATCACATGGCAAAAACAGTCGTGTTAGTGAATAGTCAGCTTGGGTTTAGGTGGGGAGATAATGTTTTGCTAATATGTTGGAATTCTATGAGGAAGCAATAATGTAGATGACCAAAGATGTAAACAAGACATTATTTAGATTGGTTATCAGAAAGCTTTTAATAAGGTCTCAAATGAGAGGCAAGTGATCCAACTAAAAGAAGTGAAAATACAAGACACAATGTTTAGGTTTGTACTAAATTTGTTTAAGCACCAGAACAAGGATTTTGAATGAGAGGAGCTTTTTCAGAAGTGGTATGTCTTAGGGATCAGTGTGGCCACTGCTCTTTTCAATACATGTAGTGTAACAAGTCGGAAAAGAAAGCACTTCCACAAAAGGAAAAGATTTAGGGACCGTCCCCCGTATAATCTCTGTTGGACAAAAAAAAAAAAAAAAAGACTGATCAAAAAGCATTTACAGCAATTTACATCATGTGACAGAAAATTTAACGTTGACAAAATGGAGGATGCAAATAAGTTCGCAGGAGATGACATAGAAACTGTTAGACAGAAACGTCATCAAAGAGAGACCAGAAGTGATATAATGCAGGAAGCAATGTCATCAGATGGAGCCGGAAATATCATCATTGGATGAAATCGGAAGTTACATCATCAGTGGATGCTGGAAATGACATCTGGGTAGTCATCTTGGAACCTGGAAGTATGGTACGTATTGTTTTTCTTCTTTTTGTCTGACGAGAGAGAGAAAGGCATTAGTACCGCATATCAACCCCTTGTCTTGTGATGTTTCACTCACCTTTGAGCTTGTTGACTGTCTCCTAAGCGCATGTGTGTGACAGTAGATAATCTGGGTAAGAATATAAATAACAAGCTGGTTAAGTATGCATATGATACCACACTAGGTGAAATGGCAGCTAATCTAGAATCAACTGAATAATTACAGAGGGACTTGGACAGAATAGATTTGTTGCAGATGAAACTGAATGTAAGTAATCATAAAGTATAACACATAGGAAGTAAAATGTTTATATATGAGTACACAATGGGAGGTTAGGAACTTGAAAATAAACTTTATAAGAAGGAACTAGGAGTCATACAGGACTCATCACAATCCGCATCAAAGACAGCATGCCATTAAGAAGGCTACCTTCTAAATCCTTATAAAAGGCATTTATTACTTTTTACAGATTTTGCAAAACACTATCAATTCCTTTTAATGTAGTATCTTAATCACAATTTTGTTTTTTGCTGTCTATCACTTAATTTTAATACTGCTCACTGTGCCTGTAGTCAGATGTTTCAGTTATTATCTATCTGCCGAAACAATGAGAACCATGTAGACATTGTAGTGGTGCAAATGTGTCTCATCACCTTGAATGGTGGGAAACAGTAAGCATAGATTTACTTATAGGGAACAATGTGTATTGAATTTATGGAAAGCAAGTGGGACTGTTTTCACTGGTATGAGCCTATTCTTGGAGACAGGTCTATGTTTAGCCATGAATTTGTTTGGAAACATAGTGATATGCTACACTGGTAAGTGGGAACAAGGGGTTATTATGAAAAGGACTTTTTCAGAATTAGGCGATGTTTAATACAGTGTTCTTAAGGGATAAGTGCTGGGACCACTGCTCCTTTAATATACATTCTGTATAAACTGGTTAAACTTGCAACTGATACTAAACTAGATGCAACAGCTGATAGTCATCTGAATCTTTACAACATTTGTGGTAGATTAAATTTAATATAATTAAATGTAAAGTATTACACATAGGAAGTAAAAATGTTAGATTTGAATACATAATTGGAGGTTCGAAACTTAAAAACACACCTTATGAGACGGATCTATTCAAATCCCAACAGTATACAGAAGCCATTAAAAAGGCTTGCTGGACATTAGGTTATATAGCATGATGTGTGGAATACACCTCAATTGAGGTAATACTTAGATTATCTAGTGCACAAACGAAAACTTATCTAGAGAAGTGTGTACAGTTTTGAATGTCCATATTATAAAAAGACAGAATGGAATTAGACAAAGCCCGGAGAAGAATCACAAGACCCAATCGAGGACTGTACGGTATGAGATGCTTATGTGGAAAGAATGAAGGAACTGAACCTATTTATCTTAAAAAAAAACAGAGGTTATGAGGTTACTTTATTATTATATTTAAAACTATAAAGTGAAATAGTATAATGGTTCCCTGCGGTTACTTTAAAATAATTTGTCATAAAGAACATTGGAAATGGAGGGAATCTTGTTAAGGGCAAATTTTGCACAAATGGCAGAAAAGTTTTCCATCACAGAGAAAGCTAAAATGCATGGAAAAAATTACCAAGTAGAGTCGTAGAGTAGGATTTTAGTCACCTTCAAAATCTAGACTGCCAACCTTCTTGGTCTGAATAGCCTGTTCTTGTCAACACTGTTCTGATTTCCTTATATTCTAATACAGTTTTAATTAAGGGAAAAAAAGTTATTTTGAAGACTTTGTAACATTACTGTCAGGGAATTTTCTTTTAAATAACAGCTGGGTCCACCACTGCAATGGCTCCAATGGAGGCCCTTTATTGTAACGTGCCTGAGAGAGCCCTGCCTGGAATTCAGCTGAGTTCACTATTATAAGACTGGAGAAATATTGGAGAGCTTAAGCCTAACGAAAGCTGGGATAATTTGCATATCATATCTGGAAAACTCACAATTTACACCAATTAACATGAAGACCAAAGTATAGCCTACCATATGCCCTATGGTTATAAAGATAGAAAGGTATAAAAATATCTAGACTGAATAAAAATTTGAGGGAACAGATCTTATCATTATATAGGAAATTCTCATAGGTAAATACTACAGTTTAAAATACTAAAGTTAAATGTCATAAAATCTTATCATTTCCATGGTAAATGTACTGCCTTATAAAGTCTTAGTTACATAGAAAAGCAAATAAATAGGCACACAGCAAATTTCCCTTACAATTACTTTCAACTACATTTGGGTGACTTCTTTTGGTTTAATGATTATTGCTTGTGCTTAAATAACAATTATGTCTGTCCCTATTCATTACTTCCAATTCCTGGTCATTTTCTAAAGTTCCAAAATACCTCTGAAAACCTTTTCATCAACAAGAGATCATAGTAGCTCATCCCATACAATTTAAACAAACACTCATATCTTTGGAATGTGAGCTTGGAGATGGAGAAAGTGAAAACTCCAAACAGACCACAACTGGGCTGGCATTCAAAATCAGTCTCCTATAGCTGAGAGCCAGCAGTGGTAACTGTCATGTCACCGGTGTAGCAACATAATGCTTACATTAACAATAATCTAAACTAATAAAAGGCAAAGCCCTCACTCACTCACTCACTCTCTCATCACTAATTCTCCAACTTCCCGTGTAGGTAGAAGGCTGAAATTTGGCAGGCTCATTCCTTACAGCTTACTTACAAAAGGCAGGTTTCATTTCGAAATTCTACGTGTAATGGTCATAACTGGAACCTACTTATGTACATATATACCGGCCATAGCCTGCAGCTCGGTCGACGTGTGAGGCGGAGTTGCGTCCCTCATCGTCACGCTTCCCACGTAATTGAGTGCCTGCCCATATAAGGCCGTCCGTCAGTGGCAATCCAATAGAAACACTCTGCTGCTAAATATTCGTGGGTGAAGGACTGTGCTTATGCAGACGAAGATGAGATGGTCAGGGTGGTGTTTGGCATAAACTCAGCGAAACTGCGAGAGAAACTTTTAAGTGCCGGGTCTTAGCTAACATTAAATAAAGCCGTGGACATCGCATGAGATAGCACAAGCACAGCTGAGAACCTTTGATGCATATACTCCGAGCGGCTCACGTGAACTGACTGTGAACGCAGTACGCAGAGAACAAGGAAGAGCTCCAAATAGCGCTGAACAAAAAACGCATTACACAATTGAGAAGGCAGCAAAAGAATATGAAGCGAGGGGCACATACAAGCATATTCATAAGTGCAGCTACTGCAGAAACAAAGCACACAGTGAAAAAAGTCAATGTCCAGCTAAAGGAAGACAGTGTAAAAAAAACCCGTGCATGCAGTGTGTCACATCTCAGATAAAGAGGAAGACGACCTGTTTATTGATGCAGTAAGAAAGGAATCGATGAATGAAACCTGTTATCTTTACAACGGTTGACAAACACGGAATGTAACTTGAACACAACACATCCTCCAAATACGA
>JANRMT010062837.1:48516723-48570904 GCA_026402145.1 Polypterus bichir lapradei
GTCATTCCTGATTATATAAAGTCAACATCGGAGTATATAAAGTCAAAATATATTGATTGAAACGACTCTGAACTGAACTAAGTTAACAAAAACGTATTCAGAAAAATAAATTAAAAAACACTGTTTGGTTAATGTTTTGAAAATGATGCATGTGTCCTGCCCAGGATTTTTTCCTGCCTTGCGCCCAGTGTTGGCTGGGATTGGCTCCAGCAGACCCCCGTGACCCTGTGGTCGGATTCAACAGGTTGGGAAATGGATGGATATTCCAGCGCTGACTTTGTATATTCCAACGCTGACATTATATATTCAAGTTTTGACTTTATATATTCCAGCACTTACTTTATATATTCCGACGATGACTTTATATATTCAAGTTTTAACTTTAAAGATTCCAACGTCGTCTTTATATACTCGGGTTTTGACTTTATATATTTGGGAATGACTTTATATATTCAAGTTTTGACTTTATATATTCCAGCGCTGACTTTATATATTCAAGTTTTTACTTTATAAATTCAGAAACAAGTTTTGACTTTATATATACCGACGCTGACTTTATATATTCAAGTTTTGACTTTATTTATTCTGACAGTGACTTTATATAATCAAGTTTTGACTTTATATAGTTAAATTTAGTCATCATTGCATAAATTTTTCTTCACCATACAAATGTAAAGAGTAAATTCACCTTACATTCCAACCAAAGATATTTGTGTCGACTAAATAGAACTTGAAAAGATATATTTTTTCGAATGTGATCGCGCAATTCAGATCGAGTTGACGCGCACGATGCATCGAGCCCGCGTGCTATTGTGGTTTCGCCTGCGTGCCTAAATAAGTGACCCTCCCCTCGCTCTTACTTTTTTACCGTTTATCTAATGAATACACTGAGTATGGCTTTACCAAAACAATCATTGATTGCGAATAAAGTATCCATTATTCATAAATCTTCAATTGGTGATCTGTCTTTCTGCGTTAACCGCATATTTTTTCATACGTCTCAAACCAAGAAAAACGAATCGGGAAACGCACATACATAATCAGAGTAGCCCCTCTCAGGAATCAAACCTCAGTCGTCAGTGTTAGAGGCAAAGCCTCTACCATTGCGCCACGGCATGTGGTTTGTCTATTTGAAAGTATGTAGATCGGGGTATATATACCCGCACTTCGCAGCGGAGAAGTACTGTGTTAAAGAAGTTATGAAAAAGAAAAGGGAACATTTTAAAAATAACGTAACATGATTGTCAATATACAGTAATTGTTTTGTGACTGTTATGAGTGTTGCTGTCATCAAGGATTTGATTATCATTATTTCTTTCAATCAGGTTCGTATTTGTAGGATGTGTTGTGTTCAAGTTACATTCCGTGTTTGTCAATCGTTGTAAAGATAACAGGTTTCATTCATCGATTCGTTTCTTACTGCATCAATAAACAGCTCGTCTTCCTCTTTATCTGAGACGCGACACACTGCATGCACGGGTTTTTTTTTTACACTGTCTTCCTTTAGCGGGACATTGACTCTTTCCACCGTGTGCTTTGTTTCCGCAGTAGCTGCACTTATGAATATGCTTGTATGTATCACACGCTTCATATTTTTTTGCTGCCTTCTCAATTGTGTAATTCGGTTTTTGTTCAGCACTCTTTGGAACTGTTGCTTTTTGTCTGTGCACTGAGTCATTTCACGTGAGTCGCTTGGTGTACATGCATCGAAGCTTCTTAGCTGTGCTGGTGCCATCTCGTGCGATGTCCACGGCTGTATTATGTTAGCTAAGACCCGGCACTTAAAAGTTTCTCTCGCAGTTTTGCCGAGTTTGTGCCAAACACCACCCTGACCATCTCATCTTCCTCTGCATAAGCACAGTCCTTCACCCGTGAATATTTAGTGGCAGTGTTTCTATTGGATTGCCGCTGACAGACGGCCTTATATGGGCAGGCACTAAATTACGAGTTACGCCTCCCACGGGCATCGAGCAGAAGTCTATTATAGTCTATGGACGAAAAAATTGGTTCCAGTTATGACCATTACGCGTAGAATTTCGAAATGAAACATGCCCAACTTTTGTAAGGAAGCTGTAAGGAATGTACCTGCCAAATTTCAGCCTTCCACTCACACGGGAAGTTGGAGAATTAGTGATGAGTCAGTGAGTGAGTGAGTGAGTGAGTGAGTCAGTGAGGGCTTTGCCTTTTATTAGTATAGATATATATATATATATATATATCCCGATCTACATACTGTCAAATAAACAAACCACATGCCGTGGCGCAATGCAAAAGGCTTCGCCTCTAGCGCTGACGTCCAAGGTTCGATTCCTGAGAGGGGATGCAGTGAGTTTGTACGCCAGATGGGCCCAGAATTAGGGTGAAACACGTGTTGTGTACTCTTTACATTATTTGACAGTAAAACTATTTCAACCATTCTATGATCTGCTTCACGCAACTGAAAGAGGGCACCGTGGCGGATGTTAGCGGACTTGCTGACCAACCACAAGCGTTACCTGGTAGGTAACCACCCGTACAGTCAGATTGTGATTCAGACTACGAATGCCTTGAATGTAATTACCCCGATCTACATACTGTCAAATAAACGAACCACACGCTGTGGCGCAGCGCAGGGGGCTTCGCCTCTAGCGCTGACGTCCAAGGTTCTATTCCCGAGAGTGGGTGCAGTAAATGTGTATGCCTGATGAGCCCAGAATTAGGGTGAAACATGTGTCGCGTACTCTTGGCATTATTTGACAGTAAAACTATTTCAATATATATATATATATATATATATATATATCCATTGGTTCGGTCCCAGACGTGATGTCAAGAGAGCCAGGTGGAGCCTCCCAGGTTTGGTCTACAGGGAAGTGAGAAAAAAAGTTAGTGCACTCTGCCACATCCCGGCATGCCTTAGAACTGCCTTCACTCGAGTCCTTTAGCTGCCTCCCATGTGCGCATGCGTGACAATATATACTAGCAAAATACCCGCGCTTCGCAGCGGCGAAGTACTGCATTAAAATTTTTATTAAGAAGAAAATTAAACCTTTTTAAACTGAGGGAAAATATGCCAATAATTATTTGTTAAGGATCTCTTTGTATACCACATTTTGAGTTCAGCCCTCCTGTTGTAATATGACCAAGCTGTGCGCTGAGCTTACTCTTGAGCATGCAATGTACAGTTGGCCATGTGAACAGTAATCTTGTTTCAAATCTCACAGCTTGGATTGCTGCTGTCATAATTGGTTTGAGTTTCATGGTTTGTTTCAATTACAACAGTATTTGCAGGACTTGTGTTGATGTGACATTTGGCATGTGTCAAACGTTGTAAGCATACAACCGGTTTCATCAATAACTTCACATCCAGCTTTTGAGAGTTTAAACATTCATAAACATCAAAGTGTCCACTGCTGAAATCGTCACCTGTGAATCTAAGATGTTTAACAGGCATTGGAGGTTGTCGAAAGGTGTAAAATATTTGACCACTTGAAAGCGACAACTGAACAATTCAGCGGCAGCCATCAACTCACATGCAGAACCATAGGTGAAGGGCTTAAGCATTTCACTCTTATAGTGCTCCTGTGTAGTATAATTATCTCCTGTACCGTCATTAGTCCACACCTTGATCCTGTCACAGTCATTCAATACATAAGACACAATGTTCCTCCGGATATCAAGAGTGAGCCTGATATGGCTGAGCAATATGTAATAAAGAGAATGGAAAAGGTAGGTGCCATCTCCGGGCCTGGAAACCACTCGGTAAGTGACAGTTCTTTGATCGATGGTGATCACCTCGATGGACATGGTAATGGGGGTACGGTTGGAATGATAAAGGAAATGGGCACCTGAGCAATGTAAAGTAAGTCTAAAATACCTACACAATAACTATAATCGTAATAAACGAACAATAAAACAGCGGAGAAGCCATGGATTAAATAAAAAGGTTGTAGTTATCAGCAGGGAGACGTGAATCCCGTGGCGAAGCAAGGAAGGGAATGTAGAGACTGGAGCAATGGACAGCCTTATATAGGCAGGCAGCCAACAATGTGGGAGGCATTGGGATGGGGGACCCAACGCCGCCTCACACGGTGACCGAGCTGCAGGCTATGGACATATATATGTACGTAAGTAGGATTCAGTTAGCGTTGGGAACCCATGTACCAAATTTCTTGAAGATGGGCCCATAAGTAACAAAGACTGTTGAAAAGTTCAGTAGAATTTCGAAATGAAACCTGCTTAACTTTTGTAAGTAAGCTGTAAGGAATGAGCCTGCCAAATTTCAGCCTTCTACCTACACGGGAAGTTGGAGAATTAGTGACATTGAAAAGTTCAATATGGTGGCCGACAGTGGCATCATACCACTGAAATAAGTACGTACATCGGTTTTGGTTAGCGCAGGGAAGCCACCTACCAAATTTCGTGAAGATTGGGCCATAAATAAGAAAGTTCAACATGGCGGACGTTGTTGACCGTTATGACCATTATGCGTAGAATTTCGAAATGAAACCTGCTTAACTGTTGTAAGTAAGCTGTAAGGAATGAGCCTGCCAAATTTCAGCCTTCTACCTACACGGGAAGTTGGAGAATTAGTGACGTTGGAAAGTTCAATATGGTGGCCGACAGTGGGGTCATACCAACGAAATAAGTACATACATCGGTTTCGGTTAGCGCAGGGAAGCCACCTACCAAATTTTGTGAAGATGGGGTCAGCCTTCTACCTACACGGGAAGTTGGAGAATTAGTGACGTTGGAAAGTTCAATATGGCGGCCGACAGTGGCGTCATACCATTGAAATAAGTACGTACATTGGTTTCGGTTAGCGCAGGGAAGCCGCCTACAAATTTCGTGAAGATGGGGCCATAAATAAGGAAGTTCAACATGTTGGACGTTGTCGACCGTTATCGATCGTTATGACCGTTACGTGTAGAGTTTCGAAATGAAACCTGCTTAACTTTTGTAAGTAAGCTGTAAGGAATAAGCCTGCCAAATTTCAGCCTTCTACCTACACGGGAAGTTGGAGAATTAGTGATGAGTGAGTCAGTGAGTGAGTGAGTGAGTGAGGGCTTTGCCTTTTATTAGTATAGATATATATATGACAGCAACACTCATAACAGTGACATAACAATTACATTGACAATCATGTTACGTTATTTTTAAAATGTTTCCTTTTCTTTTTCATTACTTCTTTAACATACTACTTCTCCGCTGCGAAGCGCAGGTATTTTGCTAGTGTAATAATAAGTATCACATTTTTATTACTAATTAATATGATTGGCTGCTGCATTCCACAACTGTTAAATTGGATTATATGGATTAAGTAAATACATGGGAGAAAGACATTTGAGAAAACATATTGAGGTTTAAAGAGCTAAACGCTAGGAATACACATTTAGCAGACCTTTACATAATCAAAAACTACAGGAAAATTAGGTCTACTTTATTAATCTTTGTATTTTGTTTTCTAAATCAAACCATCTTGTAGAAGTAAATGTGTGTTATATAGGTACAAGGTTAAAAATAGAAACCTAGTTTTCTGAATACAAAAATGCTTTCATTAAAATAATATAAAAGGTAAACTTAACCCTAACAATCCTAGATGCTCTCTAATGTACTAAGTTCATGCCTTGCTGAATAAAGAGCAGACCCCCGTGACCCTGTGTTAGGATATAGCAGGTTGGATAATGGATGGATGGATGTATAGGTTGCATTTTGCATCCTGTATTTTGGTTAACAGGAATAGATACAATCCTGATTATACAATGATGTTCTTCATATATGTATTTAGTTATGGCTGAAGGCTGGGACTGAGAAAGTGGGGCCCAGCTACTTGGAGTGACAGTGAAAATTCTATAGACAGGATCTTTTCAGCTTGATTGGGCAACCTAGAAGGGGATTTAAATAGCAGAATTACAAACAGGAAAGCAGAGTGAGTTAGGTGTGTTGAAGAGAACATCACAAGAAGGTAGCCTTGCAACTGTCCTATATGTATGTAACAGGAACAATGAAAAATAAACCCTAACTTATCCTGGTGTTTAGGTGTTGCTGCTTTGAAGGTAATCCATATGGCCCCAAAAAACAGGGAAGTTCTTTGGTATGATAGGATTAAGTTATCACCTGTACTAAACAAAAAATAAATAAACCCATATATTACCCATTTAATCCATCATCAGTGCTGGACCCTATTACAGAAATAGTTTTGGAATGGGTGCCAGTTTATCTTTGGGCACTCTCACAGTCACTTCCACAGGGTCAGTTTAAACATATCTACTTAATATATATATCTTTTTAGGATATGGGACAAAAGCTTGAGTGCCTGGGAAAAAATTCCTTGCTCATAGAATTCTAAGTAAAACTCTGTGTTTTGTTCACAAAACAATTTGTAAAATAAAGTGCATTTCACTTTCAGCAAAATTCTTTGGTGACTTTCCATTCACTTATCCTGTGGAGAAAACACAGTAATTTGTACGATGGTACATTTTAGTGTGTCAAGAAGCCTGTCCCATCTTTAAACAATGCACTGCACTCCTCCATAGTGAAGTGAATGAAAGGCATAAATAGATTTGATTTTGCCAGTGTCGGTTACATAGTTGCAGAAGTGAATAGAGGTAAATACGAAAATGTGACTGAGGTCTTAAGGAGCAATATTACTTGTTCCCAACTGAAAACTCCTTTAACCCCCCAAAATCTTTTTAGTGAGTTTGTATTTTCCATCCATCCATTATCCAACCCGCTTTATCCTAACTACAGGGTCACGGGGTCTGCTGGAGCCAATCCCAGCCAACACAGGGCGGAAGGCAGAAAACAAACCCCAGGCAGGGCGCCAGCCCACCGCAGGGCACACACACACACACACCAAGCACACACTAGGGACAATTTAGAATCACCAGTGCACCTAATCTGCATGTCTTTGGACTGTGGGAGGAAACCAGAGCACCTGGAGGAAACCCACGCAGACACAGGGAGAACAGAGTTTGTGTTTTGCAATTGTGAAATCAGCTGTAAAAATAATTTTAATGTCAGTTTCACAAAACTGTAAATGCACTGAAATCTGCCCACTTCACTCATCAGTACATTAGGAGAATTGTTAAAACTGCACACATGGTACAAAGACTGAAATTCAAATGAACAACCTTGAGACAGCTGCACTACAAATGGCGCCATTATTTCAGCCCAAGAATTTTTATCTGACGTTAATTTTTGCAAAAAGTAAACGTGAATAACACAAATCTGAAACTTAAATATATTATAAATTAGCACAAATGCATATAACCAAGATATATTTCCAAAATTAATTTTGAAATGTTTTCTAAAAGGATTGTTGATGTTTTTAATATACTTTATTTTTTGCCTTTTTCTGGAATCATACAAAATGTAGTTTTACAGCATTTTGAAAAAAATTCCATTATACTTTTAATCCTTTTTATTAATTTCTTTAATTTTCTTTTCATTTATTTATTTGTTTATTTATCTATTTATCTTCATTGCATGCTGCATATTACAGACTTAACTGTTAGCATTAGGACCTACATACAATAGGAACATCACTGCAAATTCATCTTAAATATTTTAAACCTCTTCCAGAAAAAAAATACTCTTACAATTATGTCTAAAGGTAAATGCACGTCTGATTTACAATAGTTCTGATTATTTAAAGAAAAATATTGCATTTCTACTTTTACATAAATTTAAAACCGGAAAGCAAGTAATGCTAATTATTCCTAGATTACTGAGTCATACATCTGTACTTATTCAAATAGTATAAAGCTTTCAATGAGAACCTTTCCAAACAGCATTCATTTTACATATTGTTCTCCAACTTTTGCTTATTGACATCATGCTATGTTTTTACATTGCATTTCACATCAAAAGATTCTTCCTTGTTGCAGCACATTGCTGTGCTTACGTCAATCAATAATATGTTAAGACTTTGCCGATTAAAGAGCTAAGGGTTTTAGTGAAGTCTTTGGCAGTACTTGAACTAAGACACAAAGGAAAGACATCAAAAATATTTAACAAGAACATTTTTTTGATTTAGAATTATATGTTCTTAACTAATTACACAAGACAGTGATTTTGGAATTAGAGCACTAAAGAAATTTTCCTAAATCAATTGATCATTGCTTGTCTCAAGACTGTTTTCAAATCTTTGCCATGTGAGTTACTAATAAATAGTGATTAACTCTTTTTTGAATAGAAAGACACTGATGTTGGTCTGCCAGCTCTTTTAAAAAAATTTAGTTGTGCATCACAATGTGCCTACTCTATCATTTGAGACAACAAATAAAGAAACACAATAGATAAAAGTATGCTTTTATAATACATTTCTGCATGCATGCTTATCAAATCAGCTTGCAGCTTTCAAGTGTTTAAAAGCACCCATTCAGTTCAGCAGAGTAATGATTGTTAAGACATCCCTGGTTCTTTATTTTTCTGCCCAGATAGTAGAAAGCAAAATGGACACATTTTTACTGAAATGAATTATATGTATACAATCTGTACACATTAATTAGGCTACTGTGATCATCATTAAGAAATCTAATCCAAAAATATTTGAATAATAACAGTTTGCCTTGCATTTAGCAAATATTTTTGAATATTTATCAAACACATGGATTTCAATTTTTGAACTACCTCTTTAGATCCATTCTAACTGACATTCGTGTAAGCTGCATGCAGATAATGTTTGTGTTTTTGAATATGTCAGCTTTTTACTTTTGCCATATTTGAATGAAGTTTTATTTTCATTAAAACAATTAATGTAGGGTTATCAATGAAAAAATATATAGTTCAATTTTGAAAGTGTTGGGAAAGATGTGTGTCTGTAGTAAAAACATTTCATGGACAATGTAACTCAAGAATGTACAGACCGAGTACTACAAAAATTACTCGTTACTCTTAAAATATCTGAGCATTTAAAATTCAAAATTTTAAAGCTACCAACAACACCCAAACCACTGCATGGAAGTATGCCTTTAGGGCTTTCAATGAAACTTATTAAGTTCAACATTTTCAGAATTTGCAGTAGTCAATGCAGCTTAACTGTTATTACAATAAAAAGATTACATTTGCTGTCTTTATTAACTTAGAGTTGTGTTTATGGAGACTAAAATGTAAACAGTAAACTTCAGTGTTATTCCATCTTGCGTAGATTTTTAAGGTAACACCATATAATATCTTCATTTAGTACATATGGAGGAAGTCATATGCTGGTCACATCAGATGTTTGTTTTATTTAATTAAATGAGAACATTAGGCCATTAGCTCATCAGTGAATCAGCTTTCTGTCAGAGGTCAAAAAACCAGATGTGTTAACATAATATATTTGAATATTTAAAATGAAGGAAAATATCTTTTCTGAGGGATGCAGATATCACCTCTTCTGTCATCTGGCCTTGGGAGATACACCATCAAATGATAACTCTCAGATTACAAAAATCTGATAAATAAGACATATAGCTCATATTAGAGGAAATCAAATATGAGCATCATTCAATTTGATTAATCCATTAATGTTACAATTTTTAAGTTAATTGCTTCTTAGTATGAAAGTCAGACATGGGGACATCTGTAACAGATTAAATAGCTATTTCACAAGAATTATGGATTTATTTCTAAAGCTAAAGGCAGTGGATATAGATGATGACTTCTTAAGAATTACCAGCCTCGTTATTTTATCTCTGTCTATCCATTTTCTCAGAGGGTTGAAACCTATTTTAACAGCTTTGGGAACTAAGCCTGCAAAGAGTACCAGTCCTTTGTAGGGTATATTCACACACACACATTAATGCTTACCCAGGTTAGAGAGAAATATCAGCCTGGTTGAAGCATCTTTGGGGTGATAGAGAAAAAACAGAGCACCTAGAGAGAAAGCCACGCACAGCATCTATAAAAAGAAGTCATGAATTAATTAAGTTAAACCACTTTGCCAAGATCTGTTTTCACTTTAACATTAGAGAGTCTTTTTCTATTGATTAATGTCAAAGTTAAATCCACTGTCATTCAATGTTGTATAACAATAAAATGTAATAACATCCAAGGGTGTGAACCATTTTTATAGGCACTGTTTACATTGAGACAATGAGTAAACACCACATAGACACAGCTGGCTGGGATTAAAACCCAATGTATAGGAGCCCTAAGCTTACTCTACTCTATTTTTTTTGTGTAAAAGATCACTGCCAAAAAAAACATAATTCATCAAGTATATATATTATATTTACAATTTATTTGGTAGATTCAATCACAGACATGTATGAACAAACACCACATCACCACTGTCTAGTGCCATGATTACTTAGAGCTACTTTACCTTGAAACTTCAGTCTTCCTTACCTAAAAAATCTCAGAGAAATTCCCTTATAAATCTATATTTAAATGCGATAATATAATTTAACACAAGCAACGTGGTACTGAATTTTAAGAAACAAGGGTCAGCCATAGATAGAAGTTTTGCACAAATGTTAGAAAGTTATTATTTCAGAAAACCATAGACACATGAAACAACTTTAAATACCTTTACCTTTAAAATACCAGTGTTATTTTGGAAAAATTAGGATTGGTCAACCATTGGACTTAATGTCTCATCAAAATTGTTCTAATATTCTAATTTTGATAAACTGTATAGGGCCTGTTTCTTCATAACAGACTGTTAGAGTCTTAATCACTAGACTCTCACCAGGCTTTATCATCTGTTTCTTGAAGGCTTCAAGATCAGTGGGAAGAGAAAATCTCTCACTGGTGAAATGAAACCACACCTCACAAAAACTTCCCTTTAAAAGGCATAGCCAGCTAAATCTTTGATGAAAGCAGAATATTCATAAAGGAATCGAATGTGAAGCGATGCAATTAAATAATGAAATAATGATGGCATTTGAAATATCAATGTAGAAAATATTTCAACAAATGAAGCACACGCTAAATGTACAAGAAAGTTAAATCTCAAACTCTAGATACAAATCTGAAGGGGTACAAAAAAGAAAAAATTAAAACACTGCAGTGATGATATTATTGACATTTGTAAAACACTGTTAAAATAGCATAAATATATTCCAGTACAGGAGAAGGGAGATGTCGCAAAGTAGTAGTAATAGAAGTGGAAATGTCCCTTCGTATCTTAGTAATGATTAGGAAAGATGGAAAGACTATAGCAAAGAGCGTGTAGTTGAACTGGCAAACCGATTAGTTGGAGTTAGGAAAGAAAGAAAGAAAGAAAGAAAGAAAGAAAGAAAGAAAGAAAGAAAGAAAGAAAGGATGGACCTACTGTATAGCAGCACAGAAAGAAAGGATGGACCTACTACCTACTATTTGGGAGAATACTGCAGGGTGTTGCCTGAATGATGAAGAGACATTTTATCAAACCAATACAAACCACACTGACTTTTCTTGTTTGTTTGGGGTACATACTGTATCTCAGTCCCCTAACAAGGATTATGGGTGTTTCACAGGCATCAACAATCAGAGACTGACAGATTGCGGAAGCCTGCTTTTTCCCAAATGCTGAGCAATTAGCAGTCAGGGCCTTAGCTAGGAAATAATTACAGCTAGGGATGAGAAAGTACAAAAATCATAATTCTGTCTATGATCAATCAGTTGGAACATCATAAAATGCATTTCTAAATGGGGGTTCAAACTTGAAATCCACTCCCTCATGAAAAAGATGGCAGCTTATTCACATTGCCTCATTGTGTATAACTCCTGGCAACTTGATCATAACATTTCATACGATTAGCTTGGTCGTACTGATAATTTACACTTTTATGCAAAGATATTATTTTTTACAAACAGCTTTGAGGCTAATGTGAGAACTTAATTCTAACATGTGTGGTGTAAATAACAAAGATTATATTTCTTTGATTGTCATGATATATACTGCAGTGCAGTGAAATGACTGTTTAAGCACTGCACACACTGATAATTGAATGGCTTACTGAGAGTGTGCATCTTCTAGAATATTCCGAAAAGAACCTCTAGCAAGGCATCTTTATAAGTGATCAGAGCTTATATTGTTTTTTATTCAGAAGATCTGCCATCTTGTCAGCCCCTTAATAGATGTATGGACTATAAATGTTTTGCTTTTTTGAACATTTTTTTTTTTGCTAATTCCTACTGACTTATTCTGTCAGTTGATATTTTCTATTCTTTTTTGTCTTTCTTTCGGTGGTGAAAGACCGAAAACTGTATGTAGTAAATGGCAACGTTCTGCCTACTGACATGATTAAAACCATATAGATTCAGCCATCTGAAAGTTTCTTATCACCTTCTGAGATGGTAATAGTTTACACTGATTCTCATATTCACGAGTGTCACTCATTTCGAAAAGACCAGTGAAAGCCTTGCAAGCTCTTCTCACCACTGTAAGTCCTTTCTTACCAGTGAAAGGTGTTCAAGAATCCAGTCCATATTGTTAACATCTTACAGTAAAAGGTAATATGATGATTGCTCACCAATAACTCTGATTAATATGTAAACACATACATCATGTGTTATACCTATGACAACACCTACCTTGTGTTTCTCTCATTATTTTTTCAGTCCACACCACCATCCCATTACACAGGTCACATTCATTTCCAGTTGATCTGTATGTATATTGAAGTTCAAAGAAGATTACCATTTCTTATAATTTCGAAGTTAATAAAGTGCATTATCACCAATTAATTTTGTGCATTAAGAGTGAATACAGTAGCATAAATGACAACCTTGTAATTATTACTGTTTTTAGAGATTGAAACATTTTAAAGTATTACAATTTTATAAATGAACCCTAACACAGCCATATAACAAAATATGGATGTATAATAACATATAAAAGGCATGTTTCTACTGAAATCAGAAAGCTATTGATTATTTGGGCCATACTGTATATTTCCTTATTGCATAGGTAATGTTTTAGTACTACCAAAACTCTATAAATTGAACAAATGTCTACTTTACTGCTTTTTAACATCTTTTTATTTTACCATGAATTTAAATGTAGTATAGTTATGAAGCTCAAAAATTCACTGCTTGTCAGCACATGGTGTTCTTTTTATTTATCCAGTACTGAAGTATTTCTCCCTTGTCATGCCGACATGTAAATGACCAAAATAGTTAATAGGTAATGTGTCACAGATACATAAGAACACTTCCAGCTGTATGGTCAGTTGAACATGGGTGAGCATTACTCCACTTTTTAAATTTAATTCCAAGTTACTATTAGTAAGTACTAAGTTTTAAGTCATTGATCACAATTTGTTTTTTGTTGTCAGCTGTCTTGTTTTTGAAATACAGTAAGTTGCAATTGTGGTGAGACCTGTGATACAAACATAAAAAAACAGGCAGCCCAAGGGCTGTCACCTTAACTGGGTGGTTAAAGGGACACATGTGGAAGGAAGAAAGAAAGATATTAAAATGCCAGGTCTGTCAGGCAGCCTTGACATATCTTATTTTTACAAGGTATCTTTCTTGCCATACAACTAACATGGTGGTATGTAATGAAAAGAAATGAAGCAATACAAAGACAACACCATGCCCAAGACAGAGGACATACTGTAGGTGCCAATGACAGGAAATTGATCAACTCTTAAAGATAAGAGCAATGTTAGCAAAAAAACTGAAAAAATATTGTTGCTATAGTAAGTGGTCTTGGTAGTTAAAAGTGTTTATCGCTAACATTGTGGGGATTTGGGACATACCAAAATGAATAAAGCTGCTGTTTCAGTCTGAACTTCTTCAGCTGCTTTCCTAATGATGTTGTTCCTGTTCAAATCCAATTTTAATGAATTGATGATATATATGTCAAGAAATATATAAAGTCTTTGACAGTTATTGGTTCATCATTTATTTGTGATCAAACCTTTATGATTCTATGATTTCCAGAAGTCTATTAGTTAGTTCCGTTGTTTTAGAGGTAACAATGAGGTCATTGTTCCCAAATCATGTTACAGGCCAAGCTTCTGCTTGCCGGTAAATCATTTCATCATTGTTTGAAATTGGTCCAGTAAGAGTGTTGTCATCAGCATACTTGAAAATCATGACTGAATTGTTCAGGCTGGGGAATCCATTAGTGAACATGGAAAAATAGTGGGGGGGAGGGGAGGGAGAGGACACACTCCTGTGGTGTTCCTGGGCTGAACAACAAGCCACAAAAGTTATTTACCTCACGATCTGTGTCCTATTCTTAAAAAAAACAGGAATTCAGTAGCCTGTTAATGGGTCCATGTTCATATCCTGAAATCTCCAAAATAGTTTCATAGGTTTAATTGTTTTAAAAACTGAGTTAAAGTCTATGAAGAGGATATAGGCCTAGGTGCAGTAGACTTCAGATGTTGGAGGGTATAGTAATGTGTCAGATTAATAGTTTTATCAATAGGGCCTGTTAGCACAAAAAAAATCATGGGCAGCTGAGCTGAGCAGTGGCTGAGTGTTAAAGAGCAGAAATGAAATGGACCGGCTGTTTTTTTTCTTTGGAAGCAGTTCTTACCTCATGGCATTGCCAGCTCTAAACACTAGCGTGGTACATTGATCGCATACTAAAGTGTCTTTAGCTGCAGGTGGAAGTCCCATTTCACTTATAATGCCAAGCAGAGTTGTGTTGCGCTGCAGCAAAAGCACTGTGAAGGAGCTGTCTGTTGTTACAGTTCTGGATTTGTCCAAAAATGGTTCCATAAGCTTTATGACCACAGACTCGGAAAGTCTTTGCCCTTGGGTTGTAACTCAAAACACAGCTCTCAACAAAATGTTGCCAGATGTCCAAAACCACAGCAAACCTGTAGTTTTCCACACAATCTGCAACGGGTGTCTTTATTGTCAAAGCGCAAATACAGCCTGAAAGTCTAATAGCGGTCACGGGACATCGTATCTTTGATTGCTGGTGCGACAAATAGTTCTGAGCAGGAACCAACCACAACACCAACTGTGTTCATCACTTCTCTTGTGAAAGAATGGAGATAATCGCCATCAACTCAGAGAGGGAATGGCAAGTTCATTGTACCACATGAATGTCACTGACAGAATAAAACTGAATAATAAAAAAAGTGCTAACTTTTACAAGTAGCCAAAATTTACACCAGGTGTTACAGACGCAAATTAAATGTATGTTTATATTATAGTAATAATAATAGCAACTCAAGACTGAAAACGCGGAGCACTCGGTCTCGAACCTAGAGGTTATAAAGCAGCAGTTCCTACCACTGCATCATCCAAGAATACATATCAACTTACTGTCAATTGACATTTGACCCTGGGTTTTTAACTCATTGACAGCAATATGTAAACTGAATGTTTTTTTTTTTCTTTGGTTACAGTATATTCTTGAATAAAAGCGCACGTGTTTATTTGATATTTAGACTAAAGTCTTCACACATTATACACTTCACATCATTATTAGTATAACATGGAAAAAGTTTGTGCTTTATGTATGTGTTCAGAATTTCTTGCCTCGCATTTCCTTTCATCCTACACTTACACAGATAGTTATAGACACGGAACACACATGAAATTCATTTATTCCAAATAACGATATATTATTTACCCTATACAACTCCAGGAACGTCACACGCAGATAAACACACTTGAGCTCTGAGATTTTTGCAGCTGACTCAGCTCCGTTTTTGGGGGGCTTGTCATAGCAGGCTGCTTGCTGCTTTTGCTGATCAACATATTTGCAAAACAAAAGATGCTGATGAGGAGAGGTAGGAAAGAATTTAAGTTGACCCGGGATTATGAGTTTTTCGTAGGCTTCATTTAGTATTAGCAAGTCAGGCTAGACTTTTCCAGGCTGATCTTGTGTAAATGATTGCAAATTATTTTCACATTGAGATGCACAACACAGCGGCCTTACTGTAGGTAAATCCTTATCACCACTAATATTTGGAATACTTACTTTGCATGAAGAAGATAATTCTTTATAACACTATAACCAGCTTTTGTGGGGTATTTTAATGGTTTTAAGTGGATGCACGAGTCTTTGCAGAACTAATATACAGTTTCTCCATGTAATTGTTTTAAATATGTTATACTCCATTATCACAGCATCCCAACATGTGTAGTAAAAACAACTTTTTAAACTGTTTACAGCATCTACACATCATATTTTAACCGTGTGGTTTAACAGATTTAAGTTTCGTTCATTAAGTCAAAATGAGAAGCTACCCTAAAGGAACAGAATATCATGTTTAACAACATTTTAACAACTCAAACATGCATTGAAGTCTCCAGTATTTGTTATTGTAAAACATTTTAAAATGATTTAAGGTAAACATGTACATTTAATGAATAGCATTTCAGCATATAGCAACAACAACTTTTATTTCTACAGTATATTTTCATACAAAGAATGCTTCTCAAAGTGCATTACAAAATGTCAAAGAGTAAATTACAAAAAGAGAAAAACAAAATTACGTAAAAATAATAGTGAATAAGTAACAAAAAAATTAATCAGAAGGTAAATCCATACAACCTTCGATAATATAGACATTTTGTAATTTGTAGAAAAGTTACATTCATACAATATCTTTATATATAACTAGCAAAATACCCGCGCTTCGCAGCGGAAAAGTAGTGTGTTAAAGAAGTAATGAAAAAGAAAAGGAAACATTTTGAAAATAACATAACATGATTGTCAATGTAATTGTTTTGTCACTGTTATGAGTGTTGCTGTCATATATATATATATATTGTGACAGACAGCCGGGTCCCATGCCTGGCCGGGACACCTCTGCTGCATACGTCCCGGGGGAGCCACCAAGGACAGTGCAATGCCTCCCCTGGGGTGCCTGGGGGCAGTCTCCCTGGCCGTGGGTTCTTCCTCAGTCTCCCCTGTGGCTCCATCGGACATGGAGTCCACCACAGCCCGGTTGGGAGATGGGGTGGCCGCTAGGGGGTGCTGCGGAGAGCCAGCCGCCACATTGGACGACTTACCAGCCCCACCAGGAGGTGCAATTAAGACCAGGTGGTCAGGCACCTGGAGCACTTCCAGGTGGGCTATAAAGCGGGCCAACCTCCCTTTATTCTTGGCCAGAATCGGGAAGAAGAGGACGAGGTTGCCTGGGAGGAGTGGTGATGCCAGAGAGGGAAGAGTATTGTTTGTGTTTTGTGCTTTGGGACTGTGTATTGCCTGTGGGTCACGGGGAAGACGTGCGCCCACGGGTGAAGAAAAAGAATAAAGCCTGTGTGTTTTGTACACGTGCCTCTGCGTGGTCTGTGCCTTTTACAATATATATATACACACACACACACACACACACACATATAAACATATATGTGCATATACATACATATCTACATATACACATATATATACACATACATATATACATATATATATATACACATACATCCACATATATACATATATATATATACATATCTACATATACATACACATACATATATATATATACACACATATATATATATATATATATATATATATATATACACACACACACACATATATAAACATATATATACATATACACCTATACATATACATATATATATACATATACATATATATATATATATATATACACATACATCCACATATACACATATATATATACATGTACATATCTACATATATACACACATACATATACACACACACACACACACACATATATATATATATATATATATATATATATATATATATACCCTTTGGGGTGTGAGCAACTGTTGCTTGGGGTGCCAGAATCCATCTAGGAAGAAAAATGAAAAACATTACTTGTACAAAATCTTAATTTATCTATCCATTCCTAAATAATTAAATGGGCAGGGTATTTCGTATCACGGATGACTTCCGCTCTTACGTGCACTTAATGCTGCGTGGGTATTATGAACTATCGTATCTGTTGAAGTTCTATTTAAATTTTAAATATAAGTAATTTTTATTTAGTCGACAGAAATATCTTTGGTAGGAATGTAAGTTGAATTTAATCTTTAAATTTCTATGGTGAAGAAAAATGTATGCAATGATGACTAAATTTAACTTAAATTCCTACCAAAGATATTTCTGTCGACTAGATAGAACCTACTTATATCTAAATAGAACTTGAAAAGAAATATTTTTTCGAATCTGATCGCACATTTTAGATCGACTTGACGTGCACCACGTCGAGCCCGCATGCTATTGTGCTCCCGGCTGCCTGCCTCAATAAGTCAACGTCGCTTCGCTCTTACTTTTTTACCGTTCATTTAATCATGGATAGCCGCGAAAAAATTAGAAAATGGAAGGAGGATTACACTGAGTATAGCTTTACCAAAACAATTATTGATGGCGAATAAAGTATCTATTATTCATAAAGCTTCAATTGGTGATCTGTTTTTCTGCGTTAACCTCATATTTTTTCATACTTCTTCTCAAACCAAGGGGGTGCAAAATCGGCCTTGTCAGTCACAGGGGGTGCGAGGGTAAAATGAATCGGGAAATGCTGATATATATTTACAGGAAGCTAATCAAAGACTTTGTTAAATGGTGCAACTCAAACCACTTCCACCTTAATACCAGCAAGACCAAGGAGCTGGTGGTGGATTTTAGAAGGCCCAGGCCCCTCATGGACCCTGTGATCATCAGAGGTAACTGTGTGCAGAGGGTGCAGAACTATAAATATCTGGGAGTGCAGCTAGATGACAAATTGGACTGGACTGCCAATACTGATGCTCTGTGTAAGAAAGGTCAGAGCCGACTATACTTTCTTAGAAGGTTGGCGTCCTTCAACATCTGCAATAAGATGCTGCAGATGTTCTACCAGACGGTTGTTACAAGTGCCCTCTTCTACGCGGTGGTGTGCTGGGGAGGCAGCATAAAGATGAAGGACGCCTCACGCCTGGACAAACTTGTTAAGAAGGCAGGCTCTATTGTAGGAGTAAAGTTGGACAGTTTAACATCTGTGGCAGAGCGACGGGCATTAAGCAAACTCCTGTCAATCATGAAGAATCCACTGCATCCACTGAACAGTGTTATTTCCAGGCAGAGGAGTAGCTTCAGTGACAGACTTTTGTCACTGTCTTGCTCCACTGACAGACTGAGGAGATCGTTCCTCCCCCACACTATGCGACTCTTCAATTCCACCTGGGGGAGTAAATACTAACATTATTCAAAGTTATTGTCTGCTTTCACATGCATTTTTATTACTATTTAATTTAATATTGTTTTTTGTATCAGTATACTGCTGCTGGATTATGTGAATTTCCCCTTGGGATTAATAAAGTATCTATCTATCTATGTGTGTGTGTGTATATATATATATTGAAATAGTTTTACTGTCAAATAATACGTGACACGTGTTTCACCCTAATTCCGGGCTCATCAGGTGTACACACTCACTGCACCCCCTCTCAGAAATCAAACCTTGGACGTCAGCACTAGAGGCGAAGCCTCTTCCGTTGCGCCACAGCATGTGGTTCATTTAGTTGAGAGTATGTAGGTATATACAGTATATATATATATATATATATAGCAAAATAACCGCGCTTCGCAGCGGAGAAGTAGTGTGTTAAAGAAGTTATGAAAAAGAAAAGGGAACATTTTAAAAATAACGTAACATGATTGTCAATGTAATTGTTTTGTGACTGTTTTGAGTGTTGCTGTCATCAAGAATTTGATTATCATTATTTCTTTCAATCAGGTTCGTATTTGGAGGATGTGTTGTGTTCAAGTTACATTCCGTGTTTGTCAACTGTTGTAAAGATAACAGGTTTCATTCATTGATTCCTTTCTTACTGCATCAATAAACAGCTCGTCTTCCTCTTTATCTGAGACGTGACACACTGCATGCAAGGGTTTTTTTTACACTGTCTTCCTTTAGCTGGACATTGACTTTTTCCACCGTGTGCTTTGTTTCCTCAGTAGCTGCACTTATGAATATGCTTGTATGCGTCACTCACTTCATATTCTTTTGCGGCCTTCTCAATTGTGTAATGCAGTTTTTGTTCAGCGCTCTTTGGAGCTGTTGCTTTTTGTCTGCGTACTGCGTTCACAGTCAGTTCACGTGAGCCACTCGGTGTACATGCATCGAAGGTTCTCAGCTGTTCTTGTGCTATGTCGTGCGATGTCCACAACTTTATTTAATGTTAGCTAAGACCCGGCACTCGCAGTTTCGCTGAGTTTGTGCCAAACACCACCCTGACCATCTCATCTTTGTCTGCATAAGCACAACCCTTCGCCCGTGAATATTTAGCGGTAGAGTGTTTCTATTGGATTGCCAGTGACGGATGGCGTTATATGGGCAGGCACTCAATTACGTGGGGGGCGTGACGGTGAGGGACTAAACTCCGCCTCACACGGCGACCGAGCTGCGGCTAACAAGTAGGTTCCAGTTATGACCGTTACGCGTAGAATTTCGAAATGAAACCTGCCTAACTTTTGTAAGTAAGCTGTAAGGAATGAGCCTGCCAAATTTCAGCCTTCTACCTACACGGGAAGTTGGAGAATTAGTGATGAGAGAGTGAGTGAGTGAGCGAGTCAGTCAGTCAGTCAGTCAGTCAGTGAGGGCTTTGCCTTTTATTAGTGTAGATAAGCTACTGTGGCTGTTCATTTGTCTTTCCAGGATTTTAAATCACCTATAGCTCACAAACCGTTTGACCTATTGAGCTGAAATTTGGTACACATGTACTATGTCACGTCTACTATCCGCTTTTGGGATGATGATTGACCTCCAAGGTTATTCCTCTTTTTATTTTTATTATAATTTATTGTAGAATCAACTCTCAGCAGTGGCCAGCAGGGTGGTCACGCGGCGCATGCGTACCGGCGTCGTTCTGATCCCTACCACCTTCGCCATCACATCCCCTACCTCTTCATATCTTAAATCATTCATGAGGTTGATTGAAGACTTAAGTGCTAGCTTAAGTGAAAAATTAAGGAAAAGGTACTAAGTAATTGCTACACAAACACTGACTTAATCAGTTTTAATGCAAAAAGATGCTGATGAAAGAAGAGAAGAAGCAGGCTGCTAGGGTGGGGAAAAGAAGAGCTGCTCAGAAAGCAGCACGCGCCTATGAGCAAACATATGCTAGATATACAGAAAAAGAGTATGAAAACTATAAGTCAAGTGCATTACTGGTCATATTATATACCTTTACAGATGAGTACGATGATAAGATCAGATGGCTGGGAGGACAGAAAACACCATTATAGTCCTCATCTTTGATGTTATTTTATATGAGCGCTAGTATTATTAAGTAAACAGCTCATAATATTCTTACTATACCTTCCAGTAGGTTCATTAGGAGCCTAGAAACAGATTAAACTATTGTGGTGCTTTGTCTGGAATAAAGTTATAGGGAACTCAAGCTTATGCCATATAATCATCATGTGCGTTCTCACACTCAAGTGAAGTCTGCTTTAATGGTGCTCACTATGGGAACAGTCTTGACACATTTTTTTTTTAAATTTAAAATTCAGCAATTTTCTCAAGCTTATTATTTTATTTTGTCTCACTCTATTATTTATTTGGCATACAATGATTTTAAATTGTATCTACTACATTTTTGTGATGACATTTTTTAATTCTATCATCAATTTATTCATTTTCTAAACTTCCTTATCACAATGATTACTGTAGGGCACTCTCATGCACATTCACTCATACAGTACTTAGATAATTCAATGAACAAAACAAGCAGTTCTTTATGATGTGGGAGGAAACCAAAGTTGCCACAGTAAATTCACACAGACAATATGCAAACATTACACAGGCAGTGATCAGCCCAGCAATTGATAGAGTGCAATGTGAAGCTGGTTTAACCTCAGAAACCAATGTTTTATAGTACAAGGAACTTTTTCCAAACTAGGTGCTTTTAAAAGTGGGTTTGTACAATAATTAAAGATTTTTCCAAATGAAGACTTGATATGCTTTCAAATTTTGGAAGGATGTAGACGAGGTACTGTACAAAGTGTACATGATACCAGTTACTTTAAAATGAGTATTTAAAAAAAAACACAAGTACAGATATGTGGTGTTGATGGTTAATTGCTGATTAGCGATTATTTCTTCACACTAACAATCTTAAGTACAAGGATTATGTTTCCAAGTAGAATACTTGACAGGAGTTTTAGGGGACATTTAAATGTCGACTTATTATATTTTAAGATTTTATGCTTTAACTGGAGGTGTTAGAAGAAAACAGAAATAAAATATGAGGACATCAGATTATTATAAGAAAAAAAATATGTACTGCCAGATATAAACAGTGAAAGGGATTGGGTGTGGGAATGGCAAAAAAAGACACAACAAACAAATGAAAAGGAGTTAGTGAAAATATTGCATACTGTACATAAATAAACTGCATGTTTTACAAAACAGACAGATAAAGAAATTCTGAATAGGAAGTTGAGAAGAGGAATCAAAGTGGTCATTAAAAGGCCTGGGGCCTCATGTATAAACGGTGCATACGCACAAAAATGTTTCCACATTCAAATCGCGATGTATAAAACCTAAACTTGCCGTAAAGCCATGCACATTTTCACGGTAGCTCATACCCTGTCGTACGCTACTTCTGTGTTTAGTTTTGCAGACTGGCGGCACCAGGCGTCAAAGCAGTGCTACTGTTCCTGTGTGGTTACCCTTTGTTTTTTAGATCCACATCCCTGACATGGTTTTATAAATACACTGAAATTAACTGCATATTGTTTATAGTTCAATGCATCTGATTGTAATTAACCTGTATCAATATAATGGTCCACAGAATGGTCAAACTATTCCAAATACCATAAGTGCTTTAGCATTGTTATTCTCACTGCACCTTCTTCTTCTTCTTTCAGCTGCTCCTGTTAGGGGTTGCCACATCAGATCATCTTTTCCCATATTACTCTCACTGCACCACTTGGAGTATATATCACTGTATCTGAGTGTGAGTCAAGCATACGCTGCCTCAGCCATACTGTCTATTGAACTGCTCTCATACGGTAAACGCTTCAGAGCCTTTCCTCGTGGTTCAGAAACAGTTTCATCTCAAGAACTCTAAACGCACTCAATCAGTCCATCAAGTGCTCCTTGTATAATGCTTTGTAGTTATAAGTAAAATTACCTCACTGTAAACTTGCGATACAGTTTTAATATTGCACAACTTGAGCCACTTTATAAAGCGCGTATTTACATATGATGACGATATCATTTTTAAGATAAAATGTAGCAAAATATGTTTATTATATTATACAGATAAAACTTTAACTTAATTTAAAAAGTCTATATTGTTAATATTTAAACATGTAAGGACACGGTGCTGCAGCACTAGCGAGCCGCTGGCGCCCCTTTCACGGATTGTTCCTGCCTCGCGCTGTATTCTTGCTGGTGCTGACGCGACACTGGAAGGATAGATGGACAGAATAATAAAACACACACTATGAACATACAGGGGTCCTCGGGTTACAACGTTTCGACATACAACGTTTCGAGTTTACAACGCTCACTCCCATAAAAACTTAAAAAAATTGAGACATGAGAAGGAATAAAGGAAAGGATTTTTTTTACACTCATTTTTTCTGTTACTACAGTACAGTGTACAGTACAGTATATTTATGTCCTTTTCCTTTTTCTGAGGCTTAGATTTTGTGTTTTTATGTTCTAGATTATGATTTTGCAAATGTGTTAAGACAGGAAAGTTACTTAGGCTAGAGTGTGTTTCGACTTACACCAAAATTCGGGTTACATCACTGTTGTAGGAACGGAACTGTGTTGTAACCTGAGGACCCCCTGTATTTCAATGTTCCTTAAAAGTTTTGAAGAATCGACGTTCTAAGCTTACAGATGGCTTAACGTCTATTACAGAGCTAATCGTATGGTGATTGGGTATTTGGAGAAAGAAAAGTAAGGACAGGAATTGGAGGTTAGTATGTTTGAAAGATACAGTACTGCTACAATAAAGTAGTTCATCGAAGGTCGCGCATGGCGCAGCAAGCATCTTGCGTAAAACATGAACAATCACTGCGCCACTGTGTTCCCATGTTTAATAACATGCTTTAACTCCTATCATCATGAAAATGATATCACATATACATGTCAGTATTTTAATTATTCAGAGAGCTGTAATATCACGAATGTAATGGATTCTGTGTCCTGTCGGAGGAAGAGAAAGCCCGGAAGCACGTAGTGATTCACACACATAGAGAACATAGAAGATCAAATAACAAAACAAAGCATTTAACGTGCAACTTAAGTTACAATGGGATTTGAGAAACTAGTAAATTAAACAATTTTAAGATGAAGTTTATGATGTTCTACTTTAATGACAAAATAAACTACATGATTAAAGTGGAAATTTCAAGATTAAAGTTGACATTTTGTGCTTTTTTCCACTGTGTGCCTTTTTGTTTTTCTCTGTACCCTAATAAGCTTTCATATGACACTCAGATGGTGGGCTACGATTTGCCTTTTCACAAAACTTTGATATCTGACAACTTCTTTTTTATTTCGGGCACTGTGTGACTTTGTGAACTTGAGCTTTCAAGTTTCTCCGTCACTCAATCAACTTCCCTTTGTTGTTTATACCACTGTTTAAATCAACAAATAGTACGTTTTTCCTTGCCTCCATTTGGTATTCGCTGAAATTCTATTTTCCCTCGTGCTTTTGCCATTGCCTTTTTACGGAATGCTATTTATATTCATTTGCATATTCAAAGAGGCGTAATTCTGGGAGGAGTTGGGATGGGGCAGGAGGCGCGTGCACGTGCATTCATTTTCACGCGGACCGGGATTTATGTAGTGGAAGAACATGGAAGCTAGCGTTCGCACAGATTTATGCATCTGGATTTTTTTGTGTGTAACCACATTTCTGCTTTTGTGCTTATGTCATGTTATAGAGCGAATTCTACGCACAGCATTATGCATGAGGCCCCTGGTGTGCTGTAGTGAAGCGAGAAAAAAAAGTTTGGATTCCACAGTTGTTCTTTGATCAGAATCGCTAAAGCCCTACTGAAGGAAACATAGTGATAGGTCATTAACAATTTATCTACTGAAGGGAAAATAGGATTACAGTTGGTCTGCCAGAGTAACCAGTTTGAAAATGATGCACCTTCAGGTCTTGGCAATTCACACGCCGTTATACCTTCTGTAAAAATTCCGTAAAAGATATCACTACAGGTATGCAAAGCAAATCTTAGGTGAAATCATTGCCTTATAGTAAGCAGTGTCAAAAAATGTGAAATCTACCCTGAAGTTTTTTGAAATATGTGACTTTTCTAAGAGCTTATTGGGAGGAACAATTAGTGAAGTGTTAATCATTTTTTTTTGAAGTAGCTGTCCAGTCAGTCTGCCATGATATCATTAGTGATGGACAGTGGAAAAATCAGCTCTTGGTAGTGTCATGTCAATGCCACTCTCCCACGCAGCTTTGTGTTAAATAATACTTCCTCCTGCTGCAATTATATAATGTTTGAATATTATGTGGGTTTTATTGGTTTTGGCAGGAATTTGATCTAATGATTAAGGGTTTACAGTTGATAGTCTATTTAGTGTTACAGAATTCTGAGTTAATAATACATAGAAAACATAGCAACACTATGTGAGCTGGTCCAAATGTGTGCATTTGCTGTCTAGTGGGTTCTTTTCTTTTATGACTTTTATTTTTCTAAACAATTACTAAACTTCATTTAGAAAGGTGCAAGTGTCAGTGAATATGCAGTATCTCTGTAGGAATCTCTGTGTTCCAAATGTTGATTTATGCGATTATATCCATTAAAATTGGGTGATATATCATCCAGAGTTACTTCCTGCATTATGCCTGTTAGCAATGACATAAGCACTGGCTACTCAAGACTGTCATAAAATAAGGAGGATAAAGAAATTTTAGAATGGAAAAATAACCACAATTGTTCATTTATCACTTGCACATTGTCATTAAGACAGTGGTCCTCAGCAGAAAGATGTAAATATTTCCTTGTCCTACTGCCCTAACCAAGAGTAAACAGAATAAATTTGACTTACCACGAGTGTGCCAGCCATCATTTCTTCTGCTGTCCAAACTGTGATATGCAATTGTATTTGCCTTTAAAATGTGTCTCAAGAATTCTGTATGCTTTTGAGACTCTCTATGAACAGCAACCTATGAAAATGTTAACATGTTAAATGCCAACTACAGGAATTTTATGTTCCATGTGGCAAATGTGAGTTTACATGAATAGATTTTTTTGGGGGGAAAATACATTTTATTGTGAGTTTTGCTTAATAATGAAGTGCATTTAATTAGTAAATTGAAATAACACTCTTGTTTTACAATGGCATCAGGAACAAATTTACCTATTGACACTGTGGCAGTCAATGTGTTAATTAAGAAAGATACTATATAACATATAGTATTTACTGTATAAGATATAACATAACATAGTGATACTCTGTATGACCATTGTACTTCTCCAGCTAAGCTCAAAGTAGTTATAGTTTTTTTTTTTTTTTACAGTGTGCAAAACTCATTTATTAGGTTTTTCATTGTGTTTTAAAACAATATACATTCACTTGCCACTTTATTAGGTACACTTGTACAAGTGCTTGTTAACGCAAATAATGAATCAGCCAATCACCTGGCAGAAACTCAGTGCATATAGGCATGTAGACAGTATCAAGATGATCTGCTGAAGTTCAGACCAAGCATCAGAATGGGAAAAAGGTGATTTAAGTGACTTTGAATGTGGCATGGATGTTGGTGCCAGACTGGCTGGTCTTATTATTTCAGAAACTGATCATCTACTGGGATTTCCATGCACACCCATCTCTAGGTTTTACAGAGAATGGTCAGAAAAAAGGAAAGTATCCAGTGAGCTGCAGTTTTCTTGGCAAAAATGCCTTGCTGATGCCAGAGGTCAGAGTAGAATGGTCAGACTGGTTTGAGCTGATAGAAAGGCAACAGTAAACTACTCATTACAACTAAGTTATGCAAAAGAGTAACTCTGAATGCACAACATGTTGAACCTTGAAGTATAGGGCTACAGCAGCAGGAGACCACACCAGGTGCCACTCCTGTCAGATAAAAATGAGGCTACAATTCACATGGGTTAACCAAAATTGGAGAATAGAAGATTGGAAAAACAATGCCTCGTCTGATAAGTCTCAATTTCCGTTGAAACATTCAGATAGTAGGGTCAGATATAGGTTTTCAACAGCACGAAAGCATGGATCCATCCTGCCTTGTATCAAAAGTTTAGGTTGGTGGTTTTGGTGTAATGGTGTGGGGGATATTTTCTTGACATATTTTTGGACCCTTAGTACCAACTGAACATTGCTTAAATGCCACAGTCTACCTGAGTATTATTGCTGACCATGTCCATCCCTTTAGGACAGCAGTATACCAATCTTCTGATGGCTACATCCAACAAGATAACAGGTCATGTCACAAAGCTCAGATCACCTCAAATTAGTTTTTTGAACATGATAATGAGTTCACAGTATTCAAATGGCCTCCATAATCACCAGATCTCAATCCAAAAGAGCACCTTTGGGATGTGGTGCATTTGCATCATGGATATGCAGCCGACAAATGTACAGCAACTGTGTTATGCTATCATGTCAATATGAACCAAAATCTCCGAGGAATGTTTCCAGCACCTTGTTGAATCTATGCTATGGAGAATTATGGCATTTCCAAAAGCAAAAGGGGTTCCAACCCAGTACTAGCAAGGTGTACTTAAGAAAGTGACAGGTAAGTGTATAATTCTTTTTCATGTGCTTTCAGTTTGGTGTGGAATATTGTCAAATATTCTCATTTCTTTAGATGTGTAAAATTAAACCTGTGTCCCAAAGATACCCTCCTCAAAGATAAAAGCAGAGCATATATTCCCGGTATACCTGTGGGACGTTTTGCTAAGTAGTAGAGTATCCCGAAAACCACCAGAGATTCACATTTACTCTTTAGATTTTTATTCCAATTGAATGGTATCTAGTTTATCTCACTAATCTTCTCTTTGTTTACTCTTAATTCCCTTATCCTCAGTACCTACAATGATCTCTTATTTCAGCTTCCTATTGCATTTTTTTCCACAGTTAATTAGAGTAAATTATCAGCCACTTATTTTACATTTAGTTATGGTTAATTGTCCAAATATTCTTTATTGAGCAAATCAGTGGTCTCAAACTCCGGTCCTGGAGGGCTGCAGTGGCTGCAGGTTTTCATTCTAACCCTTTTCTTAATTAGTGACCTGTTTTTGTTGCTAGTTAACTTATTTTGAATAAATATTAACTGACTTCTTCTTGAAGACTCAGACCCCTCAATTGTTTCTTTTTCCTTATTTAGCAGCCAAACAATAATGAGATACAAAATGAGCCAAAACATGGGCAGCAAACTGTGTTCATCATACAATATCTGAAAATAAAGGAAGGTGAAGGTCTCAGGAATGATAATCTGCTCAGGTCCACAAAACATTTTAAAAGTACACTTAGAAAAGAGAAAATCAATTATTTTGAAAATGTATGCCATTGCACAATGAGAGCAGCAACAAGCCATAGAATTAAAGAATGAGTTTAATTAACAACAAGACTCAGCGCCTAATTAAGCAACTGGTTGGAGTGAAATTGGTTGGAGTTTGAGGTCCTGACTCAGCTGGTCTTCTGTTGGCTCACTTACTTTACGTTTCATTTCTGTTTAAGGAAAGAAATGAAGCAGTTCAGAGGAACGAAGAAGAAATTCCCAGGAACAAATCTTAAAAAACAAATCCATTAAAATGAAAGGAAAAGGAATTAACTAGCAGCAAAAACAGGTCACTAATTAAGAAAAGGGTTAGAATGAAAACCTGCAGCCACTGCAGCCCTCTAAGACCGAAGTTTGAGACCACTGGAGTAAATGATTTTCCATACATTGTATGTTAATATATCACTATGTATAATCATTATATTTATACCCTGGGATGCAATAGTCATCACCTCCCTGTGACTCTGAACTGGATCAGTGAGTTAGAAAAAGGGAGATGGATGGATAAATAAATCATTACCTATATATTTTTGTTGATTAAATTTGATATATATTTGTTAGTCTAGAACTTCATAATGATTTTCACAATGAAAGGAAATACTGCCTGAGGAATCAATGATTGGAACATTTGCAGTGTTGCATAATTAATGCATCTGTGTTTATGAAATTACTAGATAGTCAATAATGAGCTGTAGCATCACTCTAAATTGAGTTATTTATGGAAACATAAACCAGCTGAATGAGTGATTGGAACATATAGAAAATGTAATATAACTGGTAGTAAATCCATATCATCTGCAAAATTTGCCAGTATTTTAACCTTTTGTAAGAACTCTATGATCCTCTTTGTAAGTAAATCTTCCTGGAAACACAAAAATAAAATAAAAGGACACAAAATACAAATACTTTTTAGAGAGACATCATTTAAATGTAATATTCACTAAAAAAGAAAAGAAAAAACAAAAAACAGGTACAATCCTTCAACTTTTTAGAAATACAGCGTTTTGTCTTCTGCCACATACTGATGTTGGCTAATTTATAGTTTTATAAATAGGTTGTTCATTGTTGGAAATTTCTATATTTAATAACCTGAATACACATTCAACAGCTGTAACTTTACTGTTACTGGAAAGGAATAACAAATAGTTTCAATGGAAAGCAGTGTTGGCTTAGTGTAGCATTCAGCGATTGATGATTAGCCTGCAAGTGAGAAGAATACTTGCATCCCCCGTGCAACAAGCATTTCATCAGATGAACTTATTTAGGTTTTTCTTCCTCGTAAATACGTCTTAGGCATATATGTTTAATGCATTCTATGTGGCATTCTCCTACACACATGACATTCAACAGCCTTAATTATTGTTTGTGAAGATCATTCTGCACTGACAAAAAGCTGCAAGGGGGGCTGTAAACTATTAAATAGGCTGTTCTAATGCCTGCTTGCCCACTCTCATCTTGAATCCAACTTCAGAGAGAATATTTCTTTGGATCTGTTGAAAGAGTTGATGGAGGTGTTTTCAAAAAGAAACAAATAAAGGAAGAGTTTAACTTAACTTATGTTCTGAAATGGCTAAAGGTTCATTTAAATCAGTTCAGTTCCATTTATTCTTTTATAGCACTCACACAGGACAGGCTCATTGTCTTAAATACTGTATAATATACAGGTATACTTTATGAATGTAAAACGTGTAACAGAATAGCACATACCTATGCAATATTTCCCTACAAATGCATATGTCTTTTTAAATTAACAGTGAAAGAAAGACCCTAAACTTTGCTAAATTTTAAAAGAAATAGTTCCAAGTTTTAATTGGAGTTATAAATGAAGGATAACTAAATGCAAGTTTAAAACTAATCATTAACAACATACCTGGAAAAATGAACATTTGTGATTTTTTAAATAAAGTAAAATCTGGTTCAACTTGTCCAAATGGCTGTACACCCAGTGCTTGCCACCTCATCACATTATTCCATAGCCATATATAGCAGCTTGCTTGAAGGTGAACTGTGAAGAACCTCCATTAGATACCAAAATAAGAACTAAAAGAAAAGAGTCAGAAATAGGTGCTAATTCAATAAAACAACCATTTTGGCTGCCTTGAATGTTGGCACAATTTCTGTGTGCAAGGACCAATGGTTATTTATTAATTTAAAGTTGTAATTTTCCAAACCAATTAAAGATTTCAAGAGGAAAACATAGGACTTAACATTAGTAATTTAAAGTTATATCTAGTAATGTTTAGATACTGAGATAAAACCAGAAAATAGGATTAATTTCTGCAAGGACTGCATCTAGCACCAAGGGTTGCCATGCAGTTTCTAATTTCTAATTTCACAGTTCTTGATGAGAAATTGAGAGGGAAGGGGGACCTGTCCTACTGTACGTAAAGACAGGAAACATGAAACAGCCTTAACTAATAAAGGAGATCTCCTTACATTTAATGGTTTCACCATCAAGGGTTTATTTTAAAGAACGGCAGAGAAAAGATTACTTATCTTATCTAAGAAGTCTATTCAAAAGAATAGTCAAAAAATGTACGTCTCTAAATGAAAGGGAATGACAGTCATCAAATCCAAATGGGCTAGGCTAAAAGCGAAGTTTAGGAATACGCACTGATACAATGCATTGCTGCACCCACCACACGACAAACCACCTGAGGATCCAGATTAGGGTGCAGCCATGCAACAGGTGATACCTCAGCACCACACAAGTTCACATGGAGTGGAACAGTGTGAGGTTTTTATTTTTTTATGGTGGCTGAAGCTGTAATAAAAAAACTGAAAACGAAATCCTTACTAATTGATTATAATGGCTAAATAAAAGTATTTTGCCAAATCATTTTTTTAAAGTTTTGTAATTTAATATTTGGACACTTTGTTGCCGGTGTGCACTTGCAACATGTTGCTTGGTAATATGCAATATTACACACCACAAAAAGACACCAAAAATGTAGAATTGAAAAAAGGAACATATAAAATCACTTGCAAATGATATTACCAAATTAATAACATATTCCTAACATATGATGTTTGACAGCCAACATGATTCTGGAAAAATAGAATGATGGGATTAACTGTGTCGAAAGTTTTACTTATGGGGCATGTATATTGACAGACAGAACAATTACTGCCATATTTCCTCTACTGAAGGATATTAGGATGTCATTGACAGCACAAATTACAATTGTTTCTGCATAGTGATCTGTAGTGTTTGAGGTAAGTTTTCATTTTCATTCATTTTTTTGGAAATGGATAAAAGGGACAAGGGGTTGGTTGTATTTCAGTAAGAAGAAGTAGAATATCCTTACATAACTACTAAGGTAGTACATGTAAATAGTAATAATTGTTTTACAATGCAATGCTATATTTATTAGCAGATTTTTCAACGTGTCGTCTTTTAATATTTAGTTTACCATTAAACAAATATAAATGTTTGCTAACAAATATACATTTTTGCTAAATATGTTACACTGTGACTGTCTCTGTTATCATCTGTTAATGGAGAACAGTAACCAGAGAGGGCCAGATAAGGATCTTTCTTTTATTCTGTTTATTTTACATATTCATTAGTTTTAATTAAAAAAAAAAGTGCAAAAACCATTTGATCTGACTATGTTTTATTGGGAGTGGAGTTACTACCATACTGTATTTCTTAGTGTTATGTACTCAAGAGTCCTGCCTGGAGCAAAACAGTTATGCCTGTTTCATAAATGAGTTATACTTATAAAATAGGTAATATCCATCCATTATCCAACCCACTGTATCCAGGGTCACGGGGGTCTGCTGGAGCCAATCCCAGCCAACACAGGGCACAAGGCAGGAAACAAACCGCGGGCAGGGCGCCAGCCCAATGCAGAATAGGTAATATATACATTACAAATAAATACTAAATAAATAAATAAATTCTAGCAACTGCCAAAATCAGTGAGTAATATACTGTTTTTTATGGGATTTGTTCTCCATCTATGCTCTAGTTTTCAGTATTTTAATTTAAGACCACATACTGTATGCTTACTATTAAACTATGGAGAGTTTCTTTTTGCTTTAACAACTTTAGAGGTGCTAGGAATAGTTTAAATATAACTACATTTGATTGTTTCATTTAGAAGAGAGATAATTATGTTGTGAATAATGATGCCATGAGTACAAAATATATCTAATGTATGATTGTGAGAACATGTTAGAGAAATTACAAGCTGGTAAAGCCCTGCCAAGTTAAATTAGTACTAAATATTTTTGCTAAAGATGCTCCTTTCTACATTAACATTAAAACCTCTCATCGGGAATACTTTATCATAGTTTGTAGCTAATTTGGATAAACATTCCCATAATTTGCTCATAATTAAAGAAAATGACCCAGGAAGTCTGTAAATTAGCAACACTTTTTAAATTGATTCTGTTCTAATATGTAATATCAGGAACTATGATAATTTTAAATTACCTACATTTTTTAAAAACACTGTAATTTGCAAATGATGAAAAATTAAATTATGAAAACTATCTGTTTCTTTAACAAATACTTTGTGATTTTGGAAGATAGTGTGGCCTAGCAACTCTGCTACTAATCCATTTTTTACTAAGTAAATAAATCTGTTAATGTTATATCTCTAACCAAATCAGCTTCATTCTATATATAATGCTTAGAAATTAAATTTTAGAATGAGGTAATGTACAGCAACTGGTTTTATACTTAATCTTCTATATGTAGCAAATTATGTATAAAAGTGATCTTTAAAGATAAGTCTAATTGTAATCTTATTAGGAAAGCAAGAATTGATTGAAATTATGTTATGAAGGTGTCTCCTTGAACCTTAAATAATTTGTGATAAGGCAGGAGCCTGTTTAAAAGTCAAGTAAGATTTAATGAATCTATGTTTCTGTTTACTCTATTCATATAGTAGGTGTGCTAATTAATGCTAAACAAATTATACAGAATTTGAAAGAATATTTGGCTGTAGGTGTTACTTAAATCAAACATCACCTAAAATTAATACATCATATGGAATTTTTATAGTTGCATCTCAGATTGTTCCCACATCTGTAGTGCAGCCTTTACTTTTAGACCTTAATAAAATTACTTTAGGACCATGGATTGATAATATACCAGTGATGTGAACTACAGAAATGAAGTGTGGATCTTACATAAATACATGATCTAGGGAATAGGGTGTGAAGGCTTTCAAAATTATATTATTTGCACTTACAGTATAAGCTATGATTTTGCTTTTTAAAATTCATTTTCATTAGTTACAAAAAGAACACTTGTTTTATGTTATGCGATAATACAGTAAAATAGGATATAAAAAATTGTATACTTTGAGTTCGCCTGCTACATATTTGGAAGAAAAAATGAAATCTTTACTCAACTGTCTTCTAAAAGTATTTTGCGAAGTCTATTCTTTCCTTCTAAACATCAACTTACTGTTAATTTAGTACGTCATAATTTCCCATCTTCTTTAATTGTGCTGCACTATAAAGTCAAGTTAAGTTAATTTAAAATAATTGAAAAACGCCATTGAAAACAATAAAATGAATTCTCCAATGTTAATTCTACAATTAGTGTTGTTTCAACCAACATTATTTGTCTGGTTTATATGTATTGTCCTTTTCTGTGCCATATATTTATATTTTAAACCTATTTTTCATGTATTTTTGTAATTATGAATTTTTTGTTAGTTTTGCCATGTTAGCATACTATTTAAATTCTATGTATTTTGTACTATTCTTCTATGGTTCTTTTACTTTGTGGATGGAACCCCAAGAGGCAGGGCCACCCTGATGTCACTGCTGTAGGACCGCCCTCAGCCTTTATATATTGTGGAGCATGGCCCGGACACAGACAGGCGGACAGGTTTAACTCACCCAACACACGTTTATTATACATTATTTACACTAATAAAGTGCACCACAAACCCCTAAAGTCCCCAAAGTCCAGGCCAACTCTTCAAATGTCTTTTCCTTCTTCAGGCTGCCTCCTTGCCTCCTCCAAGACCTTGTCCTTCCTTCTCTCCCGACTCCAGCCATTGAACGGAGGGAGGCGGCCCCTTTTATAATCACACGGATGTGCTCCAGGTGCCTCCCGACAATCTTCCACCGGCACTCCCCAGTGTGGCGGAAGTGCCGGCTGTGCACCCGGAAGCACTCTGGGTGTCCCCGATACTCTTCCCCCCAGCACTTCCAGGTGTGGCAGAAGTGCTGAGGTCCAGGACTCTGTAGGCATCGGGGTGCCCCCTGACGGTCGCACCCACGTGGTCTGGGGGAGGTGTAAGCCCTCCTCCGGTCCTCTGGGGCGTCCTGGCTGGGTCGCCCCCGCCCAGCCAATATATTCTGAAGCTGACAGTGGATTCTTCAGTGGTTCACTGACATTGGAGTGTGCCTTTTCCTTGTAAGTATTAACTTTTTAAGCTTCTTAGATTATTGCTACTGTTTTTGGATTTTGCACTTCTATCTACATATTTGGTCTAGTTTGCCTTGGAATGCCTTTTTGGCAAGTCATTGTGCTTTATTTTGACTTTTTTGTTCTTTTTTTGTTTATATAAATAAATTCTTCTTTTATAAAGATTCTTTGTGAGCTTGTTTTTCAAGCCGAACTCTTTTATGTCTTTATGGCCTTTTTTGTATTTCTTTAATTTGACAGGCATTTTGGTATATTTTGGGAATTGTAAAGTAGTATGAACTTTTAAAGCCATTTTTGGGGCAATAGAGAGGCCCAAAGCCTGCCTGTGGGGTTTGAAGGTCAGGCAATTACGGAGTGAAACTTTCTTGGGCAAGCTAGTGAAGGTCCTGGCCTATGTTTTGGGTCTTTTAGAAACATAACACTCCATTTCAACATGCCTGTAGCTCCAAATCATACATATTAGTAAAACAACTTATGTTAAAAGTGAATTAAAAGTCATTGCCAATACCAATTAATCAATATGGGAGTGTCATGGTTGCGCAGGTTAGCACTGCTGACTCATGAATCCAGTGTCCTGCATTTAAATTCTGTATCCAGTTTGTTGACAATGTGAAGTTTCCCCCTTTTCACTATACAGTATGTGAATGGGTGGACCCCTGACATTACTATAAATGTAAAAAAGCATACTATTAGTGTAAGTGTGCATGAACGGTCCATGCAATAAATTGGCGCTCTGTGCTGTGTCTTTCTCACCTTGCACCCAGGATTGCCAGGGGAAGATTTGGACTAATAAATTGGATTTAGCAGGTTGGTGTGCATGTATTATTTAAGGTTCATTTTATACATTGTCTTTTACTTATCTAAATATTCATATTACATTGTAATATTCTGGGTAACTTGGAGTTTAATGGTTGCAGGTTTAAAACTCACCAATGATAGCCCAGAGATATCAAGTCATCTGCCAGTTAATGACCACTATCAGGTACTTGGCAAAACAAAAAAAAAATATAAACCATGGAGAGCCTTTTGTTATTATTACCACTATACACATCTGGAGTAAGTGTACAGTTTTGGTCTCCAGGCTATAAAGAGGGACATAGCAGTGCTGGAAAAAGTCCAGAGAAAAGCAACTGGGCTGAGTCCAAGGCTACTGGGGATGAACTATGAACAAAGATTAAAAGAGCCAAGCCTTTTCAGTTTAAGCAAAAGAAGTTTAAAAGGAGGCATAATTGAAGTGTTTAAAAATATGAAGGGAATTAGTACAGTGGATCAAGACTGCTATTTTAAAATGAGTTCATTAAGAACACGGGGGCAGAGTTGGAAACTTGTTAAGGGTAAATTTCACATTAAAACTAGGAAGTTTTTTTATTGCAGAGAGAACCAAAGACACATGGAATACGCTACCAAGTAGTGTGGTAGACAATAGGACTTTAGGGACTTTCAGAACTAGACTTGATGATATTTTAGAAGAATTACATGGATAGGACTGGTGAGTTTTGTTGTGCTGAATGTCCTGTTCTTGTCTAAATTGTTCTAATATTCCAATGTTTTATGCATTTAAATAGGGTTAAGTATTCAATCAATTTAACTAAGCACTTGTTTTAAAGGATCTTGCCATTTTTTATACCTCTCTAGCTTCAGTACCTAGAGCAAACTATCCTGTTGAATTCTGCTACCCACAATTTCCCACAATGAACCTGGAAACACTTTTGAATGACCTTAATTCACTGGTTTTGGGTGTCACGCTTGTAATTTGTTTCAGCGAAAAGAAAACACAACAGTTTGGGACATTTGGTCTTTTTAATGACACCCCTGGGGTATTTCCCTGAACTCTAAGAGAAGAGGCATGGTGAACTGTGACAAGACTGTACAAAGTCTGCGTAATATGCTATAATAATCAGTGATGCTGTCATACAGGACTTCAACCCCAGTTGGCTCCTAGATGGAGTTTTTTATTGGATTTTACAATTATATCCTTATGTCCATGTGTTTTTTTCCCACACTGTCACAGTTCAAGGCATGGTGGTATGTTGATTAGAAAAACTGTCAATTGTCAATGGCTCAGTATCAGTGTACATAAGAGTGCCCAGTGATAAACTAGCACCCCATCAAGGCTTGTTTTATGCTTTGTGCACATTGCTTATTTTGTTACATTTTTGAGTTACTGAGTATTCCAATTATTGGTACATTAAATAAAGAATCCTTTGTTAGCCAAACAAATCACAATAAATGGGGAACATATTAAAACAAAAGTGAAACTTAAAATACCCATTTTTTGTTAGCTGGCACAAGACAATTCCTTCCCGTGGGAGTCCATTTCTTCAAGAACTCAAGGTATTCCCAGAAAAGTACATTTATTAAAATCTGCATACCTGCTGCATTTAGAAATAGCATCAATATATGCTTTTCAGGCGTATAGATTGCAACTAATGAATAAAAGAAAATATATTACTGAAGATGAAGAAGCTAGATGGTTGTTACATAGTTAAAAAGGAGAATGTTTTCTTTATGCAGTCAATTGTCCTATATAGTAGTGCAAAGAAAACTCTGAACAGAATGCTTTACACACATAAAGCCGGATCTCTTTTGGAAAGGCATATTTCTTGCAACTTATTCAGTTTTTCCTTAAAAACTGCTTACTAGTAGTTCAGTGTTTAAAGAGGCTGCTGAAGGTAGCATTAAAATATTTTTAGTGAAACATGAAATCGAGACAAACATCAATGAGAAAATATGTTTGTGTTCTCTGTTTTTCCTTGACAGCATAATTTCTGCAAAGCTGCATCTGATCACAGGTTATAACTTGGCATTATAAATATTTTAGCTCAGTTTCCTTGTCGCCCGTCCATTAGCAGAGTTACTAGGGAAGAAATATCTTCCTTTTGTATGGCTCCCTATGCTGTGGAATTCTCTTTCATTTGGCACATTTCAAATACTGCCTTCTTTTGAATCTTGTCGCTTTCTCAGAGTGTTGCAGTTTCATAGTAGAATGTTGAATCTTTTAAGCCTTAGGAAAGTGTTAATTTTTTTTTTTGTTTTAGTTTTTGAAATCCCAGCTTGCCATTACAGAAATACATCATCTCTGTATGAAATGCAGCAATGTAATATGAGTTCAAATAAACCAAGGAGTTATGGACCACCATGGCTTCTTAACTCTACTTACGCACCATACCTCATTTTGCCTTCGTAGATTTGATTTTCTTCATTTGGACAATATTTTGCAACAGATAAGGCATTTTAATCAAATTCTTAGAGACCTGCTTGTCTTGTGATTTTTGTGATGGTGGACATGCTGCTGCACAACTATAACATTTCTTTTTTATTTAAAGCATTTATGCATTAATGCTTGGGGAACATGCTACATACTGTAAATATGCTAAAATGTAGATGTTGTAAATATATAAAAGAAATAATAACACAACTGTGAAAAATGTGCTTTAGAATAATTACAAATGAAACTGGTAAGCATCAAGGCTAAGAAACTAAAAGGGAGTTATCCTTAAAAGGACTTATGCACATTATTTCTTTTAGTGATTTGGATGATTCAAGTCAGAAATGGAAGCATAATAAAATGAATCATGCTGGATGCAATACATCACACTGGATGCTGCTGCTTGTCTTAAAATGAATTGGTTTAATGCTTTTTTGAACAATTTGAATTTGTAAGCTGAGTTACTACCCCCTACCAGGCTAGTATTTGTATTTTTATATTTAAAAAAAATGTAAATCTTACCCCCTAAATCAAGGCATGTGATTAGAGTTTAGGATGCTGAATCCAAGAAGCAGCAGACCTACCCACAATGCCACATGCCTTACACCGGTAATATGGTAATCTACATTAATAATCCATATTCATGACTGCCACATATATGTAAACTATAGGAGGAGCTCTGTAGGACCTAGTGGTTCAGAATGAACGTGTACGAGAGTGTACTGTTCCCAGTAATAGTCTTGCATGTCAGATTAAAATTTTTTCTTTCCTCTAATATCCCCAGAACAGTTCAGGTACTTTTGAATTATAGTTAAAAAAAAATAAAGATCTAATTTTTGCAATCTGACAAACAGCATCAAACAAGATGTTAATAGATGGTAAAATCTTCAGCTCTGCTCTTCAGCTTTTTTTTTCTGGAACCAAAAAGGCCAAATATAAAAAGAGGCAATTTTCCAAACAACCATATCAGAAGACAGCATGACACTACATATTTTTCAGTTTTATTACTGGGTTATGACACTAGGAACAAAAATAAAGTAACATAACTGTACCTGCTTAGTTAGCCATGGAAATAAATTCCTGTTGAAACTCCTACCTTCTGAAGTTCTGTGCTCTTGTATTTAGTAAAATATACCAATAAACCAGTCGTGCAACATCTGCACCAAATATGGTGTCAATGTCAAAAGGACGTTAAACCAAAGGGTTATAGTCAATTGCTTCCAAATACAACAATAATTTTTTCAAGCCATTCTTAACTTAGTTTTTAACTCATTGAACCTTTAGAAACCTCTAAATCGACAAAATGTTTGCATGTTTTGAACAGATACGTCTGAAAAACAGTCTTACAGCAGCACACTATATTAAATTTATGCGGGTTGGAACCTTTTTAAAACATACCTGTCCACCCAACCTAACATTTCATCAATATCCATGATTAAAACTATACTGTCTAGGGATAGTGAAGTTATATGCAGCACTTCCAGACTTTACCAAACTCAAAGAATGGACTCTTAGATGATCTAAAGCAACATTGATAACAGGAGCCTTTAAGTAAAATCTCAGTAATGAATGGAAATCAGCCATGGACACACTATTAGATTGTGCAAAGGTGTGTTTCAGTTAAAAACAGTACAATGCTAAGATTATCACAAATTTATCCATAACAGGAGCCATATTGTGTATGATATTATTAAGCACCTGCTTTGTTGCAAGGTATTCCCTACACTCAAGTCATGTTCTTCTGTGAAGAAGAATCTATTGTGATATTATACTCTCAATCACACTCACATACATAACTTACATAACATTTAGAAAAGATTAAATTTTCTCTGCAAAGAATGATAATTTGGTGGGAATTTATTAATCTTGTACCAAGATAAACTGACTGACCTCTCTATCTTTTTGATGTCTCAACATAGACTAATATATTTTGGTCTTTTTTGCTTACATAGCTCTCTGAAGTTGGTAGGAGAGGTGCTCATTCTGGCTTGATTTGATTTTGTATGGTAGTAGAATTTGTTAAATTTAACCTATTTGTTTCCTAATGTGTGATTTATATAATTAATAGGATCAAAAACGCAAATGTAACATAATTTTATATAGGTGCAAGAGAAACAATCACGGAAAAAAAATGAAAACCAGGAATGTTCTATGGAAAGTGCACTAAACATTAGGGCAACATAAACAGGACAGAAACAGTCTTCAACAGGGGATAAAATTGATTTAGAACCAAGAACTAAAACCTGTAATAAACACCTAGAAGATCAGACAAGATATTTGTCATCTTTTGGTATAACGCAATATGAACAGAAATAATACAGCTGCCTAGAAAAAAATATCATCTGATAGTTGGCTGAGTAGACAAACCTCAGATACCCACTGTTTTGGTAGCTGGGAGACCCAACAGAAATAAAACACTGAACTACTTATTGGCCATCTTTCTTAACACAATTACCTTTGTGGACATCTTTCTTAGCACTGAAACATCTCCTTCTACCTTGCAGGATAGCTAGCTTAATAAGAACAAGCTATGTATGCCAGTGGTTCTCAAACTGTGAGCGGACGCTAAGTAACAAAAAGGGGTGCGCGAAGATGTGAAAAAAAGAAGACAAGAATCAAAAATATGAAAACCATTTTATCTATTGAAACCAAAACAAATTAACTTAAACTACATTCTGATACTAGAAAAATAAATATAGAGTTAGATAAAAGTCGATAAAAGTTAAGTAGGTATAATAAAATATGCATGTATGATATATCATTAGCCCTGCGGTGGGCTGGCGCCCTGCCCAGGGTTTGTTTCCTGCCTTGCGCCCTGTGTTGGCTGGGATTGGCTCCAGCAGACCCCCGTGACCCTGTAGTTAGGATATAGCGGGTTGGATAATGGATAGATGGATGGATATATTATTAATTAAAAAAGAACAAATTGGTATTAGTGGGCTCCTTTCAAAAAAACATTAGGGGGGGGCGCGATTAAAACTGTTATGAAAACTCAGGTCGCAAATACTTAAAGGTTGAGAAATGCTGATGTATGCCATCTCTGGAACAGCACAGTTGCCTTTCAGCAAGAAACACCAGTTTAACAGACCAATCAGTGTGGAAAAGTAGGCAAATAATTCTTACTTTCTTAACCTAAAACCATGAAAAACTGTGTTCATGATGGATAGTGTTTTATCATGGTAGAGTCCGCAAGTGACCCTATTCCCCTTTACACTCTTTATTAACAGAAAGCCTCAAATCCCATACTTTTACCACACTGTCAGGTACTGCACGTGACCATCCACATGACCGTCATCATCAAGTTCTTCCATGAGAACCCTGAATACCATGAGGACTGATTGAAGTCATTTATGTTAGGTAGAATGCCTAGAGGGGGCTGGGCGGTCTCGTGGCCTGGAACCCCTGCAGATTTTATTTTTTTCTCCAGCCGTCTGGAATTTCTTTTTTTTGTTATTTCTGTCCTCCCTGGCCATCGGACCTTACTTTTATTCTATGTTAATTAGTGTTTCCTTATTTTAATTCTTATTTTTTTGTCTTTATTTCTATTTCTTCATCATGTAAAGCACTTTGAGCTATATCATTTGTATGAAAATATGCTATATAACCAAATTTTGTTGCAATTCAACACTCCTCCCTTTCTCTAATCTCAGGCAATCACAGCACCAGAATAGGCAAGAGAAAAGTTAAACCTTCATTAAGCATTATTCAAAGAGACAGTTCCATGAAACAAAAGCAAAATAATTTATGAACACCATACAACCTGTGTGACACCCCATGTAGTGGGAAAGATCGCACCCACTGGGCGTCTTGTAGTTCAGGACATGTCGGGATCAGAATTGAGAGGGAGGCACATACACAAAAAGAAGGTATTGCAAAATGAAAGTGTTTTTTTTTTATTTACAGTGGCACAGAAAACATTATCAAGCAGGCTTTTTGGCACAGTCCTCACCGCAACTGTCACAAAAAACACAAGAAGCAATATCCTAAAAAATGGTGAAACTGCACAATATTTACAGTGAGTAATGCAAGTCCCCAAATGAAAAGAAATAAAACCAATAAATGTATATGCACAAAAAATTGTCAGTCTTTTTAAATAAAAATGCAGTCAGGAAGATATTACATGAACATATCGACTTCCCAATAATATGATCCACAAAAAATATTAATAAAGATACAAACCAAAAGTGCACCACAAATCTAATTCATAGAGTTACCTCCATTAAAACTAAACTAATACAGGAGATATTTATTTCTATATGTACAAAAAGAAAATATACAAAAGAAATAAGGCACAAGCCAAAAATGTACTTTTTAAATAGAGCTATGTAAATCATCACCACGATTCAGTCAAAAGATGAACTCTGCAGGCAGAAAGGGCCCTTTATACTCGGATCAATTTTGCCAACCAATCATCAAGCACTGTGTCACCCTCTAGTCAATGGTGGCTGATGCAAGCACATTCTCACGTCACATCACATCTGCCTCTGCCAAGACCTCTATTAAAATACCATATGCGCACACGCACGGGAAAGAAGCTTGAGCACATTCAAATCCGTATCTAATGTAAGTTAATACCTCTCCTTCTAATACTACTATTAAAATAAACCTCCAGGATCCCTTGTACTTTCCACGGTAAACTAAATGCTTCACACCTCTTTTATTTTACTTCAGAAGTGGATGGCATCGAGCCACTGGCAATGAGCCTAGCTGTGTATGGAGCCATGTAGGCTTCTGCGTGACCATGCAGCTGGGACTGCCAGCAATGTGTAGTGTTGCACTGCTGAAGCAGCACTGAAATGCTAGCAAAAGCATCACCTTCCCTTCTTTACTGCTACACAAGACAGGTAACTGCTATTCTCTTCTTTTCTATTCACCTTCCTTGAAACAGACATGTTCTTAAAAAGTAAATTTTTTTCTTCCTTTGGTAATGCCTGGGTAGGCACGTTACCAGTACCTAGTACTGCTTGATGTTTAGTCTTTCCCAGTTAGCTCATTTGTTGCATTGCTTAAGTGTCAGCAATAATTTAGAACATTCATAGCATGAATTTTCTCTTCTCCTTTTTTCTCTCCTCTGATAAGCTTTGCTACTGATCATATAAAGCAAATCTAGGTAAAATGTGGTCATCCTCTCTCCAAGGCAATTTTGCCTTTCTTAACAATACATTTCTTGTCTGTGAAATGTGCTTTCAGAGCTTATACACTTCTGCCATTAGAGTCGGGAGGCCATAGTGAGACATACTTGTGCAATTTCGAGACACATTTTTTGCCATCATCCAAAGTTCATAAAACTAAAATCATGTTTCTAAAATCAGCTGCTTTAGCTAACACTTTTGCCATCACCAATGGGAGCCAACAACACAGCATGCTCATATAACTTAGATGTGCATTATGTTAATATTTCTTAACAAAAATATGCATTACCAACCCATATGTTGGGCTCGCAACATAGCACAGCTAATTACACTTTCTGCTTAAACTAATTATCAGTTCATTCTTAAGCAAACACTGAAGTATTAGTGGAAAAAGTACATTCTCAGTAGCCAAATATGCATAGCCAAACTGCCTTTAACATAACAAGGTATTTCAGTACAGAAAAGAGTCAAGTATCGAAAAGGAAAATTAGATATCTTTGTAAAGGTCGACTTCTTAAACATTACAATAAAAGTTCTGCTCATTTTCTCAACAGATAAGGAATAACCAATTGAATAGTTTTTTCAAGAAAGTGGCAGAGAGGTGCAAATATTCCTCTTTAGGAATTAAGCAAGAGGATTGTGAGTTGTTACTAGGTCTTTAACATGGGAGATCATTTATCAAAACTAAACAACAAAACCAGAATCATAGTCTAAACAAAACAAATTTTGTTTCTAATCAGTTCTGTTCATTTGCTTGAACATTAATCTCTCGTAGAATCCCAACTTTAGGAAGCTGTAAAGTTCAAATGCTTGCCTAATGTGAGGTGCCAATATATATATATATAATGGTCGCTATTATATCATGGCTCACAAGGCATGTGCATTATGTGCCTAGCAACCTCACAGCATAGTAATAAGCAGATACACAAAATACTGATGCCTATTAAAAAACAAATACTTAAAATGGCAAGGCAGTGATATCACTGAAATAACAACAAAAAATAAAGAAAATAAAACGTAGAAGCACAACCATATATAATAACAAATTAATGATTGGTTGCTGACATAACATTGTCAGATATGTCCAACTTGGGACTCATCATAAGCCTCTGTGGAAGTCAGTTAAGCTGACTGTGCTCCAACTGTAAAAAACAGGTAAATAAGGTAAGAAGTTACCTTTATAAAGTAATTTTATCATGGAAAATTCATTATTTTAATAAATGGCTATAGTACGAAGTATCTTGAGATGGCACTATTATAGAAACAAGACTGTTAAAACTCAGACTGAAAATGGCCAACCAGTAGGAAGAGTGAAACCAAAAGAAAAGGCCCTGGAGTTCTTCCTGGAAGTTTCTACTCCATCCTGAGTTTCAGGTGTATACTGTAATAACCAGAAAAAAACAAAAAATAAGGGGGGAATCATTTTGAAATTATGGGAAATCTTTTCCTTTTTTTTGAGAAAACACACATTTTGCTGTCTTTCTCCTTTCATATTAGGGCCTTTTTTCTCTTTTGCCTCACTTGGGTTTTAGCATTGTTTTATCCTGCAAGGGTTTCAGGATGTTTGTAAAACATTGGATACTTTTTTTTTCCAAGCCCAGGTTTTTTGTTACATAGACCCACCACGTCTCTTGCTCTCTTATCCTTGCACTCACACAGCAATACACTCACTACTGCAACTGCGGGCCAACTTCACTCAGAACTGACTGCCACTGTGTTTCACTTCTGTCTCCTCTTTTATCTATATCTCATACTGCACGATAGAGTAACTAGGCAAGCAAGGGGAGCAGACAAACTTTTATTAAGTTATTATAGTCTTTAATATTTTTAAATATTCTTAACGTGCCAAGAAACATGTAAAAAGTGTAAAAAATCACTACAAAACCTGGAATACTTAAAAAACTGTCTTTGACGATGCTGACCAACGCACCAATTGAGTCTCTTAAGAGGTCATTGCTACTTGGATCTCCTTGGGTCCTTTCTTCTCCTTCTTCCTGGTTCTCTTTCTGCTTGAAGCCGACTTCTAAAAGCTTATCGAGATCAAGTTGAGACACCTGTAGCCCTTCTCTGACCAGTGTCATTTTGACAGTTCATATCAATTCATGTGCGACATAACCAGTGGTCAATTAGCTTTGCTTTTACACTTGTTGAAAATCCAGAAAATTTACCATTTTTCACCATTTCGGATTTACTTTTTTACAGTGATAATTCAATTTTTGACTAGTTTACAGTCTATTACTTTTGCTAGCACTTCCTCTTTCTATGGTTATCTAAACTGCTTTACTGGTCAACTTGCCTAATAAAAAAGTACACTTACAGTTTTAGCATACATAAAGATTGTCTACAATACCTTTAAAAATTTAAAGAATATGAAATTTAACAGTAAAATTACATTCCTCTTTAGGCATTCACACTGTTGTGTGTTAATTTCATTAGGAATGCCAAAGTAATAGAACACACTTGAATATTCATGCTAACATGTTTCATTGCAGCCACCATTATTTTAATTCATAATACTTCACTAGAAGAAACCTTTGTATATTAATTTATCAAATTGTATTTATTTATAAAACAGTGGAACCTCAGTCCACGACCATAATTCGTTCTAAAACTCTGGTCGTAACCTGATTTGGTAGTGAATCGAAGTAATTTCCCCCATAGGATTGTATGTAAATACAATTAATCCGTTCCAGACCGTACAAACTGTATGTACATATATTTTTAAAGATTTTTAAGCACAATATAGTTAATTATACCATAGAATGCACAGTGTAATAGTAAACTAAATGTAAAAACATTGAATAACACTGAGAAAACCTTGAACAACAGAGAAAACTAACACTGCAAGAGTTTGCGCTATAGTGCTACGAACTGCTCGCTAAAAACGCTTTTTTTTTTAATGAGTTTTAAGCACAGAGAAAAAAATTTACATTTGAATAATTCATAATTTAATTAACAACCAAGAAAAGTAACATTGCAACAATGCAAGCTACGAACCGATCGCTGTAAACAGAAGTGAAGTGGAGGTTAAAATCCAATAGAAAAAAGTCTTCATCAGATACAACGAAGTTAAAACAATGGTCGAATCTGTCTCTTTAAAAACAAGCCTGGTGCATTCTTTAACTGCCTTCTCGGCCTTATGCGTCCAGCCCTCTCTCTCGCATGCGTGCGTGTGTGTGTCTCTCTCTCTTGTGTGTGTGTCTGTGTGTGTCGCTTTCGCTCTCGCTGCACAGGGAGAGACATGTGTGGAAATCAACGGCGCGCACAAACCGAAAGTGAAACTGGCTTGTTCGTATACCGAGTGTGTGGTCGTGAACAGATGCAAAAGTTTGGCGAACTTTTTGGTCGATAACCGAATTGTACGTGTTCAGAGACGTTCGTGAACCGAGGTTCCACTATATTTCCAACTGAGCAAGGGTAGGAACCAGCTTGGAGTGAGATGGGAGTCAATTGCAAAATACAGCCTCATACATCAATGCTCAGTAACACCAAATAAATACACATACAATGGGGAAAATAAGTATTGAATGCTTCAACGTTTTTCTCACTAAATATATTTCTAATGGGGCTATTGACATGAAATTTTCACGAGGTGCCGGTGACAACCCAAGTAATCCACACATACAAAGAAACCAGTACCAAAGGCTGAAAAACAGCCACCCACCATGATGTTCCCACCTCCAACTTTCACGGTTGGTATGTTTTTGGGGTGATGTGCAGTGCCATTTCTCCTCCAAACATGGTGTGTGCAATAACATCCAAACAGTTCAACTCTAGTCTCATCTGACCAGACTATATTCTCCCAGTATTTCATTGGCTTGTCCAAATGTTGTGCAGCAAAGTTTAAATGAGCTTCAGTATGCTTTTTCTTCAGCAGTGGAGTCTTGCGAGGTGAGCGTGCATAGAGGTCATGGCAGTTGAGTGCATTACTTATTGTTTTCTTTGAAACAACTGTACCTGCTAATTCCAGGTCTTTCTGAAGCTCTGCCCGAGTTGCCCTTGGCTCTTGGACAGCTCTTCTGATTATTCTTTTGACTCCTCTCCTCTGTCAAAAATCTTGCAAGGAACACCTGGTTGTGTCCAGTTTATGGTGAAATGACGTTCTTTCCACTTCCAGATTATGACCCCAACGGTGCTCACTGGAACATTCAGAAGTTTAGTATGTTTTGCAACAATAAGGTTGTGAAGGTCTTGAGAGAGCTCTTTGCTTTTACCCATCATGAGATGCTTCTTGTGTGACACCTTGGCGATGAGAAACCTTTTTATTGGCCATCAATTAGGACTAAACCAGCTGATATTAATTTGCATTGATAAGTGGGCAGGATTGCTTTCTAAATACTGACAGATTTCAGCTGGTTTCTTGGCTTAATATGCCTTTTTGCACCTCCTTTTCTTCATGTGTTCAATACCTTTTCCCTGTGTCATTCCACTTGGTTATGCATAATTTAAGGACATATTTGTTTTGATTTCTTTGTATGTGTGGATTACTTGCGTTGTTACCGACATCTGGTGAAAATTTCATGTCAATAGCCCCATTAGAAATATATTTACTAAGAAAAAACGTTGACTTGTTCAATAACCATTTTACTTGCTGTACAAGTGTTTGTAATGTGGAAGAAAACCCAGAGGAAGACGTATGCTGATCAATGGCTGATGTGCAGACTGCACTGAGACAGGAGTGAAGACCAGGGGCCTCATGCATAACACCGTGCGTAAAATTTGCACTATAACATGACGTAAGCACAAAAGCCGAAATGTGCTTACACACAGAAAAATCCAGATGCAGGAATCTGTGCGTTCGCCAACTTCCGCGTTCTTCCGCTACATAAATCTCGGTCAGCGTGGAAATTAACACACGTGCACGTGCCTACTGCCCCACCCCAACTCCTCTAGAATTACGCCTTTTTGAATATGTAAATCAATATAAATAGCCCCTTACCTTCAGCGCTTCAGAAAGACAATGGCGAAAGCACGGGAAAAACCAAAAAATAAAAAATAAAAAATAATAATAATAATAACTTCAGCGAATGTGAAATGGAGGTCCTGCTAGCTGAAATAGATGCCAGGAAAAAATGTTTTATTTGGTAAGTGGCATTAGCAACAAAAGGAAACTGATGCAGTGGCATAGCGTGGTGGATGCAGTCAAGAGTGCTGGAGCAGAAAATCGTACTGTGACCGAATTAAAAAAGAAGTGGTCAGACATCAAAGTTGCCGTGAAAAGGAGAGTCGCAGCTCATCGTCTGCATGTTAGCTCCACTGGAGGAGGTACTGAACTCCCAGAGCTCACGCCGTTTAAGCAGCGAGTTGCTGCAATTGTTGGTGACACACTCATTGCCAGCATTTTACCAGCGGGGGAGGGAGATTCTGACATCACCGCAGGTGCCGGTGAGTTTTTATTTCTTTTTTGATTACCATGATCCATACTCATGTAAATAATTTGCATGAGTAATAAGACAAACAATCAGGTATTAATTACTGTTTATTTACTTCTAGACAATAGTACAAAAGCTGACCCCAATGCTGAGGACATGGTTCCAGGCGATGATGGTGCTGCTTCTGTGCCGACCACATCTTCAGGTGTTGGCTGCTCACACACCCCTGCCTCGGAAACTGATGGGCGATCATCTGGCTGTGTGCTGACTGATGCAGTTCTAGAATCTCAAAATGCATCGGTGGATGTGGTGAGAGATGTTGCCATTGCACAATGGAATGTAGCCAATGAACTACGAAATATCAAGGCAGCATTGTGTGACATTAACCAAAAATTAAATGAATTTGTGAAAAAATAAATGATGTATCTGCTTACCTGTTTTTACATTGTGTTAATTACATTCATTCGACATTGTAATGCTCTCCGGTGTGGCTGATCATTTGGTGGTCCAGGCTCAGGTTCATCATACCGCATCTCTTCAGGTACAGGCAAGTTACGAATGAGTGCCATATTATGTAGAATGCTACATGCTTGCAGGATGCGACACACTTTCTGTGGACTATAGAGCAGCATTCCACCAGTCTTATCCAGGCAGCGCCAACTGCCCATAAACTGCCCTATAGTACATTCTACCACTGCCTGAGCACGAGAGTGGAGGTCAGTATAACGTCACTCTTGTTCAGTCAGTGGGTTGGTGAGAGGGGTGAGGAGCCACGCCTTCAGCGGGTACCCACTGTCACCTGAATAATCGTGTTATATGGTTACATCGTACAGATAATGTACAACTGTAACCGAAAAGGTGATAAATGTCTTATCTTACCGAGAAGCCAGCCATCACGCACAGCACCATTTTCAAGTTTGTTCCCCACAATACTATGTCTCAGGATGAATGAATCATGAGTTGAGCCAGGCCATCTCGCAACAACATTAATGAGGCGCATTTTTGCATCACTGATGATCTGCACATTAATAGAGTGAAAATGCTTTCTATTTACATAAACAAATTAATTCTGTGAAGGTGCCTTTACAGCAATGTGTGTGCAGTCGACCGCTCTGATTACATTGGGAAAACTGGACATTGCTGCAAATTGCACTTTGATGTTTGCCTGTTTAACTGTAGTGTACGGAAATCTTATATATCTGCTTGACAAGTGGATAATACCATCCCATACAGCTGGCATGGCACGACTCAGTGATGACTGAGAAATATCGGATCGGTCAGCCAGTTCATGCTGAAAAGCTCCTGTGGCTAAAAACCAGAGAGTGGACAAAACTTACAAAGGAGCAGGTAGAGCAAAATTCCTCAAAGTCTGCCTTTGTAAAGCCGGTGCCAGTTCAGCACACAGCTCCAAGAGGATCGCTCTTGGAAATCTAAACCGACTTAGAAGCCAGTCATCATCATGTGCCAAGAAATCAGTATGATCTCGGAATACACGTTCTCTTCTAAGCCTTCCATTTGCGAGGTCCTCTAGCAACGCTAAAGCAGCCATGCCAGTGGAATAGTTTGGCCATTCTGTGCACCATTATATTGTCACAGGTTGATTACAATCAGGTGTCTTAAATTTATGAACGATATGCAGTTAATTTCAGTGTATCTGATAAAGCCGCCGTCGTGGATGTGGATCTAAAGTTAGGTTAACCACACAGGAACAGTAGCACTGCTTTGATGCTGGGTGCCGCCAGTCTGCAAAACCGAGCGGAGAACTTGCGTACGACAGGGTATGAGGTACCGTGGAAAAGTGCGTGGCTTTACGCCAAGTGTAGGTTTTATACATCGCGATTTGTATGTGGAAACGTTCTTATGCAACATTTCTGTGCGTATGCGCCGTTTATACATGAGGCCCCAGGACTGTGGAACTGTGAGGAAGAAACATCAACCACTTTGTCAGCATTAAAAAAGATGTCATGTAAAAAACAAAAAAATTATACTGATTTTGGATAAACACTTCCACATTTCATAAATCAGCTTACTATAGCAGTTATGTGTTTCAAAAACTGTGTTTTAAAATATTGTTTAGACTATCTCCTGTTTTTGAATTTGTAACATCAATTGATCACATCTAACTAAATGGGTTGATGTTAATTGCAAACTCAATATCAGTCAGAACTTTTGGGCAATGTGTCTTTTTTCTATGCTGTCCTCTTTCATCGTGCGCTTGTTCAAATTACACTGTAATCTATATCTTTTGCAGATGAGTAGTGTAAGCATTTTAATGGAATTTTGCAAGATGTAAAATATCCATACCAGTCATACATGGCTCCAAATGGCTTTATTGGAAAAAAAAACAAGGTGCAAATGAAAAGCCAGTCAGCTTAGTGTGTGCAGTTATCGCTTTGTCTGCAAAAGGCGCACAAGCTGTTTCTTTTCTTGCTAGATCAATATCTCTCTCAGGCTGCTGTGAGTACTCCTGGATAGAATTTTAAAAAAATGCACATTTAAGCATTTGAGCTTTAATGTGGGGAGAGCAGTTTCATTTATGGGCGTAGAACTGCAGTTCAAATCATTAATGAGGCTCTCCTAAGTGTTTTAAAGTTTTTTTTTTTTTTTGTGTTTGCAGCTCCCAGTAGTCATTGAGATGGCAAAGTTCTCTTTCAGTAAATTTCCATGTGGTCTGATGCTTATTTTTAAAAAGTGAAGGAGCACTGAGATGTTCACAGTTACATAAAACAATTCTGAATCATAAAATAAATCAATCAAATAAGTGCAAGGATATTCAAGTTAACAGATTGATGTCCTGTAAGTGTATACTTCATGATTAGTGATAAAATTAATCTGGTTTCATTTAGTGTGGCATATTGTGACATAAAAGTATACATTTTCCATACGGTGGCATTTAGGAAAGACAATGTGAAACATTCACTTATCAGAATGATTACTATTGGTATGGCAGAGTTTGCAGTAAGCCTGTGAAGCATTTATCAAATGCCAAATGACTACATGCAAAAATCTGCTTACTGGCTGCTTCTAATGGCTCACAGCCATTGTAACAAATGTAAGTAGCAAGTTCAAGTAAAGGTACAGCTGCTGTCGCCAAAAAAATAAATAAATAAAAACTATTTGTGAATCAACTCTTAAATTCCAAAGGTTGTTTGTCAGTAAGTAAAAGCACAGTGGTGTATCTTGCCACTCTATCATTAATTCCATACACTTCCCACTCTTTTCTGAAGCCTGCCATCTCTGCATTTTCAAAATGTGCTCCTTGATTTTTTTTTCTCAATATGTGAACCAACACTTTCAAACCTATTAGAATACAGGGCCTAAGCAATTGAAAGTTCTAGCAGAATTTTAAATCACTAGTAATGGCATCTTAAATTGTGGCCTTATGGCTAAGGCATTCTATAAGAAACTGCAAGGTTATTGGTTCAGTTGCCACCACTGACTCATGATGCGACCCTGAGCAAATCACTTAACCTGCCAGGAGGTCAAATGTCTGGAAAAGAAAAAGCTTGAGATTTGTAAGCTCCTTTGGATAAAAACGTCGGCTAAATAAACACAATATTCTGGGCAATGATGCACTACAGAGGAACAGCTGGTGACAGTTGGTTGCCTGGTGTTTCTTTCCCTTTTTCATTATACTAAGTGATTTCCGAATAGGTGGTGAACACTTACATTCATTTACATGAATAAGAGAAACTCGCTCATAGTGTAGGCAGTGTGAACTACTACGATGCAGGTCTGTAAAACCACAAAGCTGCCTCTTCATTTCTCACCGGTGACTCACATTACAGCTAAGCTAACTCAATTTCAGTACGTTGGCTTCTTGTTAGCAAATAACTATCAGCAAAACTGTGCTATTAACTTCTGCTGATAACCTGTCTACAATCTGAGAGACAACAAAGATCTCTTAAGTCTGCTTTTCTTGCCATATTGACTTTGATTTAGTTTTGTGGCTAGGAATCTGTCAAGGCCTACTAGCATTTAAATCAAGGATGAAGATTTTTCTCTTAACATCCCAAAAGATTTTCTTCAGCATTATTTCTTTGTAATGGGCTGTATCATAATTGATTATGCTATGGCTTCTTCTTTTTTTAATCAACTTCTGTTTCCAAATTTCACTGTTATTTGATGATGTCAGGTCTTTTCGAAGCTCTTTCTAGACTTTGGAAGTACTACACTGTAAAGAATTTGACTGTAAATTGTGGATCACCGGGGCGTGTACAGCCGCCCTAACCCACAGGCACAGACAGGCAGGACACTAATTGCCACACAGCACACCTTCATTTATAGGTGGTGAAGCGCTTTCTTCACTCCCCACATGAGCACAATGTCCCCAAGACAAAGCATAGTCTTTTCCTTCTCTCTTTCTCTCTTCTCTCTGCCTCCACTCCACTCCCAGCAAGCTTTGTCCTCTTCCTCCCGACTCTGACTCTTCGAATGGAGCGAGGCGGCTCCTTTTCAGCTCTTGGGAGTGCTCCAGGTGGCTCATCAGTATTACCTGGAATAACTCCTAGGTATGGTGGAAGTCCACTATAGTTGTCAAGAGCACCCTCTGGATGCCACCACGGAACCCAACAGGGCTGTACCAAACCCCAAGTCCCAGCGGGAATCTGACAAATATGGGAGTAGATTCATACCTGGTGGCATGGACCATGGACTGTCTTACAGATAGACCTCAGTATGTGTGTCTCAGGAACTGCAGGTCTGACATTGTGGTCAGCAACACAGGAGCGCCGCAGGGGACTGTACTTTCTCCGGTCCTGTTCAGCCTATATACATCAGACTTCCAATACAACTCAGAGTCCTGCCACGTGCAAACGTTCGCTGACGACACTGCTATCGTGGGCTGCATCAGGAGTGAGCAGGAGGAGGATTATAGGAACCTAATCAAGGACTTTGTTAAATGGTGCGACTCAAAACACACCTGAACACCAGCAAAACCAAGGAGCTAGTGGTGGATTTTAGGAGAGCCAGGCCCCTCCTGGACCCGGTGATTATCGGAGGCGACTGTGTGCAGAGGGTACAGACCTATAAATACCTGGGAGTGCAGCTGGATGATAAATTGGACTGGACTGCCAATACTGATGCTCTGTGCAAGAGAGAACAGAGACGACTATACTTCCTTAGAAGACTGGCATCCTTCAACATTTGCAATAAGATGCTGCAGATGTTCTATCAGATGGTTGTGGTGAGTGCCCTCTTCTATACAGTGGTGTGCTGTGGAGGCAGCATAAAGAAGAGGGATGCCTCACACCTGGACAAACTGGTGAGGAAGGCAGGCTGTATTGTAGGCATGGAGCTGGACAGTTTGACATCTGTGGCAGAGTGACAGGCGCTGAGCAGGCTCCTGTCAATCACGGAGAATCCACTGCATCCACTAAACAGTATCATCTCCAGACAGAGGAGCAGCTTCAGCGACAGACTGCTGTCACTGTCCTGCTCCACTGACAGACTGAGAAGATCGTTCCTCCCCCACACCATGCGACTCTTCAATTCCACCCGGGGGGGTTTGGGGTAAATGTTAACATTATACAAAGTTATGGTCTGTTTTTACCTGCATTTTTATCACTCTTTAATTTAATATTGTTTTTTTATCAGTATGTTGCTGCTGGAGTATGTGAATTTCCCCTTGGGATTAATAAAGTATCTATCTATCTATCTATCTATCTATCTATCTATCTATCTATCTATCTATCTATCTATCTATCTATCT
>JANRMT010062837.1:48587098-48643556 GCA_026402145.1 Polypterus bichir lapradei
GTATAGAAATTACATTTTCTATGTGAACGTTCAAATTTCTGCCTCTGGTAATGTGACTCACTGGTATTACCAGTAATTAAAGAAAAATTGTTTTGTGTCCTCTGCAGTGTTAAGAGAGAAAGGCTTTGGTTTGGGATAAAATGAAAAAAGGTGTAAAGAAAGGAAAGTTGCATTTTTCTTTTATATAGTATAGAGAGATGTGTTCGGTGACGTTATGATCGCCTTTTGGGGAAAGTCGCGGTGGGTCTTGTGTAGACTGGTGAGACGTCTCTGCCATTAATCGGCTGTGATGGCACTGTCAGTCCTTCACTTGTGTGCGTGTCTTCATAATCCGAGCTGAGGACCTCATAATCGTATACGTGCAAAAGAAAGTGTGAATCGCCTTAATATTATTTTGCCGTGGTGTAGAAAAGGGGTCCCGTGTTTGCACTTGTCTGGGCTATAGCTCAGGGGGAGGATGAAAAAAATTAAAAGTGCTCACTTAGCGCAGTCAGCGTCTCAAATCCCGGCACAGCTATGCGCGCACGCCGGCTGCTCGACTTTTGCTGGGAAGGAGACCCCAGTTTTTGTACACACGTTCCACAAATGAGACACACGGGTTTACCGGCAATGTCAGTAAACATATACTCAGCCTCCCATCGGTTTTTAAAGGCTCTATGTTCAGAATCACCTTTTCTCTTTGGCATCGTGTGGGCTAGCTTAGCAATAACTTGTAGCATCATAAGCTAGACTTGATTAACGTGGTAAGTGTTCGGCAAGGCAGCTGAGGCGCTGGATTATGGGATCTGTAGTTTATTGTGTTACCAGCGCTTCATATCCCCGGGCCATTAATAACAATAATACAGTATATAAAATGATCTCGCGGGCCGGATATAATTACACGCCGGGCCGGATGTGGCCCGTGGGCCTTGAGTTTGACTCATATGGACTAAATAGAACTTGAAAAGAAATATTTTTTGGAACATCGAGCCCGCGTGCTATTGTGGTTTTGCTTGTGTGCTTCAGTAAGTTACCGTCCCCTCGCTCTTACTTTTTTACCGTTCATCTAATGAATACACTGAGTATGGCTTTACCAAAACAATCATTGATCGCGAATAAAGTATCCATTATTCATGAAGCTTCAATAGGTGATCTGTCTTTCTGTGTTAACCGCATGCGTTTTCATACGTCTCAAACTAAGGGGTTGCGAGGTTAAAATAAATCGAGAAGCGCGCGTACATACTTAGTGCATCCCCTCTCGGGAATCGAACCTCGGACATGGGTGCTACAGGCGAATGTTTTACTATTGTGCCATGGCGTGTGATTTATCTATTTGAGCGTAGCAGTGTAATTCGGTTTTTGTTCAGCACTCTTTGGAACTGTTGCTTTTTGTCTGCGCACTGCGTCAGTTCACGTGAGCCGCTGAATATGGTTTTATATGTCACTCGCTCGCTTCTAATTGTTTCGCTGCCTTCTTAATTATATAATGCATGTTTTCTAAAGCGCGTTTTGTAGCTCTTCCTGGCTTTCTACGTAATGCGTGATTACGTGAGAGGCGTGATGATGTCATACGAAACTCCGCCCCTCAAGCTGAACTCCATTACAGTAAATGGAGAAAAATAGCTTCTAGTTATGACCATTATGCGTAGAATTTCGAAATGAAACCTGCCCAACTTTTGTAAGTAAGCTGTAAGGAATGAGCCTGCCAAATTTCAGCCTTCTACCCACACGGGAAGTTGGAGAATTAGTGATGAGTCAGTGAGTGAGTGAGTGAGTGAGTGAGTGAGTGAGTGAGTGAGGGCTTTGCCTTTTATTAGTATAGATATACACACATACACATACATATATATATATATATATATATACACACATACATACATACACACATATATATATACACACAGACACATATATACATATATATACATATCTACATATATATATACATATCTACATATATATACACATATATATATACATATCTACATATATATATATATACACATACATACATACATACATACATATATACATTCACATATATATATATATATATATACATATCTACATATATATATATATATATTGTGGTCCCCGGCCGGGACGCCCAGGAGGACCAGAGGAGGGCTTGTACCTCCTCCAGACCGCGAGGGGGCGTCTGTCCTGGTTACGCTGGTGGCCTCGGGTAGGGGGCATGGAAGCCCAGCCCTGTAGGGGCCCGTGGCCACCGCCAGGCGGCGCCCCACTTCCAGACCATCATCTGCCACATCCGGCCGAGGCAGGAGCCCGGCCGGGACGCCCAGGAGGACCGGAGGAGGGCTTGTGCCTCCTCCAGACCGAGAGGGGGTGTCCGTCCTGGTTATGTTGGGGGCCTCGGGTACAGGGCTTGGAAGCCCAGCCCTGTAGGGACCCGTGGCCACCGCCAGGCGGCGCCCCAGCGCCTACATATCCCGAGAGCCCAGCACTTCCGCCACACCAGGAAGTGCTGGGGGGAAGACTTTGGGAGACACCCGGAGAGCTGCCGGGAGGACAGCCGGCACTTCCGCCACGCTGGGGCGTGGCCAAGGGAGGAATACCGGGAACACCTGGTGCTCATCCGGGAGCTGTATAAAAGGGGCCGCCTCCCTCCAGTCAGGAGCAGAAGTCAGGGGGAAGAGGACGGAGTTGGAGTGAGGACTGGAGGCGGCCAGGAGAGAAAGGCACAGAGACTGTGAGGCCTGGACTTGGGGGAATCGGTGCAAGAGGCACTGGGGTGTGAGTGCACGTGAACTGTAAATATTAGTTTAATAAACGTGTGTTGGGTGAAATATGCTGTCCGTCTGTCTGTGTCCGGGCCAGCGTCCACAATATATAGCAAAATCCCCGCGCTTCGCAGCGGCGAAGTACTGCTTTTAAATTTTTATTAAGAAGAAAAGAAAACCTTTTTAAACTGAGGGAAAATATACCAATAACTATTTGTTAAGGATCTCTTTGTATACCACGTTGTCAGTATCAGCACTCCAGTTGTAATATGACCAAGCTGTGTGAGCTTACTCTTGAGAATGCAACGTATAGTTGTCCAGGAGAAAAACAATCTTGCCTCAAATCAATGGCAACCTTTTGTAGGGTCTGTCCCTGAGACTTATTAATTGTCATCGCGAAGCAGAGCCTTACTGGAAATTGGAGGCATTTGAATTGAAATGGGAGATCAGAGGGTATAACGGGGATGTGAGGAATACATTCAGAGTGTGGAGAAACTCTAGAGTCAGCGTGTGTATTAACTTGTGGATTTTTCTGTGAGTATTTGGTGGCAGCGTGACGAAGTTGCTTCCGCAAGACCGCGTTAGCTGTGGAGCTCAGCTCGGAGCGAAATGAAGTGAATGAAATGAGGTGAATGGGAGGGGAGATGATGACGTGACTCCCCCACCCGCCTTAACTCTCAATCTCTCCACAAACACAGTCTCTCGGATCTCAACTCTCCTTTATATAAATCAGTAAAGGAGAGAGGACTAAACACTAAGGAAAAAGAACGGCAAGACTGCGTCAGGTGCGGAGCTCAGCTCGGAGCGAAATGAAGTGAATGAAATGAGGTGAGTGGGAGGGGAGATGATGACGTGACTCCCCCAGCCGTCTTAAAAGTCAGTCCCTCCACAAACACCGTCTCTCGGAATTTGCATAAGCACAGTCCTTCACCAGCAATTTTAACTTAGTTACAAAGTGATCAAAACTCTCGTTTATACCCTGCGTCCTCTCATTAAACTTGTATCCCACGAATATTGTATTAGTCGTGGGCATGACAAACGCTAGCGGCAGCCTGTCTATGAACTTAATTTAAACTTTAGGTTTACACCGTGCTTTGTTTCCGAAGTAGCTGCACTCATGAATATGCTTGTATGCGTCACTCGCTTCATATTCTTTTCCTACCTTCTCAATTGTGTAATGCATTTTTTGAACAGGTTTGATTCATCGAAGTGATCATTCGTACTGCGTTCAGTCAGTTCATGTGAGCCGCTCTTTTGTGTGATCTTGCGATGTCCACGGCTTTATTTAATATTAGCTAAGACCCGGCAATTTTAACTCTGTTACAAAGTGATCCAAAGTCTCGTTTATACCTCGTGTCTTCTCATTAAACTTGTATCTTGCGAATATGGTATTCGTCGTAGGCATGACAAACGGCAGCAGGAGCGTGTGTATAAACTTAATTTAAACTTACGGTTTACACCGTGCTTTGTTTCCGCAGTAGCTGCACTTATGAATATGCTTGTATGCGTCACTCGCTTCATATTCTTTTGCTGCCTTCTCAATTGTGTAATGCATTTTTTCTTCAGCGCTCTATGGAGTTCTTCCTTGTTTTCTATGTATTGCGTTCACAGTCAGTTCACGTGATTACGTGGGAGGCGTGATGATGCGAGACGTAACTCCGCCTCCCACGGCCATCGAGCTGCAGTCTATTACAGTATATGGATAAAAATAGGTTCCAGTTATGACCATTATGCATAGAATTTCGAAATGAAACCTGCCCGCCTTTTGTAAGTAAGCTGTAAGAAATGAGCCTGCCAAATTTCAGCCTTCTACCTACACGGGAAGTTGGAGAATTAGTGATGAGTGAGTCAGTCAGTGAGAGAGTGAGTGAGTGAGTCAGTCAGGGAGGGCTTTGCCTTTTATTAGTATAGATAATAGTGAACTGGTTCATGCCAACTCACTGTTCCAAAGACCTAGGCTCAGTTAACAGCCTGGTTATCATTTGTGATAACTTTACACTCTCTCCCTGCATTTGTGAGTTTCCTTCAACCTTTGAAAATATGTGTATGGTAGATTATTCTCCTTCTTTAAATGAGTGAATGAGTGTAGGTGGATCTGAATCTGTGAATGGTAAAATGGGACAATTCATGGTAATGTAATACAATATATAAGTATAATGGCACAGTGGGTAGCAGTACTCCTCATAGTTCAACTTGGGTTCAGCCTAACTGTGGGACAATGCCATCTGTAGAGTCTTTTTTTTCTTTTTATTCACATTACTTCCAATGCCAACTCCATTTTTTTCTTTTTTGTAGTAAATTTTTTATTGAGTGGAACAAATAAATAAACAAACAAATATAAATATTTTTTGAAAAGGAAACACAAATAAAAAGACAGTCTTCATACACCCCTGCCTGACTCCCCCAACCCCCACCTTGTGAGGATAATGATGAATTTATATACAGATTATGAGTAGCCGTGAGACAGGGTAGTAGCTCACCATCAACTCAAAAGTAAAATGTTAAAAAGAGAGGGGTCCAGAACAATATGTCTTCCATGTCACTAAACCAGCTACTCACTAAAGATTGACTTTTTAATATTAATATTGAAGAAAAACGACCCATTGATCTTTGTTACAGAGAGCTTGTGAAGTATCAAGTTATAAAAGAAAGACTTTAAGAAATCAGCAGAAAGAGACTTTACATATGCTAATAAAAAGCTAGAGAGAGAGAGCAGAGAGGCCTAACAGAAGAAATATGTTTCATGAGAAAGGAACAGCAGTAACATTTATTTCTAAAGCACCATTTCATACAAAACATGTAGTTCAAAGAGCTTAACAAGGACTTAAGGAAAAATACAATTGAAAACAATAAAAATAAATAAATAAGAAATACAAAAAAAATATATATAAAAAATAAAATAAACACAGGCGTACATGATACTGATAAACAAGTAAGTAAGAGAAATGGATACGTTGTCAAGTATTAATTAAATTTGTATGCTGTGATCAGATGACCATGGAGGCCAGGAAAATAAAAATCCCAGCCAGCAAGATGCAGGACAAAAAAAAAAATCTGCAGAGGCTTCAAGCTGAAAGAACCACTTACCCCCAGTAACCTTTCTACTAAACAAATATGCCAAAATTTGTCATTATTTTGTTTCTTGAACTGTTCTAGAAAATTAGATTCAGTGGGTTTCATCTAAAGTTGGAGTGTCCACATTCCTACCAACATCACAGGTAGCTACACGGTATTTTAATTAAATGGCAGTGGCACAAAGCACAACCTCGGTCAACCTGAAAGTAAACGTGAAAGTAGCTGAGGATACTACTGATTGCAGATGTATAAAGTATATGACATTGCAAGATATTATTGTATATAACAAGATATATGTTATATTATTAGAACTGGAACAAAAAAGAAAAATAGCAACTATGAGAAACCCAAACTAAATTAGGGGATTTTTAGCAGTTTTTTTCTTAAATGTTCCATGGTATTAGCCTGTTATACCTGTATTGGTAAAACATTACAGATTTATGTTGCATGGCAGAAAAAGGCCTTCTCACCACTTCTTTAATGCTTCACACTTGGAATAAAAAGTAAGTCAGTTTTTGAGGATCTAAGATAACAACTGGGAATATAAGGAGACGGGCACTTCAAAATATAAGAAGGAGCAAGATTATACAGAGCTTTATTAATGAAGCACATCCTCTCCCTGACACACTAATACTTAGTACTTTCAGGTAAAGAATTACTCAGCAAAACTGTGTTAATACTACTGGGGCTCCTTTATACCAACAGCAATATGCCTGCATAATACCTCACTGTGATTGTGACTGCCAAGTCAGTTTTCTTTTCATTTAAAAAAAAACAATTATATATATATATATGTGTGTGTGTGTGTGTGTGTGTGTATTAATTATGTATTTTTATATTTTATTTATATTTATTATTGTGTATTTATTTGTTTCAAGAGCTTCTGTAAAAAGCTAAATTTTCCATACAAACTCTATGAGGGCTGAATATTTTTTCCAAAAAACTCAGTTTTCTGAAAAGCACACAGTGCACTGGTTTCATACATAAAACATCTGTTGCTACATGCTGTGGCTGCAGTTGGCACCTGTTTGGCATCTCTGGCAGTAGTGGCTGCGCAGGTGCAGCTCGATGGCCAGCAGGAATGCACTGTGGGCTGGCTACCTCTCTGTCTTTGCACAGCAGTTGCAGTGTGACACAATATGGTTTGTACCTCTTGACATCATAATTGGTGGTCTTCCTAGGTAAACACTGCTGTAGGCGTATCAGCTACGCGAACATGTTCAGCACCACGATCAGCTGGGGACTGATAGGCTGATGTGGGTACCTCACTTTCGTTTTCGATATCCATCTCCAGATCACTTGCATCAAACTCGGAGTCCGATTCAGCGGTAATACATAAAAGGAGAATTTTGCTTTGCACATTTGCTTTATTCTTGCCATATGTCAATGCCATTTTACAGGCTGTTTGCTCTTCACTACTCATGCATGCACAGGGAATCAAGGTCAAATCAACAAAGCTATGTAACTTTCCTTCAAGCAAAGAGAGTTGAACTAAAATGTAAGGGCACGTTTTGTTTGCAGTTTACAGCCGATTACCGTCATCTACCCCTGAATTTCGACAAAAGTCAACATCAGCCCTGAATGAGCTAATCTATCTATCTGCTTTAATAATACTACTAAATAATTTCAATATTTTTCAGAAAAATAACTTTACGTTTCTATCTATCTATCTATCTATCTATCTATCTATCTATCTATCTATCTATCTATCTATCTGTCTGTCTGTCTGTGATGGAAAGTATTTTAAAATCAATTTTAAAGGACACAGATAAGCAATATAACAATTCTAAAATCGGTGAGATAGGCTCAGTCTTACTTTTACTGTTTAGGATACTTGCAGCTTCAATTCTGAACTAGCTGCAATCAATTTATGTCTTAGGGATTCCTATTAGGGATGCATTGCAGTAATCTAATCAGCTAAAAACAAAACATTTTTCAGCATATTGAAATGTTAAAGTATGTTATAGTATTTCATAAATAGAAAAACACACAGTTTCCGTATTATAGTTAATTTACAGTATTAAATTTAGATCCAAATCCTTAGTAACATATTGGTATGATTTAAAAAGCCAGTGAGTTTATTTCTAATATCCTCATTTTAATTTTTTTCCAACAACTGAAATTTCTGGGTTTTTTTTCCTTTTTTATGCTTACGAAAACTACTCATCCATTCTGTAATGCTAATAGGACATTAGATCACAAGGCGCAGAGGGTTTTCATTTGGTATACATAAGTAAAGCTGTATGTCAGCTGCATAGCTGTGGTGGTTCTCTTTATGTTTTGAAATGATCTAGCCTAATGGGAGCATGTAGAATGAATATTACAGTGGACTCAGAATAGATCCTTGCAGTATACTGTACATTATTATGGAACACCAACATGCAATCAACCCAACACAAAACTTAATAAATTTAAAAGAATTTTCCATCATTGAAACTAGTTTAGAAATTCTCAGTAATCTCTTGATTGTTTCTTTGAGAGTGATTTTCTCAACCTTAATATTGTTCATACACGGCAGATTAAAAAACTCCAGTTAAATAATTTAAACTCTTATATCTGTGGCTATTCATCCAAGAACTTAAAATTAAGGTAGAAGTTCACATCTTACCTTATCTAACTCAACTACTTCAGCTTATTTAACATTCAATCCGTTTTTCTTTACTTTTTCCATCTTTTCTTTTATATCACTGTTCAGCTCTCTGAGATGCTTTTGTAATACCTGTTAATTTTATTGTTTAGTTACCTTTTTCTGCTAAACAGTTCCTTTCTTTGATCGTGTCTTCACCCAGCTGTAATGTTAGTGTGGTGAAAGGTCATATTCCAAGAGGTTGCGTACTCGGTGTTGATAAGTTAATAACAGCACTTCAAGGGCATTGCATCATTTTTAAAGATATTTTGCTTGCCTTAACAGCAAACTATATAGAAGTTCTTAAAAAACCTCTTAGTAATAATACATAAATGTATGCATCCTCTTGTTTAAGAGAGACTAAGGTCTGAAGAGGAGGCCAGACCACTGAAATACACTTATGTTCACTCATAAGTAACCAATTCAGATAGATAGATAGATAGATAGATAGATAGATAGATAGATACTTTAATAATCCCCAAGGGGAAATTCACATACTCCAGCAGCAGCATACTGATAAAAACAATATTAATTAAAGAGCAATAAAAGCGCAGTGCAAGTTAAAAAATGCAAAGTGGAGAGTGTGAGGCAGGTATATCAGTCTATAATCTTGTGTAGTGTTAACGTCTACCCCCTGGGTGGAATTGAAGAGTCGCATGGTGTGGGGGAGGAACAATCTCCTCAGTCTGTCAGTGGAGCAGGACAGTGACAGACTGAAGCTGCTCCTCTGTCTGGAGATGATACTGTTCAGTGGATGCAGTGGATTCTCCATGATTGACAAGAGCCTGCTCAGCACCCATCACTCTGCCACAGATGTCAAACTGTCCAGCTCCATGCCTACAATAGAGCCTGCCTTCCTCACCATTTTGTCCAGGCGTGAGGCATCCCTCTTCTTTATGTTGCCTCCCCAGCACACCACCACATAGAAGAGGGCACTCACCATAATCGTCTGATAGAACATCTGCAGCATCTTATTGCAGATGTTGAAGGACGCCAGCCTTCTAAGGAAGTATAGTCGGCTCTGTCCTTTCTTACACAGAGCATCAGTATTGGCAGTCCAGTCCAATTTATCATCCAGTTGCACTCCCAGGTATTTATAGGTCTGTACCCTCTGCACACAGTCACCTCTGATGTTTATGGGGTCCGGGAGGGGCCTGGGCCTCCTAAAATCCACCACCAGCTCCTTGGTTTTGCTGGTGTTCAGGTGTAGGTGGTTTGAGTCGCACCATTTAACTAAGTCCTTGATTAGCTTCCTATACTCCTCCTCCTGCCCACTCCAGATGCAGCCCAGGATTGCAGTGTCGTCAACAAACGTTTGCATTCAGAGTTGCTAATAACAAAAAAAAAATGTAATTCATATTTATCAAGTGATACATATCAATAGTAGAAAGTATTTAATATAGCACATATTCCAAATAACACTACTCCTTAGAGGTGGACGAAACACTGGAGCAATGTTGTAAAATAATAAGAATAATACTTAGGCTTAAAATATCCATGCATCATATTAAATGCCTTTAGGCTAAGCCTTACACAATAATATAATTGCAAAAGACTGACATGAGAGAGAGTTTACTTGAAGCACAAATATCATAATTACATATTTTTCCAAGAGGACTTGTTACATAAGGATACAGCTGTTTAATTTGCATTCTTTACTAGAGACTAGGTAAGTTAAATGACCTGTTTACTGTTGCGAGTCAGTGTTTGGGATTAAACTCGCTTTTGCGGACACCTTGAGAGAAGACGTGTCCATACAAAATAAGAAAGAAAAAAATGAAAGGAGAGGAACAGACACAAACAGGAGCAGGCAGATGTCAGTTATTTAAACAGGCAGGAATCAGAATCCTGAAACAAAGAAAACCTGTACATCAATCCCACAAAAACAAAAGCAAATGTTGAAAAGCAAAAGGTACTCATGCTAAAATATTCTTAAAGAGCCATTTAGCTTTTAGTATTCTAAAGAGAAATTGGCAACTGGGATGACAACCTTAAACAACATGGACCATGGAAACATAGTGACAAAATGATGGCCGCCAAAAAAAAAAGAAAAAGAAAGAAAAAAAAAAATCACATTTATTGGCCAAGTATGCTCACATACAAGGAATTTGACTTAGTTTTCATTTTTTTTTTAAATGTTTAAATAGTAATGCTCTAATCACTACCCCCCAATGTGCAAATGGGATTTGTGAAATCAAACATCCTTGATGTGCCTGCTTATTTTTCAGAACTTTAGATGTTACATAAAATTTGGTTGATTCGAATCAATAGGATTCATATATATACTTATTTGGCTGAGGCCTTTATCCAAGGCAGCTTACAACATTTGAGTTACAATTGGCTACATTTCTTTTTGTTTTTCCAATTGAGGCAGGGGGGAAGTGACTTACTCATGGACACAATGACCTAGGGATTTGCTGTCCAAAGCCTTAATCACAATGCCACTGTACCTATAGGACATCAGTGTTGCCTTTCACATTTTTGGCTTATAATTAAATTTGTGGCTAGTCCACTTTTTCTGTGGTGGCCAAAGGGCCAACTCAAAAACTGTTGCCATAAAGAGAGAGGTAGTGATAGTTGGGAACTCAATCATTAAGGGGATTGAAGCACAATTTGTTGATTTTCATAAAGCATTTGACTCAGTTGATAGAGCTACCCTGTGGGGCATCGTGAGACTTTGTGGGATCCCCTCGAAATTGCTGGATATCATGGCTGGCCTGTACACTGCTACCGTGAGTGTTGTGAAGATTGAAAGCAGAACTTCTGCTTTTTTCCCAGATGATTCAGGGGTGTGTTCTTGCTCTTACTCTGTACAATGCTTGCATAGACCAGGTGTTGGGTAGGGTCATGGGGTCCAGCGGCTGTGGGGCATCTGATAGTGAACAGAGTTTCACTGTCCTTGACTTTGCTGACAACGCTGTGATCTTCGTAGAGTCAGTAGAGGCTCTTATCAGTGCTCTCGACAGACTGAGTGAGCAGTCTGAGTGCCTGTGTTTGCTAGCGTCCTTGATAAAAACCAAGATCCAGGCCTTTAATGACCTCTTGGGCACAGTCATCAGCAGTGTGTCTGTCTGAGGAGAGAATGTCAACTTCATCGAGATGTTTACTTACCATAGCAGCAACATTCCTGTCTCTGGTGATTCTTCCTATGAAGTCAGTAGATGGAGCATGGGGGGTCATGAGGTTGCTGGAAAGGGGTGTGTGGCACTCCCAATGTCTCTGCAAAAAGATGAAGGTCCAAGTCTTTAGAGTCCTGGTGCTTCGTGTTTTTCTATATGGTTGCGAGACATGGACACTATTCAGTGACATGAAACGAACACTGGACTCCTTCAGTACTGTGTCTCTTTGGAGAATCCTTTAGGTACTGCTGGTTTGACATTGTGTTTATAGAGTCCCAAAAGAGGCACATTCCATGCATTGTGAGGGAGCATCCGTTTCTGAACTATGTCCATGTGGTGCGATTCCCAGAATGAGATTCAGCTTGCAGGACCCTCATTGTTTAGGGCCAGGCCAAGGCTGGACCAATTCAAGGGGAGGCCCATGTAACACCTACCTGCAGCAGATAAATGGTCATTTTTGGAGGGTGGGACGGGACTGTGTGCCTCCCTGGGGGGTTACCAACTGGGACCCCAAGCTGTTTCGTTATGTGAGAGGTGCTTGCTTCCCAACCTGACCTGAACTGGCTATATACTGTAAAGGAGATATACCAGGAAAATTAATGGAAGGAATTATTAAGGATAAGATTAAGCAACACATGGCAAGAACAAGGGTTTTACTGAACAGTCAGCATAGGTTCAGAAGAGTGAAGGTCATGTTTTACTAACATGCTGGAATTCTATGAGGAAGCAACAGAAGGGTATGATCAAAGTGGAGCATATGATATTATTTATCTGGACTTTCAGAGAGTATTTGATAAGGTGCCAAATGAGAGGTTCAGCATCAAACAAAAAATAGTGGGAGTTAAGGGTGTTTTGTGTAGATAGGTACAAAATCGGTTCAGATGCAGGAAGCAGAGGGTTATGGTGTAAGGAACTTTTTCAGAATTGGCTGATTTTAAGTGTGGTGCTCCACAGAGGTCAGAGCCAGGGCTGCTGCTTTTTTAACCTATATACTGTAAATGATTTGGATAGGAATATAAGTAACAAGCTTAGGTTAGGTTCGCAGATTATTCCAAGATAGTCAAGTCAATTTTATTTATAGAGCTCATTTAAAACAACAGAAGTTGACCAAAGTGCTGTATAGCTTCCATAAAAACACCAAAGTTGGTGCTGATCTAATATAAAAAGTCGGACTATTCTAAAGCTTAGGGGCAACTATTGGAAAAGCACGATCCCATTTAAGCCTAAGTCTAGAACTTCACACGACCAATAGCTTCTGCTCAGAGGACCTCAGTGATTGTTAAGGAGAGTAAGGGTGTAAGAGGTCAGTAAGATGAAAGGAGGCTAAACTATTGAGGGACTTAAACAGTAACATATTAAGCCCAATCCTGTAGCGAACAGGAAGCCGGTGAAGAGAAGTTAAGAATGGTGTGATGTGGTTCTGTTTTTGTGTGCCTGTTAGAAGCCTGGCAGCAGCGTTCTGGACTAGCTGAAGACAAGCTAGGGATTACTGATTAACCCCAATGTTAGTTAATTAATTAGCATTTCAGAATCTTAGACAGAAACAAAGGGCTTCACCTTAGTTAATACCCTGAGCTGATAGAAACAGGATTTCACAATGGAGTTAATTTGTTTATCAAAGTTGAGGGAATCGTCAAAAATACAACAAGATTTTTCGCAAACTTTTTATAGTAGGTTGGCAAAGGGCAAAGAATAATTGCAGGAGCACAAGTAAGATCAGAAGGTCCAAAACACACAATTTCTTGTTTTTTTCATTGTCATTTAAACTAAGAAAATTTTGTGTCATTCGTATTTTAATGTCCTCCATTACATTCCAATAAAGGTTTAAGAGAATTTGTATTGATCTGTTTCAGTGGAAGATATATCTGTGTAACATCTGCATAGCAATAGGAAGAAATGTTGAGTTTTTTTTTTTAAATGGATCCTGAGGGCAACAGGTTCAGTAAAAAAAAGAATAGGCCTCAGAACAGATCCTTGAGGGACCCCACAGGTGATAGGAACCAAGGTTGAGGAGAGATTCCCCATGGTGACTAAAAAGCTTCTGCCTGTGAGGTATGATCGGAACCATTTCTAAGAAGTTCCTACATATCCACATACTACTCAAGATGGACGATAAGTATGTCATGGTCAGCTGTATCAAATGCTGCAATTAGATATAATAGCAACAAGGCAGCAGTATCACCAGAGTCACTTATTAATAAGGAATCATTTAGAACCCTCAAAAGTGCAGACTCTGTGCTGTGGTGTGTCTTAAAACTAGACTGAAATACTTCAAAATGCCATTTAAAAAGGTTTGTAGCTGTAGAATGAAAGCCTTCTCCCAAATTTTAGAAAGATGGGTCTGAAGTGCAAATGACCGTGTCCTAGAAACGCAAGACATTGAATGAAAATTAAAGATTACTTTATAGTGCTTCAGAGTGTGATCCTGGTTCAAAGCATAGGTGATCCATATATGCACTCATAGAACCAGATAATCATGGAATATAGCCTTCCAAATGTATCACTTGTAACAGACATTACTAGTGGATTATACTAAAAGAAAGAGGCATACAGTATGTCTGAAAACTGACTGTCTGTTCAGGAATGTATAAATTAGTGAGTGTGAATAATAAAGTTTTCTCAACATTCTGTTCAGTTTAACTATTCAGTTAAAAAATGTTGTTACTTTTGAATTTCTGTATAATGCTTTCAATTCCTTTATTATTTTGTTTTCCAGGAGCCTGAAAAAAAACTAATTTCTTTGAATAACGTTTCCTGAGATTTCATTAAGAAATCTTTAAAAGTTACATTGAAACAACTGTAAACTATATGTGCAATAGGTGAATATTGCACTTATTCCAATTTATTGTTATTACCTTAGAGAGAGGGTTGGGAGCATGCGCTGATTACAGCATGAACCACCTGGATTGGGACCCAAGTGGAGTCGTGACTTGAACAGTGTGAGATTTTTTACAGTGGCTGGAGTGCCAATCCTGCCACGAACCCCCAAGTTTTCCATGCAGGTTGGAGGACCTCCTTGCAGGGTTGGATGTATGTTAATGTCATATCCAGGACGAAGCAATTACAGGTTAAGGGCCCAATGGAGTAGAGTCACTACTAGCATTTGCGGGATTCAAACCAGCAACCTTCTGATTTCCGGTGCAGATCCCTAGCCACCACTCTACCCTGTTAGTTCCTTAGAGTAAAATAAAAAGTAACTGTTGCTCATTCCAGTAGTGTAAAAATATACAGCAACAATAATGTACAAGGCAAAATGTCACAGAAAAGAAATATGACTAGCAGTGACAATTTAAAAAGTCTGAATTAGCATAAGCTGCCCTAATTCTGGGTGTTCGCAAAAAATGTAATGGTTTACTTCATGAGGTAGAACTACGCAATAAACAAGAGCAGGTGAATAACATATTTGAAATATTAAAATTGTGTACTTCTATTTAAATGTTAAAAATCTAAATAATTTTGATTGTATGAAAAATTTGTCATTTTTCACACACTCATACATGTTCATAGAGGACCAGATAAACAGGTACATATTTGTAATCATAGGCCTTAAATATTTTAAAATGATACCCCAGTCAGTCATCTTCCAACCCGCTATATCCTAATACAGGGTCACGGGGGTCTGCTGGAGCCAATCCCAGCCAACACAGGAACAAACCCCAGGCAGGGTACCAGCCCACCTGCAGGGCACACACACCCACAACCCAAGCACACACTAGAAACAATTTAGGATCGCCAATGCACCTAACCTTTGTGGGAGGAAACCCACGCAGACATGGGGAGAACATGCAAACTCCACGCAGGGAGGACCCGGGAAGCGAACCCAGGTCTCCTTACTGGAAGGCAGCAGTGTTGCCACTGTGCCACCCCATGATACCCCACATGTTTGAAATATTATTTTATTCATGATCAGCGACATTGAAATACTCGTAGCATAAAACATCATTCCACGCACCTATATCAATTCCCTTTTCTTCAAAGTTCTGTGAAAAAGAGTATCTTTGACCCCTTTTTTCTCATTAGAGGATGGTCCCCTGATATTGACTGATGTAGAATGCTTAACTTCAAGTTCTTCTAATGATTTTTGCAGAAGACACTTGTTGGTTTACACTTTATCATAAGAATGTAATTTCCTGCATAAAATATGGTTCGAAGTGGCCTAAAAACGAAGTTTTTTTTGGATCTAGAGCACAAAAAAATGCAGAAAAACCCAGAAAAGCTTGCATAACAGATATCAAGACCAGTTGAATGGTGAAGATGAAACTTTGCACTTCCAAAATTGAGGTCTTTGGCCTATCCTCGAAAACAGTGGCTTGCCTATATGTAAAGGAGTAGCAACTGCCCCAGTAGCAGAGCTCAGATAGCAAAGAGTTTTTCCCACAAGTCAGAGTAGAGATAATTGTGAAATTTACAGATGAAGCAACTTTTTAGTTAGTCCTCACCTATGCATGTGAACTCTGGGATGTAACTGAAAGAATGAGGTTGTAAGTACAAGAAGTTGCGGTCCTTGACTTATTCTCAGTGATGGGTTAAGGAGCTCAGTGATATTTAAGGAACTCTAAGGAAAACTGTTACTTCGCTGAAATGAAAAGAGCCATTTGAGGTGATTTAGTAGATATAATAACACAGTACTCACTAGGTGAAAAATTCATAGACAAATCCAGGGCTCATTGGAAAGACTGCATCTCTCAGCTGGACTGCAAATTCCACAGGAGGAGCTGAAGAGAGATGCTGGAGACATGGGGACACAGTGTGTACAGCTCAGTGTGTTACCACCATCAGATTTACTAGGAATAGTGGATACAAATTGGGTGAGTGAGTAAGTGAGTTAAACGGACTCATACACAAACCACAAATGAACAGCCTATAACAGAAAGAACTGAAAGAAATGATTCTTAGAAACTGCTAATAAGCAGAACCCCAGGGAGAGCTAAGATAGGAAGTTATGCAATCAATAGGTGTGTTTTTCACTGTTCCATTTCTCACCTGGTGTCTAAGATGGGCATTGATAATAATGAGTATTCTTAAAAGAGTGATTTTAATGATCTGGCAATAAATATTCTAAGTGAAAAAAGCTGTATCTTTCAGTCTTCTTAAATCATTGCTGTGTATTGGTTGATGCTGTTTTATCTGGGATTATGTTCAGTGTTAATAATGCACATTACATAAGTATTTGTATAAAATGAATACCATAACAGTTTCAAAATGATCAATGGGCCAAAGTCTGTCCCACTAGCATTGGATGCAGTGATACAATCCAATCCTGACTGGCATCACTTCCTTGTACCAGGGTCATCGATAGTCATGAAACTATGGATGACGTAGGCAGTGACAGCAAGGGCTGGTATATCAATGGTTCTGTGCTTTTTATTATCAATAAAGCATCCAACAAAAGTACAGTGCAGACGTTTTCAATAAATTAGTCAATAAATAATCCATAAAAACAGTGTTCATGGTAGAGGTCAATACCATCAATAAAGAAATAATCCAAAATGGTTAAAACACAGTTAGTCAGCCTTCCTTTTAAAATGATTTTTGAGCATCCATACGTCTTTCTAAAGTACAGAAAATTTAGCATAAAGTTTAGTCTTTCTAAACCACATCATTGCCACTCACCCCTATGGGCTGCTCAACAGTAGGAGTTGCCATGCAACAAGTGCAGTTGTCTCTCAAATCGGCTTGTGTTTCTGACACAATCCTGTGGCCTTAGTGGGGAACCCTGTGAGCCCAGCTACTTTTACTTGTCCATTCTGAGTGGTTTGTCACTCCTATTCATTGGCCGCTTAGCAGGAGCGACCCTGCCCCATGAGCGCCATCCACTTACTCCTCTATGGGCCACTTCCCAACCATTTGCCTCCCCACTATTGCATCAGCTCAGCAACAATCCAGCTTCTTCATATTTCCTTCCTTTCTTTTAACCTTCATCTCTGCCTTTTTCATTTCTCCCAATCTTTCTCCTCTCTGTCCTACTTAGCCTCCTTTTATATTTCAGTGGTTGCAGGTGCCTAATTACATACCCTAGAGCACTAACGAGGAAATCATCTGAACTCCGCATGTCTGAATGTGAACCCGGGCTCCCCCAATTCCCTCATCAACACACCATGGCCATTCATCCATGCTAATGCTTGCACCTGTGCTCTAAGCACTGTTTTCAGAAAAACTCATGCACTGCTAAGGAATCCAAATGCAGACACAAGTCAATAGTATAAGGCCCATTCTTTCAAACACTTAATTGCATATCAGTATAACACTCATGTCCTTGGTTATGTTAAAGAAAAAACAGAGAACCCCGAGAAAAACACACAGACATGGTGGGAATATCAAAACTCCGTAAAACAACCAGACACAGAATCTGAGACCAAGATACTGAATAAATACAGTAAGTCGGCAGCGTTAACCTCATACAATATCAATACCCATTACATGAATACTGCTTTCCTGTATACAAGAGTGTTGTGCAGTTAATTTTAAGAGAAATACTGTAAATAATGTGATTCAATAGAATGAAATTCCCAAATCAACACAAAGCACTTTACATTTATAAGTATTCTGGTTCATGAATGACTCCAATGTTTAAACCATTGCTAAAGTTCAGGCTTTGTTCCTTTTAAATAAAGATTATTATTTTATTTGCTTTTAAAGAAAAAAATATAAAGTTTTCTCATATTTTCCTAGGGGAAAAAACACTTTTACATTAGGAAATCTAAATCAGTAAAGAAAACTACAGGAAAACCTCTGAAAGTATTTATAATTAGTATTTTGCGTTAGTGAAAAAAACTCTAGGTGACATGATTTATTATATTTCTATATATTCAGGGCATACACATTAAATACATAAAATTCCAGTTTTTCTCAAACAGAAATATTCTACATCTTTTTAACAGAATTGTTACATCCTTTAAGCTGACTAAAGGAAGTGTTGCAACATGGCAAAGTTTTGTTACAGTGAGCATTTCATTAAATATATATGCAACGAACTGTATTCTGTATTCTGGCAACAGCATCTCTCAACAGACCACTGCTTGGGCTGACCTCTCTAGTGCATTTTATCATTCATTAAAAATGCACAAGAGATCATTTATTTAGTGATAATGTGTTAATGTTTCATGGGGAATAAATCGATGCTGAGCTGTTTGGTTTTAAACTCTTGAGAATATGTGGCTTTGAAGTTGTTGTGTGTTAACCACTGAGACATTCCTTGACTCCTTATAGGCATTTAGATTGTATGTGGTTGGCATGAACTGAAGAAGTGTTTAAGGATCATTGAGTGAAATTTAAAAAAACTACTGACTTTCTAAAACAATGCATATATCCAATATGATGTTTTCAGGCAAGAAACATTAGATGTTTCCATATTCTCAACTTTGCTGTTTAATCCAAAGTGGTAGATAAATATCTCATCTGTAATAATAATGTTATTCAAAATAATTTAGCTTTTTCAGGATAAAATTTCAAACAGAGGTTAATATTGTATACTCAGTTATAGTTGAGCTTTACAGTTAGTGTGTTAAACGGGCAGATGCTTTAACTAATCAACTTTTTTTATTTGATAATTCATCAGTAATTATTTCTTAGTTGGTAAAAAGAAGGAAACACAGAGATGAATGTTCCACTTAGTAATTAATCTGGATTGGTTCTATTATCCATTGGTAGTGGCAAATAGTGTACATTTTTACAATATCAGAAATGTATATAGGTGGTGCAGTGGGTAGCACTGCTGCCTCGCAGTTAGGAGACCTGGGTTCGCTTCCCAGGTCCTCCCTGCATGGAGTTTGCATGTTCTCCCCATGTCTGCATGGGTTTCCTCCCACAGTCCAAAGACATGCTGGTTAGGTGCATTGGTGATTCTAAATTGTGCTTGGTGTGTGTGTGTGCGCACCCTGCAGTGGGCTGGCGCCCTACCGAGGGTTTGTTTCCTGCGTTGCGCCATTTGTTGGCTGGGATTGTCTCCAGCAGACCCCTGTGACCCTGTAGTTAGGATATAGCGGGTTGGATAATGGATGGATGGATAATGGAAGGAGAAATGTGTATATGGCATATATATTTCCAGAAAAGTTTGAAAAATTAAGCTGTTAAAGGTGCATAATATTAATTTGTTAAATGGTAATACAGGAGTATATCAAGGTAAGGCTTTCTTCCAAAGGAGAAGAAAAAAATAAAATTACAGTTGAAGCAGAGTCCAAAGAAAATAAGTTTCTGTAGTTCACACTCATTAGGAAAATGACCAACCTAAATCTGTCTGGCTTTAGCATGATGTTTTTCCAACACCTTCCTCAGCATTCTGCAAGCAAATGTTGATTACAGAAGAATAACATTAGGTTACACCACTGGTGATAACACATTTATTTTAAAGTACTCTTCCAGGGCGAGAAGGGATAACCTTATCAAAACAGCAATGACATTCAGCCCCATCAAAGTAAACACAGCAGGAATAAAGAAAGAGAATAATTTAGTAAGAGCCAATCATGGTAACTGTCATAATTATTAGAAGGGCAATAAGCTAAAATAATAAATCTTCCATATTGCTTTATGTTCGGAGACTTCTTAGACTTCATTTATACTAAAAGTATATAATACCACTTTTGGCGACCCTATTATTAAAATTAGTTGATATTTATAGTTGTTTTAGTTATTCTGGGGATTCTAAATCCAGTGTTTTGTGACTACAGGTTATGCTGCAGCATACAAAGAACAATAAGTTCTGAAAGTTAAAGCCTGACTAGGCCATATATGACTTTATACTGTAAGTCGAAATGTCTTTAAAATAAGCTGTACACCTAAAAAACAGCGGTACTTTAAAAACTAAAGTTATACCAGCATACTTATGGGATCTACGTAAGATCTTTTTTATTAATTGTATAATAATCCAAAAACTTCTGAAGCCTGTAAATATAACATTATAATTTCTGTAACCTGCATATTAAGAAACAGCATTTATAATTAGAAGTGGAGGAAAACAATCAATACATTGGGTAGTTTCCATTTTATTGAGGTAAAAAAGTTAATGTTATATTTTATAACATTTTTGGGTCATGTTTAATTTCTGGATGTGTTAGTTTTGTAATTTTAATTGTTATTTTTAAGAGGTAATCATACTTCTGTTTCTTTCATTTGTATTTAGCTAGATATGGAAAGGGGGTGGCGCAGTGGTAGCGCTGCTGCCTCGCAATTAGGAGACCCAGGTTCGCTTCCTGGGTCCTCCCTGCGTGGAGTTTGCATGTTCTCCCTGTGTCTGTGTGGGTTTGCTCCGGTTTCCTCCCACAGTCCAAAGACATGCAGGTTAGGTGGATTGGCAATTCTAAATTGGCCCTGGTGTGTTTGTGTGTGTCCTGCAGTGGGTTGGCACCTTACCCGGGATTGGATTCCTGCCTTGTGCCCTGGGATTGGCTCCAGCAGACCCCCTTGACCCTGTGTTCGGATTCAGCAGGTTGGAAAATGGATGGATGGATAGTTATGGAAAGGCTAAAGTATCAGTGTTAACATCTTGGACTATTAGTTTTGGCTCATTTTGGCTTTGGTGATTATTGCTGTGTGTAATGTGGATTTAAAACTAAAATAAACTGATTTAGAGATTGCATAAAGTGCACTTGTTTTGTTTTGTTAATGTTCTTTTTCTGTTGTGTATTTATAACTCTAGAATTATTATAGTTGTATGTTACATCTTTTAAGAATAAGTAAAGTTTGAATTGAATATTTAAAAGAAAGACACAGTTTTGTAATGAGTAAGCATTATGTGGTGTAAAAGGTATTGCTTTGGGAGACTGGATTTGCTTTACTAATATGAACAGTGGCGTTTTGATGTTTATTTAACTTCCTCTGCAGCTTCTCTAAGATATTCTATTAACTACTGACTCAGGATGTGAGGTTTGTTGTGGTGGTAGGAGGGGAATGAAGTTTCTTCTTATGACGTTATTTTGAAGTGACATAATCTGTAAATGCACACTGCCACATTTGACATGGTTATGAAGTACTGTGCTTGAAAATGCTTTACTCTTCGATATTCTATTTGTGATGCCTGAAGCATGGTTTTAGTTATATGAGCTCTGAATATCATAGACAGAAAATCTTTACATTGTATGAACTCCTAAAATGGGGACAAGATGATTTTGGAAGACTGAGTACAGCTTACCCCTTTAGGAAGCAAGCCTAGGGGATGAAAGGCTGGTTTTATGAGCCTCAGTGTTAAGAGGACAATGAAAAGTCAACTTATGAGCTGGATTAGTGACACAGAGAGAGGACAGAGACATGGAGAGAGCTGACAAAAAAAACAGAAGTGATGGCAATCTTTCCACAGAGAATAGTGATCAGAAAGGGACAAACAGAAACAATGACCTAACCAGAGATTTTGTGTAACTACTAAGATTATGGGCCTCCTGAAATTGACATATTGAGTGTGTGTTGATCTTTGTCTGTTTTCACAACTGCAAGATGATTCAGGTTGACATGGTATGAAGTCACATCTGTATTTTGCTATTGGTTTTTGTTACTATTCTATGTATAGATTAAAATCGCTTTCCTGCTTGTAAATTTTGATCTATCTGTGTCACCAACATCTGGGAAAATTAGGTCTTTTCTCAGCTAAGTCAATCAAGGGTGCACTCAAAAAAATGAACTTCGTGATTTGTTTGAATTACTAAACTAAATTCTCTAAATTTAAATAACTGAGCTGTGTTTTAAGCAAAAACATAAGGCACTTTAGTAACATGAAAATGAATAAAAACATTATTGTAAACACTTTTGCCACCTTTGTTGTGTTTACAAAACTGCATTTAGTAAATCGCACAAGGCAAATATTATGGCTTGTTGTTGTCCATTAAGGGTTTCCGTAGCTCAGAAGTTTACACATGCTCATAAGAAGAAAATATAGAGTTATCCACTCCCAGTTCCTTACGGAAATGCCTATTGGAACACATGAGAAGGGTTTGCATACTAAAAATACTTATCATTTACCTGAATGAGGATCCTGAAGACATCATAAAAGACTACCTTGTAAGTATGCAAACACATCTTTATTGTAAAAGGCATGCTTTACGGAGCACACTTTTCCAAAACGTTTTTATTCCATGGACCAGAAATCTGTAAACATTTTCCCACATGTTTATGTGGGTTTACTCCGGGTACTCCAACAATTCAAAGACATAGAGGTTAGGTGAATTGGGGATGCAAATTTGGTCCTGTGATATTTGGGTGTGTGAGCTTCATTGTCTAGCTTGTTTGTCTTGCTTGTCTGCCCTGGGATCAGCACTTGTTGGACTGATTGAGTGCGTTTAGAGGTCTTGGGATGAAACTGCTTCTGATCCTTGAGGTCCATGCAGGGAAGGCTCTGAAGCATTTGCCGAATGGGGAAAGTTCAAATAGACTGTGCTCAAGGCTGACTACAATCCATGCAGATACTGGTAGCTTTCCTGAGGCAGCGTATGCTATAAATGTCTTGCGGGGCTGGAAGCTGTATCCTAATCATCCTCTGCGTTCTCAACACAACTCGCTGTAGAGCCTTCCGAACAGCTTCTGTGTAGCTATGATACCACACTCAGATACAATGGGTTAAAATATTTTGAGTTTTGCACTGAGAGTAACAACGCTAAAGCAGCTGTGGTATTTGGAATAGTTTAGTCATTCCATGCATCATTATATTGTTACAGGTTGATTACAATCAGGTGCCTTAAATTTACAATCGTTAATTTCAGGGTATTTGATAAAGCTTGCATCATGGATGTGAATCTAGAAAATAAAGGGAAACCACACAGGATCAGCAGCATTGTTTTGATACTGGGTACGCCAGTTTGCAAAAACAGGCAGAAAATTGCATATTCAAGGGGGATTGGCTGCTGTGAGAATGTGTGTGGCTTTATGCCAAGTTTAGTTTTTATACATTGTGATTTAAGAGTGGAAATGGGCGTACGCACCGTTTATACATGAAGCCCCTGCTCTTACCAGGTTTGAAGTGTATCGCTTAATTTGAAATCTAAATAAAACTGTTCAAGTATCTTTTTGCAGTCAGTCTTTCAGTAGTGAGTCACCAGTCTATGCTAGCCTAACTACCAAAGCATGAAAAGCAATTTACACACTTTTACTTTTGGCCGGATTTTATTTTAAAAAATGCCTCAGAAACAAGAACTCAGAAAGAATCTGTTTTTAAAATGAAGTATTGCTGACATGTGTTATTAGTAATGATTTGTCTCTTTTGAATTTTTTTCAAAGAAATTGCAGACAGCCAGGAAGCCATGAACCAGACAACCATAGGCATATTCGTCATCATACATGAAGGAGCAGAACCCACTGATGACTTTGATGATGTTGGAATAATTATGGAAGGTGTTGAAATGATGCACAACCTATACAACATTGCAAATGCATTTGCTATTTTGTTTGGCACAATGGATGCACTGAATTTGAGCCACCCACAAAATTTGAGATATACCTTTGAGGTTCTGCAAAAGATAGTGATGGGACTAGATGGAGCCAAACTATCAAACAAGGCCCAAGTACTAAAAAACAAACTGTTTGAAGCGACAGCTTAGGCTTACGAGATGCAATAAGTGTTGCACACCACAATTTATTTGTGTTTATTTATTTTTTGTTGTTCTTTTTCTAACTAATCCTGTTTAAAGGAAAAATTTAAGGCACTTTGTTTTTTTTTTTAAAAAAGGGACAGGCTGTTTTTTGTTGCCACCACTGTTAAATGTGATTTCAGCCTATTTTCCATGACTTTTATCAGTGTTATAAAGACCAATATATCATTTTATATAATATTTTTTTTATTTAATGTTTATATTGTTGCTTTATATAATTAAACTTTGTATTTTGTAGCTTTGTTAATAAATGCAGTTTAAAAGGCACCACAATTGTCGGTATTTTATATAGGTGAATTGTATGGAAATATATATTGTTAAACCAGCTAAATAAAAAGCAATCCATATTAAACAGATCACTTAGTGGGGGCTGTTCAAAATAGTTCCATTAGTACTTCTAACTACAGCTAAGTAAAGACAAAATGCTGTGATATCACTTTTATGTTAATTCATTTAGTTCATTCTACTAAACATTAATTGGTCCAGCAAAGTAAAACGATGTTGAGATTGCGTCAGTTAATTTAATTTGTTGAACATAAAAAAATCACTTCATCTAACTTGACCACATTATGTTGACTGAGTGTAAGATGTTTAAGGAGATAATACTACAAAATATTATTCTTAGTTTACTCAACTCAGTTGTGTGGAAATTGTTGACATAACTCAGTTAAGCAAATTCAGCAAGAAATTTTTTTGAGTGCTTAAGAAATAAGCCACAGTACAGTCATATCTGGGTGAAGTCTTAAGAAAGTCAACTATAGTCTTTGATGCAAGTTCATTGCAACTGTGAACTGGATAATCTCTAAAGGCTGCTAAGTGTATAACGAGAGACAGAGGTGTAACATAGAACTGTAGTCTATAGGAAAAGAATCTGTGCATTTAATAGAAGATGATTTAAAAATTTCCAGAAAGGTGTCCCCAAAAGTCTTCCCATGATAAAACAACTCTGGTTTTATAAATGCATAAACACTAGCCCAACAAATCACTGTTCTTTTGCTTTCTCCTTTTAAATGCCCATTATCTCCTGATTGTCTAAAATACAATTTAAGCGTCTGTTGGACACACACAATCCCTGATGCAATCGAAACAATGTTTAGGCATTTGAATCTTTTTAGTAATGTGATAATTTGTGGTATGCCATCTTTGGGAACCTAAAAGCAATATGTGCCTAAAAAAATTCTTCCAATAGATCATGTTCATCAGATATTAGTACTGCTACACAGATTCCTATTCTAACACTCTGTCCATATCCATTAGAATTTGGATTCATTATGTCTTCAAAGTGTAATATCCAAGAAACAGATTTATATGAAACACATAATTTACATGCCATGACATATTCAAATCAAGTACTCTGGTACATAAAAAACTAGGGTCGTCTCTCCAGCGCAACTGATAGGAGCTCTTAAAGAAAAATGTATACTTAATTTATTATTTACAAGCTGATTTACAGTTTTTCTCGATTGCTAAAACACTAAACCCTATTGTCTGAACCAAATTCTCAGTTGCCTGAACCCACTTATTGAATCAGTCACACTTTTGGCAAAACCATAAGCACTTTTCACCTGTTTAGACACATCTTGTCAACACATTGTCATTGTGATGCACCTGTGTTGCATAATGGTGAGCACAGGTGGCAAAAGTCAAACACAATTAAAGCTCAGTTGTCACCGGTTGAACACAACAACTCAAAATTTATCACACTTGTGGCTAATGATGTGAGGGTACATATAAGCCAGAGCACTGGTTTGTGAGGCACTACAATGGATAGAAATCTAAGAAGAGGAGTTCGTGTGAGAGGAGGTCGAGCAGGTCAAGGTGGTCGAGGTGGTCAGCGAGGACAAAGAACAGTAATATCTGATGAAATCAGAGCTACTGTGATTGACCATGTTCTTGTCCATGGTATGACAATGAAGGAAGCTGGACTAAGGGTACAACCAAACATCAGTAGATTCACTGTGTCCACCATAATCCGAAGATTTAGAGAAGAGAACAGGTAGTTACCTTTTTTGACATTTTAGTATGTAAATGTTGACAACAATTACATATGTACAATGACTGTACTATATACTGTACCACAGTAAACATGTTTCAGTACATCACTGTGCCAGTGTACTGTAGTATTGTAATGGAGGGTTAGTCTGACTGTTTGTAGGCCTATTCCATGTATGTATTTTTGTAAGTGCATTTTCTCTTTTTGTAGAATTGAAAGACTGCCACATGGGGGTGGTAGGACATCTATGTTCACCCCACACCAAGAGACCCTAATTGTCGACATGGTCCGTGAGAACAACACCATTAAACTGCGTGAAATTCAGCCGGATCATTGAGGACCATGTGCATTTTGAGGGTATTGACAGTGTCAGCCTCTCTACTGTTGACCGTGTCCTCAAGCGCAACAGACTGTGCATGAAACAGCTGTACAGAGTGCCCTTTGAACGCAACTCTGATAGAGTTAAAGAGCAAAGATTCCAGTATGTACAGGTTGGTATATATCCAGACACATAAATGTTGGTTACTGTAAGTAGTGATTTACTGTAGTTGGCCTACATCACTTACAAAAATATATATCTATTCCTATAGAGAGTTTTTGAACTGGATGCAATGGAAAAACTCCATGAATACATCTACATGGATGAAGCTGGGTTTAATCTCACCAAAAGGAGAAGGAGAGGCTGTAGTGTGATTGGCCAACGGGCCATTGTTGGTGTTCCTGGGCAGCGTGGTGGCAATGTCACACTGTGTGCTGCCATCAGCAATCATGGTGTTGTCCACCATCAGGCCAACCTAGGGCCCTACAACACTCACCAGCTCCTCATTTTCCTCAATCACATGCGAGATGCTCTGTTAGGGCAGCAGGATGAGCAGCCCATCTATGTCGTTGTTTGGGACAATGTGAGTTTTCACAGAGGCCTCCAGGTTAGAGAGTGGTTCAATATGAACCAAGGTTTTATCAATCTTTGCCTTCCACCGTACTCCCCTTTCCTGAACCCCATTGAAGAATTCTTCTCCTCATGGCGGTGGAAGGTATATGAACGCCAACCTTATACCAGGGTAAATCTCCTGCAAGCCATGGAACTGGCCTGTGGTGACATGGGTGTGGAGGCATGTCAAGCCTGGATACGGCATGCCAGGGGTTTTTTCCCCCGTTGCCTGGCCAGAGAAAATGTGGCCTGTGATGTAGATGAAGTCCTGTGGCCTGACCCAGTACGGAGAAATGATGCTGTGGCGGAGTAATGCACTTCTTTTCTTTGTACTTCATTTGTATATTTTTGTGCTTTATTTTTACGTACAAGTGCTACATGTAAATGCACAGAATTTCTGTTTTTTTGCAAATTCTTTTTTCTATGTACAAGTGTTAAAAATGCCCAGGTATTTTGTTTTGCAACATGCATTTAGCCTAAATAAACATTTATTTCTACCGCTTCATGTCCTGAGCATTGTGTTTTCCTTTTTTCTATGTAGTGTTTAGTGACTACTCAGTAGAGTATTTAATTTAGATTGACTTGAGGCATGATTTGACAGCATAGTTCAGTTTTGAGCACAGATTGAACTGTTTTGGGGTGAAAGTTTGGTTTTGCAAGAAGAGTCAGAGGTTTTGTGAATGTAGCTTGAAAATTGGGTTTTGTGTTCACAGTTTAGGGAAAAGGAGAGCAGCTTTCCAGGAATGTGTCTTAGCAATCGAGAAAAACTGTAATCAAAAAGAAAGTTGAGAAGCAAGAAACCTCAACAAAGGTTACACATCAGATTTGTCTGCAGTTTTCAGAAGCTTCTCCAGGCAATTTTTGCTCCTGTCCTATTCAGCCACAATTCACATCAGCAAGAAATGCAACAAAGCTCTGTGAACAAAACAAAACTACACTGTAACTCTTAACATAAGTAAATCATTAAATAATAAACACAGAGTCAATAAGGTGTGATTGTATACACTGATTCCTAGTTTGTGTATGAAACTAGAAGGATAGGTACAGTATATCCCTCATGAAACAGGTAAGGTTAGTGGGTTAGTAAAAGCAATAAATAAACTTTCAAAGCATTACAGGTTTCTGCAAAAAAAAAAACTACTACTAAGATTTTTAGTTACAAATTGGTGGACATTGTTTGCTAAAGCATATGCAAAATATGTTATGGTTATCAAAAGATATGAAACTATAAAACTAAAACTTTGTTATAAAATTAAATTTACAAGCATTAAGATACAATAAAGATTCAACATGCATAACAAGCTGTATATCCTATTGGAAAGACCATGGATATAATCTGCTTCACAACACATTTAGGACTAGGTATACACAATACGGCCTAAAGTATGTGGAGTTGTACTTCAAGTAGGGTTCCTCCCCTGGCTGGCATTCAGTTCCTTGCTTTATGACCTTTTTGTCATTTTTTTATCATTTCTGTATGTTAATGTTATTTTTCTAAATTAACTGCTATTGTTATTTATGCCTGTATTAAGTTCTGTGTGTTTTGTGGGTTGCTCCCCAAAGAGGCAGGGCCACCTATCCATCACCGCGAGGGACTGGCATCTGTCTTATAAAGGCAAGAGAAAACCACGGTTCCTTGTGGTTCATCTGGATGCACTTGTGATTTGATGTGGAGATTTCTCTTGATTTCTTTGTTTCGTGATTACCTTGGTTTTTGAAGCTTTGCTGTGTATTTTTTTTACTATGCCTTGGATTACTGTTTTGGGATTTTGTTCACTTTGGATTACTTTTGTCATTTCTGATAATTTCATTTTGCCTTTTGCGTTCAATGGAGCATCTTGTTATTACAGAATATTTTTGCATTAATGCATGTTTTATTTATAAAGATTCTATGTGGCTCCCTATGTTACTAGGCTGGTTTTTTGATGGTGTTTCCCTTTTCCTCTGGGCATTTTTAAAACTGTTTGGGACTTATGTGATTTGGGACTCACAAGGGACATGAAATGTTGACACCCCTCTAAATTATTGAGTTCAACCTTTGTTAACAGGTGCATAAAATCAAACATTGACTCTCCATTGACTTAAATTGGCATCAGAATGGGTCATACTGAAGAGTTCAGTGACTTTAAGCATTGCACTGTCATAGGATGCCAACTTTGCCAGAAATCAACACATGAAATGTCTGCCCTGCTATATTTTCCTGGGTCAACAGTGTTATTATTGTGAAGTGGAAGCATCTGGGAGGAACAACAGCTCATCCACAATGTGGTAGGCCATAGAGCCTCAGAGTGCTGAAGCGCCTAGAGCTTAAAATTGTCTGTCCTCTTCTCCACCACTCACAACAGAGTTTCAAACTGCCTCTGAAGCAAAATTAGCTCAAGAACTATGTGTTAGGAGCTTCATGAAATAGGTTTCCAGGGCTGAGCAGCAGCACACAAGCCTAAGATCACTACGCACAATGCCAAGCATCAGCTGATATGGTGTAAAGCACACCACCATTAGACTCTTGGAGCAGTGAAAATGTGTTCACTAGAATCATGAATCATGCTTCAGTATCTGGTGCTGGTAGTCTGATCGACGAATCTGGGTTTGGAGGATTCCAAAAGGGCACTTACCTTCTGAACTGCATAGTGCCATACTGTAAAGTTTGGTTGATGATGTATAATGGTCTCTGGCTGTTTTTCAGGGTTCTGACTAGACTAATTGGTTCCAGTGAAAGGTGCATAATGCTACAGCACAGAAAGACATTTTAGACAATTGTACGCTTTCAACTTTGTGCAAACACTTTGGGGAAGGCTCTTCTCTGTTCCAGTATGACTGCATCCCTGTGCACAAAGCCAGGTCACAAAGACATGGTTTGAAAAGTTTGGTGCAGAGGAACTTAAGTGGCCTGCCCAAAGTCTTGACCTCAAAACTAGTGAACACCTCTGGGATAAATTTGAACATCAGTTATTAGCCAGGTCTTTTCGTTCAGTAGCGGGCACAAATTCACACCAACACACTCCAAAATCTTGTGTAAAGCCTTCCCAGAAGAGTGGAGGCTCTTAAAGTTTGGAAGTGGGGCTAATGGTATACGGGCAGCTCCATAATAATGCTCATTGTTTTGAAATGGGATGTGAAATGGTCAGGTGTCCAAACATCTTTGGCCACATAGTGTATGGTAACTGAAAAGAATTACTGACACATTTCCAGTATTCTGTCTTAAAATAAATAATCTTCTGCCCTTAAAAACACTAACTGATACCAATCAATCGACAAATATATGTGGAGAACATGCACACTCCTTGCAGACACTGATCAGTGAATTCAAACTTGCATGTGTCATACTGTATGATGAGGCAAGAAAACTAGCTCTGTGCTATCATTCTGCCCATGTTAAAACATCAGTACAAAATGATTAACATTTAACACAATTAAGATGAAGTGTGCATAAATAACATTTGCTAAATACTGTCATTATCTTTCACTAGACAATTGGAACATGTATGGATGCAATAATACAGACTGAAAGCAGGCAATATATTTACAAAATATCGAAATAATTTTCCTAAATAACATGATACAAAAATCAGCATTGTGAAATAACTAAATACACTTTTGCAAAATAATGCAATAAAAAGTTTTTGGAGTGTTGGGAGCAAGCAACTGAAAAAATGCTGTCTTCTGTATTTAATTTAAGTTTACTAACCATGATGTATGCAATGATATTGTGCTCAAGGAGTCCTAAATTTTTGTGCCGAGTTTTCAGTCTGTAATCTCATGTTTTTTTTTTTTTTACTTTATTATTATGTAACTTGACAAAACTGATTAAAACTAAAAATAGGTGAGCTCAACTGTCTTTTTTGTCATGCTAGCTTTTTTTTCTAAGCAAAACCTGAGGAGTGTTCATATTTTCATTTCTTAATCTGGAGAAGTAATCCAGATATAAGGTGAGCTTTCGATTCCTGCAGATGGGTGAATGTGCAGTTTTGTTGTTTTTTATTTGCTTTCTAATTTTCAGTAGTTTAATACATGAGAATGTGTTGTATTTTAAACCATTAAGAAGGCCTTTCACTTTAGTCATCCTTATTTTAAGAAGAGCTGCTTTATCTTATCACCTCTTTACTTAAGAACAGAAGTTATTTCTAAACTTATCTACATTAGTGTTATTGTCATCTCTTGAATCTGACGTTCTCAAGTCGTTCTTAACTTTGGCTTTTAAATAAGCATCATCAGCAATAGAAACACAATTTATAACTGTGGTGAAGAAAATTAGGAGTCCATGGTGGTGGGTGACTTTTATTAAAAATAGTGGGACTCAGGCTTGATGGTTGAGAGTTCATGCTGCTGGAAAGCCATGCAGCTGCAGAGTGTGAAATGAGGAAATTGGTTGATTGCTTGTTCTTGTGCAAATGTGATCAATGCAGCCATTCCTCATTGATACTCTGCATGACCTGCATCCGCAAAGGTATAAAGAGTATAAGCAGGATAGACAGAGGATAAAGAAAGGGTTGAGTAAAAAAAGAAAGGTCAGAAAAAAAGAAAATAAAGGTAGAAAAATCAAGAGAGATTTCATGAAGAGGCAAAGAGCAAAGATCGGGAGTGTGAGCTGTTGCAGTGGACTGGAGGCAAGGTGGTTGGAAGACTCGATGCTCCAGGGGCGGGTTGCTGTTGTTGAGCATAGAGGGAGCAGGAGCAGGAGCAACCACTGGCTTTGCAGATTGTCGACTGATGCCAAGAAATGGTGGTGGGATGATAAAGTAGGGCTTTGGATGTCCCAGCAGCAACCAAATGAGGTGGCTGGGATAGAAACCGATTGATGGTGGACTGTGCGCAGTCCCACTGGGCGAATGAGGGAAGATAACAAATAGAGAAGCACTGAGACAAGGACAAGAGGAAAAATAATCCAGTTTTAACTCTGTGTTTTTATTCTTGATTTTTAACTCTGATTGATGTTTTTATTTCTGAATAGGTCCCACATATAAGCACTGGATTTTATGGATTGTTTATTAAAGAATGCACTGCATTATTTATTTGGGCACTGCCTACTGGAAATAAGCCATACTTTGCATTTCTACACTAAAACGTCTTGTTTTGTGTCCTGATTACACTAGACAATCCTCAATTAATGACTGTTAATGTCCTGGAAATGGGTAATGTCAAGGCTGCAGGGACCTAGGGCATCATAATAACAAACTGAGTGATATTTACAATACAGTTAAATATAATAATGTTGAAAGGATGAGAAAGGATATTATTTTAATTTGGATTTTTTTTTCTGAGTTATTTGGAACTCATCATAATAAATCATTTTCTACAGCCTATGGTATATGATTGATGGAAAAGGATTGAACCATAAAGTGAGGCCTCAACTAATGGAACAGTGTTAAAATCTGTAAGCCAAGTTTCAGCAAGAAAACAGATAACTGACTTTGTGCTTAAAATAATGTAATTAATTAGAACCCTACCTTCTAAAAGTATCTGGTTGCACAATCAAGCCAAGACTAATTTGCAAATGAGAGTAGCAAGAAGATGGAATTAAAGGTGATATCTTGGACAAAACCTAGACAGGCAAAATCATTACACCTTAAATCAAGGGTTCCCAAAGTGGTCGATATCGACCCACTGGGGTCGATTTGAACTTTCTAGGGGTCGATAGTTTCAATAAAAAAATTGGGGGGTCAACGACAGCAAAAATAGACCCCCTTACTACTGCTATTTGTTTGTTACTTCAAAATATCTATGATTCCAATAGGTACCTAATTAAGAAGTAAAATAATTCAAAAAAACACTTGATAAAAACACATTACATACCAAACTTGCGAACAAAAAGGTAAAATGTGTCATTAAAAGAGTCACACGTAAGAATGCATGAAAATACATGTAACACAAACATACAGTATCTGTGCATTGTCTTATCGAACGTATCAAAGCAAGTGCGGACATGAAAAACCGTTGCATGTCCGCTCTTGCTTGCGGTGGGACGAGACGACGGATATTCTATATTAGCAGAATCTATCAGTCTTGCACGGTCATGCTTTCATAAAACACTATAAATTGGTTTGTTTGATGTGACATGTACTTATTTGTGATTTGAACTTTGAATATAATTATTTATTGAGGAGCAGTACTACGAAAAAGAAAATTGGAGGGCACAGTTTATTTATTCGAGTAAGAACAAAAATCTTCTGTTTCAAGTAAGTACATACTTTATTGTTTTTTTGGTTTTTTTTTAATCACAGGGGCTGTCAAAATTGTTTGTTAATAAAAGTTTGTATTTCTTCAGATAATAATATGACTGAACCAAAAAAGAAATGCAGACAGTACAGCTTGGACTATTTGTACTTATTTTGAATTTACATATTTATTTCATAAATGTCAAAAATGTAAAAAAAAAAAAAAAAAACTCTGCTCGTATTTTTTTGCTTAAATTTTCATTAGTGCAGGTTTCAATATTAAATGTTGCACAAGATAATGCCATATTCCATAGCCATTTTATCTTTTTAAATCATAATTACAAGTGATTAAAATCTGATATCTAGTGAAATATTTAATATTGAGTACTGTACAAATGTATTAATTTGAGTAAGTAAAGTAAATGACTAAGGGGTCGACAGTTTTAAAAGTTTTTGGTAAAGGGGTCGGCGGCCGAAAAAAGTTTGGGAACTCTTGGTTTAAATCAACATAGTATCCAAAACCAAGGAAACAAGCAGAAACCATCAATTCAAACAGGCAAAACATCAAAAACCAGAAACAATACCTTGGAAACATTGCTTCCAAAAATAGTCTTCTTCAACTAGCAAGTCTTTTCCTTGAAAAAGTATAGTTGCCATGTAGGTGTGCAAACCTGAAACAAACGCACATATGTGCAAACATGTCCTAACAATGTACAGTGTCATGAAAAATTTAATATAAAATTGGTTATTATGTCACCAGTAACTACTGCCAGAAGAACTACTTAAACTTGACACTAGTGAGAAAATGTTTGTAAACAATATTTTATATTGTAAAGTGGGCATTTTTTTGAAAACTTGATTTCTTTAAAAGAATATTATTTTAAACAGACAGACAGAGCTGAAGATATGACTCACTAAAACTGTGATCTGTATGTAACAGAATGTCCTCATACTTAAAATGCCAGGTCTTAGACATTTTGGTATAATTCGAAAAACAATTAATTTTGATTATCAGCTCTTTTAAAAAATATCTTAAACATATTATTGGAGGAGCTATTAATTGAAATTGAATCTACACCTACTCCTTTACAATGCAGAAAACATTTCAGGCTTACAAATACTAATTAATTTTATCAGAAAAATGTGTAGCATTAAATCAAAAGAAAGACATCCATTCCTTCATTTTTTGAATCCATATTATCCAGCATAAGGTTGTGGGTAAAATAAAAATTGCATGCACTCTTGTGACATTCCTATTAACATTAATAATGGGGGCACCACTCTATCGTGTCTTTGTGGACATCAATGCCCCAGTACAGTGACGTGCACACTGTGTGGCAAAGGTAAGGACTGTCACTTGGACGAAACATAAAACTGAAGTCCTGACTCTCGGTGGTTATAAAAGACCCCAGTGTATCTTTCAAAAAGAGTAGGGTGTCTCCTGATGTCCTGGCTACATTATCTACCACAGCCTAATCTGTCTGGACCCGTAATCGTCCCTTTGTCTCTAACTATCTCTTTCACCCCTTTACTACCTAATAGATAATGTGTGGTGAGTGTACTGACACAAAATGGCTGCCGTCACATCATCCAGGTCGATGCTGCACATTGGTAGTCATTGAAGTGGGCCCTTCTGTCTACAGAACATGTAAAGTGCTTTAAGTAGTGAGAAAAGCACTATATAGATGTTATTTACTACTATTTTTATTTAAAATTACATTACTGGTGAAGCAGATATATTTTTGTGTCAATTAGCAGTACAGTAATCCCTCGCTATATCACGCTTTGACTTTTGCGGCTTCAATCTATTGCGGATTTTATATGTAAGCATATCTAAATATATATCGCAGATTTTTCGCTGGTTCACAGATTTCTGCAGACAGTGGGTCTTTTTATTTCTGGTTTCATGCTTCCTTAGTAGGTTTGCCCAGTTGATTTCATACAAGCGATGCTATTGGCGGATAGCTGAGAAGCTACCCAATCAGAGCACGTGGTTAAGTTCCTGGGTGCTGATTGGCTCAGCGACGGACAGCAGCATTCGATTCCGCTTTGCGTTAGCCAGCATCTCGTCTCGTTTATTCAACATCAACATGTTTCACCGTGTAAAGAGTTAACTTTTTGTGCTTTTTTGTGTTTATCTTTGAGTGTAGTCAAGCCCTTTGTTATGTCTCCAAAACGATCTGCTCCTTCTACTGCTTCCAGGGCCATGCCCAAGCGCCAACGGAAGATGCTAACAATTGCTGAAAACGTAAAAGTTTTGGATATGTTGAAGGAAGGGAACAGCTACTAATTTTCTACGTACTTGGTACATGTACGTATGTTTAGTGTAACTGTACACACATTTCATACATTAGTTCTTGCATTGTACATATTTATTGCTGGTGGTCTGTCTATCGTAATGGCTGTGACATATGTGATATCGGAGACGCTCGATATTTTTAAAATAACATTTAGGTTTTATTTATATTTACATGTTGTAGATTTTTCTTTTATTTTTATATTACCTAATCAATTACAATGTGTTTAAAACTGTATTACATATTAAATAAAACTTTTCAATGATATATGATACGTATGTTTGTGCGTAGTATATAAATAGTGTGTTTACATACATAATTTCAACGAATCTTACCTAATATATAAGAGAATATAAAAGGTTTATGCGGTATACTATTTTAAAGCTTAACATATCTTTACCATTAGTTGTTCATCTTTACCATTTTCTTTCTAATGTGTCATACCACCATTTTGTTAAGTTGTTGGCTATTTTAAATACCAAAAAGCTTGATTACATCACTTCTGCCTCTCTAGAGGTAGCAGAAAAGCAGTGGATAATGAACAGCAGGCCATTGTAGCTTTTTACCAATAAATGATAGTTTCAATGAAACATTAATCAGTTTTTAGAATTATCTACCAAGCTGTGAGGTTGTTTGTAGTGTAATCCTTATGTATAATTTGATACTATCCGTATGCATGGTGTTCTTGTCAATACTTCGACTCAATACAAGTTAGAACCATGCAATGGGACTCTGCCTCTGTAGTTAGAACATAACGTGGCAAGCGCAGACGCAGTATTGCATGATTGGCTAAGAATGTTCGAATGCTTCAGTGACGCTGCTGGATGGCCGAGTATAGTAAGTCGGTGTTGGATCAAGCAAATAACAATAAGTTCAGTTGGTTTTTAGAACGTTGGTTTGGTGGGGCGTACTTTCCAGGACTAACATCTTCGACTGGCTTAAACCCTTCGACAGCTCCAGAACCGTAAGTAATTTAGAACGTATCGCCATTTGCTTGGTAAGTCGAAATCTATCTTTGGGCAGTTCGGTTTTGGCATCCGTCCTTCTGACATCTATTGGCAAACTGAGTAATGACAGCTGGGTATTAACAACGGTCAGTGTTTAAATTTTACCTGATCTCAGATCTAAAATGACCACGGCAACATAATTATTACTCCAACTCTGATTAGAGTCGTAAAATACGGTTTGTTTTGAAAATTTGTTTGCTGGAAAAAATCAAATGAGATGCGCCGAAGAGCTGAGTTCACATCTCGCAGCTCCATTTAAACAGGAAGCTCTTCATTACATCGGCCGAAACGGTCTATTTTAAGCACAAATCAGTGCCATGATAACAAAATCATTTCAAGGACTTAAAAAAACAAATAATTCTTTGTAGAGAAAGTATGGATTTCACAAACGTAGAATTTGTAGCCCGATTCGATCGGGCTCCCAGTCGCTAGTACAAGTATAAACATGGGATATGTAACAATTCATAATAGCTTTCAGGATCATGCTTAGAGAACCCCTTTTCTCTTTCATTCACTTGTAGATAAGCCAAGTGATTTTTTGCATCTCTTGCTTGCATTTCTTACTTTTATGGATATTTAAAATCATTGATTTCCTTGTCAATCTTCAAGGAGCAAGAGAAGAAAAATGGTCTTGCAGAGATTCACATAAATGATGCATTGTTATCTGCTGAGCACTAAACTCTACTGGCAGTTTATAAACTTGTATTGGGGGTCTGTTTTCTCATCAGAAGTGGCTATCACATGAGAAATAGAGGAAAATATACAAAATATTGAATAATCTGTCTCAAGAAAATTTTAAGTTAGTAAACTAATCAGTAGTTGAGTTCACACAGAATGATTCTGTATTTTAGGGCCAATTATTTTGCAGTGTTTTTAATTGGGAGTTTTTTAAACGTGTATACTGCACTATGCTCGGGATATCACAATGAAATTGAGAAACAAGTTTCCTTGAAGATTAATTGTAACAAATTTTAATAAAATCAGACCACAGGGAGCCCAGCTGTTTCATGTGAATAGACAGATAGACTGACAGATATGACATACTGGCATTTTCAATTTTTCTTCTGCAGTAAATGCTTGCATACTGGTATCTCCCATTCTGATCTTCTGGGGGAACCCTTCCCTTGCTCTCCAATCTAATGTACAAATGTCATTGCTCTTGGTACTCAATGTGGATACCCACCTCCATCCGACCTAATGTATGAATATCATTGAGCTTGGTATTCCAGCACCAACACCACCAAGAGCTCTCTGATGTAATGTACAGATATCAGCATGCAAGAAGCTCAAAAACTGAGAGTACTGGCAATTATTTGTTTCCTTTTTTATTTATTCATGAGGTAGGAGCCCAAAAATTCATGGAATTGCTAAAAAATTCTTTACTATAAAACTTACAGCAATTCATTTTGGTAGCCTACAAAAATTCTCCTTGAAATGCAGATTAGTTGTCCCGATGCTTCTCCTATTCCTGGAGACATTTCTGTACTCATCTTTTGTTACCATGTCTAGTGCTTCTGGCATTTTTTCCCAGATTTCTATCATGGCACAAAGTCTTCTTCCCTTCAGTTTCTGTTTTAATTTCAGGAACAGAAAGTGAGCAGGATCTCCCAAATATGTGGGGTGCGAAGCAACAACAACATTGTTTTTGGTCAAAAACTCTGACTAACAACACAGGTGTGTTGTCACTGTGCAAAATCCACAAAAGGTTTCCTTTGGATGCATCAGACTTCAATGTATGAGTATTGCATTTCAAAGAGAGTATTTTGAAGGTGACTAAAAGGGAATTGCTGTAAACTTTTTTGTTGTATTTATCTTTTATTGAATTTATTAAAACCATGTAACATGTTCCATAAAATCAAGTCAAACTTAACAAAACTGAATTCAATTCAACCCCCATCCATGAGAATGAGAGGAAGGCCAACAGCCAGAGTAAAACTTTGAGAGTAGTAAAGAGGGAAAGAAGGTCTTCTCCCCAATTTAAATGTTTATTCTAAAATGTTATTGATTAGATCCTGCAAGGTTAAAAAAAATTGAACAGATCCTCTAAGTAAGAATTTGATTTTTTCCATTTTCAAATAGTATATAACATCAGTTACCCACTGACTTAAAATAGGTGAGCTAGGATTTTCCCAGTTGAGGAGGATAAGTCTCCATGCCAACAGTGTAGTAAAGGCAATAACAATTTGTTTGCCCTTCTCCACTTTAAGCCCATCTGAGAGTACTCCAAACACAGCTGTTAATGGATTAGGAGTGGTTGTGTCACCGAGGCTGTCTGATAGGCATTTACATTTTTTTGTCCAGAATAATGTTAATTTGGCATACGCCCAAAACATGTGGGCAAGTGAGGTTAGAGCTTGGTTGCAACGTTTGCAGTTTGGATCTTGCCCTAGAAATGTTATGGACAGTTTTAAACTAGATAGGTGTGCTTGATAAAAAAAAATTAAGTTGAATAATTGAATGCTTTGCGCATATGGAGCTGGAGTGAATTCTGTGCATGGCTGCCTTCCACTCCTTTTCTGAAATGTTGAGTGAGAGATCATTTTCCCACTGTATTCTGAGATCTGGAAAAAGAAGACACTTTTAAATGTTTTTATATATTATAGAAATGCTGTCTGAGTCTTCAAGACTGATCAACATTTCTTATGAATTGGGCAAATTTTGTTTAGCCAAGTTTGTAATTTGGAGATAGTGGAAAAATTGTGTTGATGGGAGCCTGAATTTGGAGTGTAATTGTTCATAGGATGTAAAGACATTATTTAATACAGATCTCTAAATGATGTATTTCCATATGTTTTCCAAACATTAAAAACTGTGTAAATTTGAGAAGGTGGAAAAAGGTGGTTATCATGTAGAGGTGCCACAGATATTCTCTGACTTGAAGTGCTTCCTACATTGGTTCCATATTCTGATTGAATGAAGGACAATTGGGTTGTTAGTATATTGATGATATCGTGTATTTACTGTAGTACAAAGCAAGGAATATAAAGAAGTACTGCAGGATTTAATTTCTATTGAGGACCAAGCTAATGTGTGTTCATCAATGTGCAGGTTTTTGTAGCTTGTATATTTGCTGCCCAGTAATAAAACTGAAAATTAAGTAGAACCATGCCACCTTCTGATTTAGGTTGTTGTAGAGTCACCCTTTGTATGCATGGATATTTTCAATTCCAAATAAATCAAGCTATGTTTGAATCTAATTTCTTAAAAAAATGACTTGTTAATGTATATGGGGAAGTTTTGAAATAGAAACAGAAGCTTAGGAAGGATATTCACCTTGAGAGTGTTAATTCTCCCTGCTAAAGTAAAATGGAGGGTAGATCATCTATGCACATCTTGCTTTTTCCAAGCATTGCTGTTTTATATATATTTTTTTCATTTTAAAACTTTTTATGTAATATTAAATTCACAAAAATATAACATTCTAAAACCCACATAATCCAATTCACTTCATTGTTGGTCAGAAACTATGAAAGGTTAACAGATATTTTTCTTACATTAAATTAGATTTTAATGTATTCTTACATAGTGCTTTTCATTGAAGACAAGGATGAAACCTTGCCATACTGACAAATACAGTACATACAGATATATCTATCTTACTGAACAGTAATGGATGCTTAAGGGATTAAAACAAAATAGACATATGCTACAAGTACTTAAAAAATAAAAATCAGATACATTATTTTCTAACTTGCTTAATCCAGACCAGAGTTGCAGGGGGTGGGTGCCAGAAACTGCTCCAGCCAGCAAAGGGCACAAGGCAGGAACAGACCTTGGACAGGGCACCAGTCCAACATACACACACCAAACACATTTTCGGGCCAATTTAGCATCGCCAATTCACCTAACTTGCATTTCTTTGTACAATCGAGTGAAACCACAAAACCCAGAGAAACCCCACGTAGACACAGGGCAACTTCATGCAGGGAAGACCCAGGATGTGAATACTGGTCTTGTTTACTACAAGGCAGGAGTGCTACCAGTGCACCACTATAAGTTAGATATATTAAAAATAAAATAAATTAATTGGAGATGTATATGAATTGGATGTAAATTGGAGATGTAGTGACACAGAAACGTGATGTTATAGTAGTTACAGAAACTTCCTTAAGTCCTAGAGATGGGGGAGTGTATAATATAAATAGATATACTCTATTTAGAAAAGACAGACACAATCAAAAAGGTGAGAGGTAGGCATTTGCATAAGAATGTTGAGTTACTCTGGAATTGTTAAGTGGGTGAATCTGCATTAAGTAGGACGATATATGGATTCAAATAGACAGCAACAACAAAAGAAGCCTGGCATTGAGTGTGTGTTAACTGAAACAGAAGTGTCAATCTGAAACTATTTAAAAATAAAAGCAAATTTATTTTGAGATGCTGTAGTACTAGGGACTTGTATAAACTGAAAAAGTTCTATAAACAGTGTAGCACTGACATTCAAAGTCATTGTTGTAATCATTTTCTGTTTTTTAAACTCAGTATGTACATTAATGAACAAAAGGAGTTTGTTAGTTTGTAATAATCAAAATAGAATTCAGCGAGCGAATATGATTGAACATTACTATCTACTGATCGTAATATAGTAAGCATGACATAAACAGGAAACGCAAGTGCCCTTGGGAATACCTTTTTGAATTGATTTGAGTTATTACATGTTTTCACTTGTGGCAATCAACTTTTGTTACCAGTCGTATTACACTTGCTGAACAAACAGCCCCTAGCCTAATGTTATCTGATTGTTTACCTCAATTGTAAATAAATGTAAATGTATTTATGTAAATGATTATCCACCGTCTTGACCAAAGAATGAAAGTCTTCTGTGATGTGCTCCAATTTTTCTTGAAGTATCTATTTAACGGTATTTTAGCAATAAATGCATACATTTTGCCCATTTTGAGCATACAACTGGATAACATGTGGATTATGCAGCATGAATAAGGTGAGATTTTTTTTCTTTTTTCCATGGACTTTTTCACATTGTTTACTGTTGTACAGCATTGGTCACCACTGATTTCTATTATTCCATAAGTTTTCTTGTCTCCTTTCTGGGTAAAAATATGAGATTTTTTTTTCAGCCAGTACTACAAACTACATAGAGTAAGTAACATATAAAAAGATATTTTTTGGATTGAATATTCTATACATTTTTGAAGAAGTAACAAAAATATTTCAGCAGAGATCTATACAGTATTATTTATCTTGATTGTCAATATGTTTTTAATAAGGTACCATATGATGCTCTAAATCAAACAAAAAGAAAACAGGAGGTCAAGGTGCACTACAATGATGTCTGAACATTTGTCTTAAATATAGAAATCAAAGGGTTATGGAAAAAGGATTTTTTTCTAAATTGGACAAAGTTAAAAATGGTGTCCCTCGGGGATCATTCCTAGGGTCCCTGCTCTTTTTTAGTTTATATAAATGATGTAGATAAAATTTAAACTAATAATTTGGTTATGCTCACTGCTATCATTGAAGTAGGCATAGTAGCGGATACTAAAGAGTCATCAGAATCATTGTAGATGGACCTGATCAGAATTCAGACATGGGCAGGAATGCGGCAGATGAAATTTATTGTAAGTAAATGTAAAGAATTACACATAGGTAGTCATTAGTAAAATGATTCTGAAGTGAAAGTATGTTTTAAAGGTCATAAAAAACTTACCAAACAAATTTATTTTCACTTCCAATGAAATTTATGATATTGACACAAGAAGACAGGAGTTTAGTCCAGTCTAAAAGCATTTGCATGCATAAATTCTGTATGCATCTACCTGTTATTCAGTGTTTAAATAATGTTCTTTACCAAAAAAAAATCACCTGACTTATTTCCTATTATGTGTAGACGTTGTGTTGAGCTGCCAGACTTATTCTGGTAGCACAATTCCCACTTTGGCAATTTTGATTGCAAATTTTGGCAATTGCACTGATGCATTGACAACAGAAAACAAGCTAGAACCTCCACGGAACTTAAAGAATGCATATCCTCAACCTGGACCCTAAGAATCAAGAAACAAGGAAGGGTATTGCTGGATAACATTGTGGTTTCCCAGGTAGTTAGCTTTTCCTGTAGAGTAAACACATGAATGTGCGCAGTGGGGCATTTTGGTGTATCTTTGTGTAGAAAATACACAGCATGCCACATTTACCTGTATAAGAGATAATGATGTGAACAACAGCCATAAATAGCATTGATTTCACTGGTGTGCGAACGATTACATGCATTCTGCAGCTGCCAAAAAGAACACAGGTAAATACTCAGGTTTTATGAAAAAATATTCCTTGATTTCTACCCCAGAAAACCTTTAAATATCTGTAAAAACTCCTTTTAATGAGTTTCCATTTGCAATTGTGAAACATGCCCACAAAACTAATTTGAGTGTTATTCTCGCAAAGCTATTTGAGAATCGAAACTTGTATGTTTTACTCAAAACTACACATCAGAAATAAAACCATTACATTTAAATATGTAATGGGGGCTCTGAAACTTAACAGCACGATATAAAATGAGTTCTTAAGAGTCATAGTTGACTAATCTCTCTCCACATCTAGATGATTTACAAAAGACAAAATGTTACATAGCATAGTGTGTCAGGTGCAAATTGAGAGATTATTAGTGTATTGTCCCCAGGGTTGGAACCTGAAAGGAACCCACTTTTCAGGTAGCTGCACACTGTCTGAGGGGGCAGGAATACCTGGAGAAGAAAAGCCTTGTGGGCAGCAGACTGAAGGGGCCTAAGAGACAGCACTTAGAGAGCACTTTTGTCACAGCTGTTAGAGTCCATCAGCCCACCACTGGCAAACCTCAGATGTGGACCCTACTCGGTTGGCTCATAGAGTGCTGGAAGAATAGTATGGCATATGGGTTGCCGCTGACCCCAGATGAGCGAAGTGAGGCACAGCTAAGTTACGTATGTGGGCAGGCAAAGAGATAAAGCTGTTGGGTGTTGAAAACCTGAGTGGTATGACATTTTTAGGGCCACTCATAAGCAATCAGCATAAAGAGGCTAATTCTATCCTCTGTCTCACAATTTCCCTTCCCTACATGCGGATATTGTGTAAAGTTTTGGTCTCCATATTTGAAAAATGAAATACAGTAACAGTCCCAGTGAAAGTCAAGAGAAAAGCAACTAGATTTATTTCAGAACTACAATGTATAATTTATGAAAAAGAATTAAAAGATTTTAAAATTTTCAGTTTAGGAAAATGAAAGTTAAGAGGAGACATGACTGAAGTGTTCAAAATCATGAAGAAATTTAATGCTACAGATTTCATCTATTATTTTAAAGTGCCCATATATTCAACAAGAACACATTGGCACAGACAGAAGCTCCTTTAATGTAAGTTTTGTACACATATTAGCAGGTTTCTCATCCTTCAGAGAACCACATCTATTTGGAATAAATTACCAAGTACGATTGTAGATAGTTGTAGTTTCTGGATCTTCAAAATTCAACTGAACAGGGGTTGAGGAACTATATTGACCTTAATGGTGTGTTCACATTAAAATTGTCTAATGTTCTTATCTAGTAAATGAAAGTACAAATCACAGTTTGAATTTAAGATGAAACTAATAATAACATTATAGCACTACAACTAGCATATTTTTCATAATTAAACTGCAAAACTGTGTCCATGTTTCAGTTACTTTCCAATGTTTCAGATGAGTTTAAGTACTGCAAAACATTAGCTTATTGTAGATAAAAGTGTTCTTGTAAGCATTTCAAGTCACAAGCTATTACCTTGAATATTTAAATATTATAACATATAGTATAATAGTATAACATTTTTTGATTGGCATATATGACTTTTTAAATACAACATTTAATTTTACTATTTAATAATTAAATTTTGTGACTTGGGATATATTTGCAATTATGATCTCATGCAGGGGAACGGGGATGCCGCCGGATGTCTTCGCTGTAATTGTGGCAAGGAGTAGGTGTGCAAGAACTCTCACAGTAATTTTATTTTGCAATATATCTAATCTTCTTTTATTTTCAAATATCCCTAATGTGGTTCATGTTTGCTGGGGACCAAACTCTACTGTTGGTATCCAGCAGCATCAAGCGCAAACAGGAAGCAACACTGGATGGGATTGTGGGATGTTTCAGGCCACACTCATGCAAATAAACACATGAACTCCTATGGATCCAATTTAAAATCCCCTGAAACCTCTTCATTCACATTTTAGTGTTCAGATAAGAAACAGAGGTGTCCAATGAAAAACCTATAGAGATCCAGAGAGAATGCCCACCATCCACACAGACTGGGATTTAAATTCAATCTCCTGGAGATGTAAAGATGCAGTGCTAACCAATGTGTTACTATGTCTGTCAGAATCAAATAACGTTCAAACACTACACATTATTTTCATAATTTTATTTCTTACTACAGTAGATTTTTGATTGTGTGAGGTCATGTCTTTATGATATTATCTGAGAAATGTGGAGCTGTTTTATGATGTTTAACTAGGCTTATATTTCTGCATAGAATTTCTTGGCAGCCATATTATTTAAGTACCCAGTGCTTGTGTAAAGCTAGTCTGAACTTTGTTTTTAAAAGTAATCACCTTATCACAAATTTTACTGGGCATATTAGTTTTATGGGTTCCTAATGTGACTATGATTAGAATTGGGACACCTAACTACTACCATTTAATTTTGAAAACTGTCAAGATTTGCCTGTTTTTCTTTTATGTATCGATCAATTAAATCACCGGAGTGGTACCGTTTATAAATTATTAATTCCCTGTACAAGTCATTTAATTTTTTTAAAATTCACCATTCAGGGTTTTAGAAAATAAATATGACAGAAGATGTAGGCAGTAAGTTGCCTGTGTATTCTCCAGGGATGGACCCTGACTCACTGGATTAAACCAGATTGTGATTACTGGTGGACAGTTGAGATCCTCAGAGATATCAGCAAAATAATTATCCTATTTATATGATAATATGACTTATGAGATATTTGATATTTTTATAATTTTTCCTCTTTGTATTATGTGAATAAATAGTTCTTTCACCTTGCAATTCAATCTGTTGTATCCCCAAAGTAAATTTTTCTTTAATAAGTTTTAAATTTGTTTAAATTTGATTGCAAGAGACTACTTGGAATTTAATAAACATTCTTTTCTTCTCATATTCTGCCTTTGATGTTGATGGACCTAGAGTGCAAAATTTGCAAAATTAAAAAATAATGGTTCATTAGGAAAGGAAATGTTGCCAAAAGTATTGTTTCTCTTCAAGCCAGGTAGACACCATCTCTGCAGGAAGTAAGCTTGGCTTTTTTATTTTGTTGCTTAACTTCTATACCCTCAGCAGTAGGGATGCATGTTCTCGCTTTATTGTAACCAGTGGTTCAACCTTGGCAAGTTCATCCATCCACTTGGTATCAAAAGCTGAACACCTCATAATGACATAACTGAATGAGCTAAATATGAGTTTCTGTAGACAGAAGTAATCCTCCACTTGTACTTTGTTGCCTTTCTTAAGTTTACATATTAAATCTCTTTTAAAATCCTAGTCTTATATCAGCCATGTTAGTCTAAGTTAATTATTTATAAATAGATCTAGCTTAATCAGCTATTCTGTTTAACTGACAACTAAAAGTTCATATGCTCTATTTCATAATGCAAATGTTATAAAGGTTAGAACTGATAAAATGTTTTCAGTAATAAACTATCACAATATGTATTCATTATGAAAATTCATTTCAAGTTCTAACTTTCCTGTTGCTACAATTGCCAATCCTCCTGGTTTTAGCAGGAATATCATCAATGTACATAGTTACAATAATCCCAGAAACTACACATCCCATTGCTCTAGGTAATAATATCATGTACAGATATGGCGGCCTTGCAAGTTTTATCATATAACCTATAGTTTTTATTGTACATCACTGTCCTGCTCTTGCATACACCATCTAGTAGGATTATGTTGAAGAAAAAAGTCTATGTCAGACTATTTAGATACATACCAATGTGTCTTTTGATCAAAACAGTATTTTTCAGATGATTAACATTATTTTTTTTATCTCTCATAACATTGAACAACTTATGTTCAAAATTAATTCCTGTCACTAAAATAAAGCTTCTGCCATTTGATGTGTTAACATTACATTTTACATGTTAACAGAACTGGTCAATACAGTCGATATATATGAAAAATCACATATGACACATTTTCATTTCCTACAACTGTTAAATACCAAAGAGCAATCAAAATATGTTCCTTTATGCAGTATATTAAGTAATGGAAGTATGCTGATGGAACATGCTTAATATTAATTGGCCAGAAATGTACTTTACATGTAAATTAAAAGAACCAAAAGTACTAGTATTGATAGTGACTCGATAACATTAGGGATTTTTTAATTGCTTGTTTACATGAAAAACAAACAAAATTACTTTATATTGCACATATATTTTATTCATAGACATGTACAAAAATGGACAACATAATTTTGAAATGATTTACCATTAATTGCTTTCATGACAAGTGATGCATGCATTAATTATTTTTCTTTAGCAAGAAGAAATTTGTGCTTTGACTTTATCAGCATTTATTGTACCCTGGAGCTCTTTATAAAACCATGCAATTAAACAAAAAATATACTAATAAAAATATTGTAGTTTTCTTTTATATTAAAGTGCTGCTGCTTTTTCTAAAGAGTACAATATTAGTTCCATAGTGCTTGATCTGTATTTATTGACTTGTGCATTTTGATCATTTAAAGTTGAAAGCTGGTGTGTTGCCAAGACTGTCCATTCCTCATTTTATTCTTGTACAGTAGCTTCTTCAGAGAAAACATATGTTATTGCCTAAAAAACATAAATAAAACAAGGTCAGTATATATAGTGAATATTGAAATCTTAGTTATAACAGAATTCAGCATTTTCATCTAGGTTGTCATTTATAATGCCTTTAATTTTTTTTCTCATTCTGTGCAACTCTACCCAGACATGGATCAGTAGATGTAAATGATAAATGATGTATGATTTGTATCATTATACCTGGAAACTTGTACAAGAAAGAATAAAGAATTCTACACAAAAACAACCTGTATTGAATCCAATCAATAAAGTCACTATATTGTAGTCATAAAAAGATTCAAGAGTGATACAGAAAAAAATTATCCATGGGCATCGCAAGTTCTTTTAACATTATGATCATTGCTGCTTTCACTACCTATGGGCACTTCCCCCTTGAATTGCTTGCTTGCAAAATCGTGTCATCATTTCTTCTAGAATATGGAAGTCTAAAAGTTAAAACTGAACTGAACTGTTTATGAACTAAATGGCATTTATACTGTGCTGTGTGTGTGTAATGTGAAGGTTCTGGGATTTTTATTCTTCTTGTAATATTAAACAAAAATAGGGTCGGTACACAGTTAAGTCGATTCCTTAGATTGACATCATTGAGTGTGGAGAGGTGTCCATCTGGAAAAGGTTCACAAGACCTTGCGATGTAGAGGAGTGGGTCTGTAATGCATTTTAGAGGATCCTACTGGTCTGCTGTCTTGGGAATACAGACTATAAGGACCACTGAAACATCAGAGGTTGAAAGCTGAGCCATGTTAGATAGCTAGTTGAGTCTAGAGTCAGATAGAGCTTAGTTTGGGGTAATGGCTCTCTGGCAGGAAGAATGGGGAGAAGAGAGAGAGAGAGAGAGACTGGAAGTGAAAATGGAGAACTTGGAGGGGTACTTAAGAGGTGGGCAAGAGAATGAGCCAGCCTAATGGGGAGAGGCAGGGTTTATTAGAGGAATTTGAATTTATATACTGTATGCCAAGAGAGATAACAGGTCCCTTGTTTTGTCTCTTCATTTGTACTTTTTCCTTCACCCACAAAGACACCAAATGATATCAAATGTTTCTTTTCTTTGCAGCAGACTTACTGAACATCTCATAGTACTGTCTATGTTTGATTTGTCTAAGGAAGCAGAATCTTTCTTTTTAAAGATTATTATTTTCAACAGGGGTATCATACCTTGCAAATGAAATATTTATTAATTTATTTAGCTTCTTTGTTTGTAATATTCACTTAAAATGAGTTTAACTTATGTTTCATTACCAAGAAAAGCAATTAAACTCTTAAGTGAAAGAAATGTTAGACAACAAAGAAATAGTATTTAGGTTATAAACTAAAAAAAAAAAAAAAAAACACCTGATACAGGGAAAATCTCACTTTGACTTCACCCATAATCACCCCGACCCAGGGAAGGCCTGTTTTTATGTTTTTGGCTTTGTGTACACAATGCTGTAAGTTCTGTAGTTAAATTTTCAGGGGGGTATAAGAATTCCAATTATAAAGACCATTTTTTGTGCTTAAAACAATATAATAACAAGAAAATGTTTTAGCAATAAACAGTTTTGCTGTGTTACTATTTATAATAACTATAATTAACATATTTGGATTATTAATGTACTTCTATTATGAGGGTGAACGAGATACCATAGATACTATTTACTAAATGATTAATTCTGGATACTGAAAATTCATTTTGTAACTTAAATTGTTCTTCTCTAGCAAGAAGTCAGTCTTGATATTTCATTTTTTTGGCCTTCTGACACAGATAGATTTCCCTGAAGAAAATTAAATAATGAAAAATTTAAATACAGTTGTGTCATCCTTCAAGAATTTTTCTGAGTATGGAAAGTTAAGAATCAAGCCAGATATTCAATACTGACTTACTATATGACCTCTGGTGTATCATGTGACTGAGTTTCAATGTATCTATCTGAATGACTGTTATGCAGAAATAACTTTCAAATCAAATTATTAATAAATAATGTAACTTTTTAAATTCCACATTCTGAGTAGGTACATTTTAACGTCCTAGTGAAATGATATTTAGCGACTTTCAACAGCAGATGGAATATATGGAGATGTAGATGGAGTGTAGGTTTGCAAACAATAATAATCACATGCTCCTTGTATGCAAATTCTCCAAGTGCTTTGCTATATTTAACAGCATACAGAATCAGATTGCCTCATGCTGAAGACAAAAGGTTGCACAGACAGCAGAAACAGAAAAATTATCTTGGCCAAGTTTCAGTTTTAAATTCCAATTTAATTCCAAATAAGAATATATTCCTTCTATTTCCACATAAAATATTTCTGATTATGTAACTTTCTGATTTAATCAGCCTAAAATAACCATAAATGACTATATTTTTATTTATTTTATGTAATTGCATTTACATGACTAGAACAAAAATCAATCAAGAATTCAACCTGTACTAAATCTTATACATGTCATGTTTCACCTAAACACCCATCTTCTGCCCAAAAGTGAATAGATATTGCGCACCTACTTTAAGATTTATTTGAATTCACTGCTGTTTATAGTACAAAGAGCAAATGATTATTTTGCCTTTTTTACCTTAATGAAATGCACATACAGTTTACTATAAGGAAGAAATTAATGATATACAGTACATTCTGCATAACTGTACAGTATATACCTGTAAATGAATCACAAAGTCAAAAATATCTAAAACAATGCCAGTTTTATTCCAAATAAAACAATGATTACAATTATATTCACCTTGTAGAAAATTGAAAATTGTGTACATTTTAACACATATTGCTTTCTTGCAATTTACAATATTCACAAACCTATGGTAAATCATAGGATACAAAGGATTAAAACGGAAACAATTCTAACTGAAACTGTAAATGATATCAAGACAGAGCACTCAGAGCACCAATGATCAAAAGAATAAACTGAACTGAGATTTAAAGATGGACAAGAAGTTAGAAACAAATAAGGTAAAAGGCAAAAGGCAAAAACAGCCTTGAAAGGAAATAATATAATTTCTCTCACTTGAAAATATATTTTTTTTTTTACATACAATGATCAGAGAACAGTATAACAAATGCCTCAGCCTTATATAAGATGGCCACCACATTTATGTAACATCACACATAGACAAGTGTGACACACTCACAGTTGACATGTGGCTGCACAGCAACCAAAAGTCCAAAATGTCAGAGTAGTCATATGCAATGCACGAATAAGACAAAAATAACAAAAACAAAAAAAAAAAAATACTAAAATCATGACAAGTTTAACATACAACCATCTTAACTAATATTTCTGTATTAATTACTATTTGTGTGCAAAAGCACTTATTTCTGCTTTATTTATTTATTTATTTATTTTGCTTTTGAGAGTTAAAAATATGTGAGGATGGTGGAGAGCTTATGTGTTGTTCATTATAATAAGGAATGTAGCAGCATTTACATGGTATATTTAGCAATTTAATCAAAAGAAAATTAACACATGTCAAAGAATTTCTGCAACCAACATGGAAATGTAGATATGACTTGCGAACATTTATGAAACATTCGAAGATTTACAATATGTACATTTCTATAAGTAAGTTGGAGGATTTTCATTCTAATAGGTTTTGTAGTTCCACAGAAAGCAAAAATTACTTTAAAAAGCAAATACTTTCCACCAATCACGTACAATTATGCAGTTATTTTCAAACCCACTTTAACTTTGTGATCAACAAGGGCAACAACCAACCACGAAAGCAATGCACACAAAGAAGGAATACATCCTGAATGGCAGATTTATCTGCAAGAGCAAGCAAACAAGCAGCAACATTTTCATGGTAGACATGTCAATGGATTTGAAAACTATACCAGTTATAAAATATTATCATTTACTGATCTTCTTTGGATAATTTGGTCCGCACCCACCTCCATGAAAAAGAGCTCAGTATAAGAGTGTGTGTGTTAACCCTGCAATGCTCTGGCTCACTGAGCAAAAATGGTTCCTGCCTTGTGCATATTGCTATCAGAATAAGACAGAACTCAAAGTGACCCTTAAATGGAATAGGAATATTCAGAAAATGGAGAGGTTGTCACGTAATCCTTGCTCGATTCACAGAATTAATACCACTAACTCTTTTTTTTTGTCTGATTTCAAAAATGAAACTATGTTTGGGTTTACTCGAGCAGATAGTTTCTCCATTTTACACTTAACTGAAACGTTTTTCATTTACTTGTGAATATGAACAACAATGCAGCAAAAGTAAGAACAAAATGCATTGCAGTTATTTTTTAGTTGTTTTTTTTTTCACAATTTCTGAAATGTATTCATTCCTATTCACTGGTACAATTGCCTATCACACTTGGCAGAGCGCTACGTCTGTTTACTGTGCGAGATGCCAGAATTTTCACAAAGCAGAATACAAAGAGGCAGTTTCCTATCTATTCAAACAAGAATGTCTTTATGCATTTGGAAGAGGAAGCTCATGTGAACACACTAAGAATGTAATACCTGAAAAAAGAAGGCAACCAAGCTTGAATTAAATTTAGAATGAAGGAGTATCAATGTTGAACCTTTAAGACTTTTTTAACTGTCCATCCATTCATTTTTTAAAAGTGCGCAAAATTGTCAGGATCATGAAAGAAATAATGTAACTGGTAGGAACAAGATCAAGGCTGAAATAAACCATAAATGGGGTAATTCAGGTGAAATTTAGCAATTTTCAGTGGTCTTACAGTACATTTATGAAGTCAGGAGAAAACTTAAATAAAGGTCACAGTGCATCTTTTATTACATTAAGGCATTTTTTTTGTCTTTGTTAAGGTATAATCTATTTTTGAGCAAAATATTATACAATTATAAATCCGATCTTTTCAAATATAAACAAAAATTTAGTATTACGTAAATGGATCAAGAAATAATTTAAAACAGCAATATGCGATAATTCTGTTTTTTCATATTGAACACTCAGCTTTCCATACATCCATTTTTAACCATTTATGCAGACCGTAAAAAAAGCCATATAACCCATATTGCACACATTTTTCCACTCAAATATAAATGCAGTAGAAATCATAATGTTGTAAAAGTCCAGTGTTTTTTTTAAATTGCATCTGTTTCACTGGTTTGCACATGTTTGATACAACCCAGTATAGAGCTTCTGTAAAGCTGTTTGTAATAAATTGTGTTTTTCATTAATTTTAAGGTGTAAAGATTAAAAGTATTGTCTGCTTGCTTGTCACAAGATAGTAGAGAAAAATACCCTTAAAAGTAGCCTAAAAGTATTTACGGCAACTTTCACATGTATGAACAAGAAGACTGGTAGTATTCGACCAAGAAAATGTACATTATGTAGGTGTTAAATTACAATCATTATTACATGGCCATGTATTATCCATAAATTGACCAAAATGAAATTAACAGAAATGAATGGAAAAATCTAAATACCTGTGCCAGCTCTACAATTAAATTCATAACTATATCTGTATATCAATATATACTGTATATATATTCTTGCATGCACGTCATAGGGTCACCTTCTGGCCACATCAGAGTTAAGCTCTAACACCCTGGACACCAAGAGGTGCAATCTCTGACTCTTCTCTCTCTTTTGTCATCCATAGGTCAGAAAAGATGCTGATCAAGCTCAACTGACCCCACTCCTTCCAGTCCAGGAGCTGTAAAAGCAAGGCACTCCTGGAAAGTGGCGTCTCAAGTAGAAGATGAGCCACCCATGCTACAGAGCTGTGACCTTGAAGCCTGATCACTCTCCAGAGCCTTCAGAACCACAGCAAATAGCAAAATTTTGCTTTCGTTTCTTTATCGCATCATCAAGCACCTGCTATTTTCAGTTATTTTATTATTAGACTAAATGGGGTGGCCTGGTTGGAACCTCAAGATTTCCTCTTGACTCCTGTCATACCAAATATATACAGATATGCCTATATACTGTATAGGATTTTAAAGCTTCTCACTTTTGGCTTCATGATTTCCTTTGACATAGCTGGGAGCATTTAGAGTGTGTTTTCCACAAATGTAATACTGTATATAGAAGGTGATTGTTTGAAAAGTATCGATTTTTCCATATGCAAAAATTCAGTCATGTTGATTAAGACAAAATATACATATTTTTAAAACGTTTAAATACCCTGCAGTGCAAATCCTGTTCCTCTTCATCAGTGATAAATAAACAGACATCAGCTAAATAATCCATAGTGGCTATATTTTCATGTATATTTAGATGAGTTAGTTGAGTAGACTTGGAAAATAAAATGTGTCAGGCAATCAGCTTAAAAAAATCATGATGGTGAGTTTCAGCATTGTAAATTAACTTGCAAATTTCGGACTGCATAGTATGGTCACAGTAGTTATTGCTGAAGCTTGGCAATTCTAGACTCCTGGAATTCATTCCTAGCCCATTCACTGTTTGTGCACAGTTTCCACGTTATGCCAGTTTCTAATGAGTTTTTCTTTCACACCACAGAGACAAGCAGGTACAGCCAACTGGTAACTCTAAATGAACCTGGAGTGAGTAATTATGTGTTTGTAAGCATGAGTGTGCCATGCACCTGGTATCAGCAGGATAGGCTCAAGTCCATGTCACCCTGATTAAGCAGGTTTGATGATAAATGAATAGAATACCATTATAGGTCACCCTAAATGTTATATATTTATGAATCTACAAGCTTTTTCACAGGCAGTCAGCCTATTTCACTTTTTATTGATTAAAGGTTATCTTAAACTGCTAATCTGTTTCAATTTTCCGACTAGGTACAGAAGAAAATATTAAGTGCTACTCAGAAAGCTTTATAAAGAGTAAGTGTCAAATACTTTTTTGATGTTGAACTTTTTATAGTGCACTCCAAACATTGTGGAAAAGTTGGTTGAAAAAAAATTATTAGCAGTTGAAGGGGATTCAAAAATAAACATATATTGCATTTTTAAATATACAGCACTGTGAATTGAACCATATAAATTTTACAAATATTAAAAAATAATAGGTGAGTTTTCTGCATATTTTGTTCCAATTCAGGTGGTCATTTGGATAAGAAATCTCTCATACTTCATAGTAGTGGAAACCCCAGCATAAAAGTAGTCTGAAATACTGGATGTTAATAGTAAGCTACTTGTGTGTCACAGTGCAACCCAGTACAAACTGATCTTCTTTTTCTTCTTCGTTCGGCTGCTCCTGTTAGGGGTTGCCACAGCGGATCATTTTTTTCCATTTCTTCCTGCATGTGCTCTCTCACCACATCCATAAACCTTCTCTTAGGCCTTCCTCTTTTCCTCTTCCCTGGTAGCTCTATCGTTAACATCCTTTTGCCAATACACCCAGCATCTCTCCTCTGCACATGTCCAAACGAACGCAATCTCACCTCTCTGTCTCTCAACCGTCCAACTTGAGCTGACCCTCTAATGTACTCGTTTCTAATCTTATCCATCCTCGTCACACCAATGCAAATCTTAGCCTCTTTAACTCTGCCAGCTTGACCTCAGTCTCCTGCTTTCTGGTCAGTACTACCGTCTCTAACCCAGATAACATAGCTGGTCTCACTACTGTCCTGTAGACCATCACTTTCACTCTTGCTCATACCCGTCTGTCACAAATTAGTCCTACAAACAGGTCTATGGTAACTAAAATATTCACTGCATAGTTATCACAGCTGGAAAAATATACTAGAAACTCATTACTTTGCCATTGTTCATCTGATGAATCTCCCATCAGGCTGGCTACTCTTGGGGTGCTTCCTAGAAATAATTGCTACAAGTCTGTACAACTAATTTTATGGCAAGGAACAAGGAGAACTCTCTAAAAAAAATCACACAAAGAGGCAGTGCAATGTAAACTACAAGGCTGTGTTTAAGTCCTCACCACTGACATTAACCTTGTGCAAGTCATTTTCAATTCTCTAGTATGTATAATTCATTTGTGATTTATATGTAGTTTAGATGAATAATACATGTAAATAAAAATTTATAGGTATGGAGTTAAAATGATTGTATCTGTTTAGGATGAAGTATATTACAGATAGATAGATTCAGTAAGTAACCTTTATTTCATGTTAGTCATTATATTGCTAAGAAATGTTTAAAGAATTTACACTCTTCTTTAAAAGAACAGGAATGACAGTTTATACTAATACACACAGCATTTTTCTTGAAAATGTATTTATTCATAACAATTAATACACTGCTTTATTTAAAACTTAAGCCCTCCCCAAAAACTTGTGTGTGAAATAAAAATTTTCATTTTGTAATAAAAAGCAAAGATAGCGTAAAACATGCTCAGTATGTAAACTTTATTTCATTCATAAAGGCTGATAAAGTACTTCTGGAATTCTATTTTGTGCCTTGGTCCAAATTTATATATTTCTTTTTTTAACAAATGACTATGATATTCAGAAGACATGAATTCAGAGCACTCGTCCATTTATTCCCTAGGGCTTGCTGATAACCTCAGCCATGTCACTATTCTTGTTTTCACAGCGGCAGACACAATGTTCTTTTCTTTTCCCACTTCACTGTATGTGTGACAGGGGGGAACATGGAGCTACTGTAGCTGGCTGTGCACTGGCATCAGTAAGTGGGTGAGATCTGTCTTGACATACCTCAAGCCCGTGCCATGAAAGGTCAACTTTCTGGAAGTCATAATATAGACCAAACACTTCAGGGCCTGGCACTAAGAAAGCTTGTTGCCATTTCTAATTGGCATATTTTATCAAAATATAGAAATGTAATTATTAAAAAAAAGGAAAACAGAAGGAACATGTTTTCACACAACCTTTTCATCGCACTCTCTTTTCCCCAGAGATTCCATATGAAATGTAAATCTCATGGCAGTAATACTGTACAATGTAATTAAAAAGCATTTGATGATTATGATGTGAAGGATTTTTAAAAAGAAACAGAATTTTTAATACAGTTAGCCATGCAAATGGGATATGTTAGGGGTTTGAAACCAGCTGGGAATTCTTTTCATATATAAAATTATGGGACCTCATTTTGGCAGTGTTGCTGCACACTCACCAAAAATGCTATGGTATTCTTTCTTCTCACTTTACTGAATTTGAGAAATCTAATTGTGAATATGAATGTTTGATATAGGAAAATCTTTCATAGTTTTTTGTTATTATTCTATTAGCATTGTATTTGTTGGTCAATACATACATTTAAAATAT
>JANRMT010062837.1:48643956-48689362 GCA_026402145.1 Polypterus bichir lapradei
ATATATATATATATATATATATGTGTGTGTGTGTGTGTTTATATATACACACATATCTATCTATCTATATAAAACTGTGTTAAACAGATTTGCATATGGTGGGAGACAGTAGATACTGCAGTGTACATTTAGTCTCACTTATACAGATAAACAGATATGTGCACACATGAACATGCATAATAATAGTGTATATAAAATATTATATCATATAATACAAACTATTTTACAGGCTATGAATATATACACCTATCTACTATGCATAGCTGACATGAGACAGCTGAGTTTATTACAAATAAGCTAAGGTTAATAATGCTTAGAAACAAATATAGGGTATACATTGGCCAAAACTGAATCTATATGCACTTATTTTTTTTTTTATTTTGTTGCGCTATTTACATAAGCTGCTATCTCTTTTCTTTGTAATGCAAATGTTTAACAAAAACGTTCGTAATACAGCACAGGAATCAGCTTCAAGCATTTTATTAGATGACATGAGAGGCTGAAGCAATTAATGTTATTAATTTTCTGTAATGTCAATCATTTGTTAAAAGAAAGACCCAGCCTGGCCTATTCCAGATATGCTTGCAAGAGCCTAAGGTTACTAAAATTAAAAAAAAAATCCAAATTCACTAATACAGATGGTTACATCTATATTGCTTTGTTTTATGTATGCAAAATGTAACAAAGAGTTAAAAGAGTGCCTTTCTTTAAAATCCTGCTGCCCTTGGCAGAATAACTCTGGTATCTCCTTGGCATTCTACTGTGTTGTCATGGATACCCAAAGACACTACTATCATCAGTAGAAAGCCTGATCCAGAACAAGGCCTTCGAAGGACTGATTCTAGGTCTGTTTGCTTACTTTATGAACAAAAACAGGAGTAAAGAACCTAGCATATTACAATTACAATCCCATGCACATATAGAAAGTCAACACATTTATTCCTTATCAACACAGCCATCTTTCTTCAGTCAGCAAGGTCAGAAAATTAAAAAAAAATGCACTTGATGATGGTATCAATTTCATGTATTTATCTTCCATTATTTGATATATATCATTATTTCAGACAAAGAATCATTCTGGAGCAGAATATTTAATAACCTAATTCATTAACTACTGCCGTTAGTTTTCAATCTAGCAGGCAAGAACATACATGCAGCAAATTTATGATCACTGGAGATTTCAAGGTGTGATAGCATATGACCCACAATTTCCAAAATGTTTGGCATTTTCTTTTACATTTGATGGGAAAATAATGCCAGAAAACAGGTTTAGATATTAATTCTAAACCGTCCTTTTTATATAAATATATTGATACCTAATCTGATTAGTCAGATATAAAGTATAAATGTACTGTAATCAAAGGCTAATACAGTATATGAAATACCAAGAAATATGGTACGTGCATTTTGGCTACTTCTACATTGCATGACAATTAGGTGTTTTCTGGGTGCATACTTTAACGATTTGAACTGATGCACATCATCACAAATGCAAGATTTACATCATTGCATACTGTAGATGTTGTTTTATGTATTATCTTTAAATTCACTAGAAATGCACACATTTTATGTTGAGTTTTCTGGATTATTTTAAAATTATGATAGGCAAAGTTAAAATATAATTACAAATAATGATAAATTCACTCAGCAATGAGGATATTGGTAAAATTTTGAGCAATCTTATGTAGTAATGCCATGAAAATTTAACCTTTTCTTCAGCCAAAAATAAGAAAATCTGCTTGCCCTTTTCCTCGGCAAAAAGCAGTTCTTAGGTAAGCAATTTCTTGTTTGAATTTCTGTTGTCATGGCACTCGTTAATTGACAGGTTTTTGATAGTGCTCATGATAAAATACGCTAAATGAAATAACTGTGGCAATTTTTACTTTGCTTTAAACATCTCTTTATATTTTTTTATGCGTTTGATTGTGTACTGCAATTTCTCTTTCAGAACTCTTTGCTATCAGGATTATCTTCACTTCCCCATGGACAAACAGGTACAAAAAATGTACATAAGGATGTCACTGGCTTACAATATTAATGGAGCCTCCAGATGGATGACAGAGGAAACTGAACTTGGGTTTTTACTTTGAGTTTTTTAATTTTGAAAAGTTTAAAGATGACCAACCACTTATTTGATGACACTGTGCTACAGTAGATTAAGTGGAAGGATAGATGGATGGCTGGCTGGTTGGATGGATTACAGTATGGGAAGACTCGATTCAGTCATGACCCTGCTGTGTTCAAGAGTGTGCAATAATTGTTAAATGGATGGCCTACATTATTGCTTATGGTTTTAACAGTGTTTTTTAGCATGCACGTCTTAATATAATTTTTACTAAAAGAAGATTTGGAAGTTTAAGCATAGAATAGTAAATAGGTCTTTCTCATTTTGTGTATAATTGTAAAAAATGTTTATACAGCTTTTACCTAAAGGTGTTAAGTTGTAAAATGTTTGAAAATATAAATAAAAGGCAATCCAGAAATAATAAAACATAATCTGGCAACTTCAAAGGCAGTCCCCTTTACTTGGGCCTCAATTATGTATGCAGTTTCTCCGAGAGATATTTTCACACATCTAACCTAAAAGCTTGTCTTTATTGTTGCCATGTAACAAAACTAGGTTTAGGTTCTGAATATTTCAGCCAGTCACAGACCACCATCTCTTTAACTCTTTCATGCATGCATCATAATTGTGGCCAATCATAATTGAAATTATAATAAATAATAAACAGAGCCATGATGGACTGGAACAGAGAGGAGGTAGGTTGAAGCAATTTCATAGAAAAGCTATTTTTAGTTTGCTAACATATTTTTTATAAGAGTGAATAAAAAATGCAGAGTGCTGCCAACTATAAGCGGTGTAAAATCATAACTCCAAAACCAGAATAAATGAAAACAGAAGGAATATACAGTAGGTGAATGTGTTTGGCTGCCGTTTAGTGAAGGAGTGTTTGTGTTTGCAGCAAAGAGCAAGACACGCATATGAAACACTGAATTATGATGCTCTTAGAGCATGGCATTCTTTTCTAATTATAAATTAAACTTCATAATTATGAAACAAACACCTTAAATGGAGATGTTTGCTTTGCCCTGCTTTTTCTTATCTAACACTGCTTTACTACATATAGGTGTTTAAGTCAACAGTGCATGGGAATATTAAATGTTCCTATTCATCATAATTGGAGTGTAGCCACTATAATCACATGTCCACATTTGAACCGATGAATGATCACTACAACAGCATTCATCCAAAAATGACAGTTTTCTAATTAAAATGACTCCCTCAAATAAGGCACCCGAAGAAAATGCGTTAAGAAAAAAATTGTAACCAATACAGAGCTTATGCTCTTTTCTTTATTATATGGTGGCATTGACTACCCATGTACACCTAAAGCAAGCAGCCTTCAATGATTGTACCACTAATTTCATGTGTCTGTTATTCTTATGTTAATTGACTAACAGTTTTTCACATTTCCCAGAGCTGACTCCACTAATACTTCCACACAAATTGTCAACAAGCACTTTCCCCTTTTGCTTTATATCTTATGCAGACAAAAACATTGCGCTCAACGAGTTTCAATATTTCCAGCCCTCTCTGAACTGTCCCCTGCAAAGTTGCACATATGTGACAACAGTTCCATTTTTAGTGGATACCATATGTGTTCTGTGATATTTTTAAGATCAATTTTACAGCATTTCACTTTAATAATATTAAATTGAGAGAATCTAATTCAGCATTCATTTTAGTAGCCACTGATAAATACACAGACTACCATAGTAAACACATGAGAAAACCTTTGTTAAATTGGGATCATTCATCCTACTTATAGCTATTAAATATGAATGACTTTCAGGTTGGGAAAGGTGTATTTACAATTGGAAAGAACAGTATGAAAACATAAGTAAAAAATACTTTTAAAGCTTTAATATCATGGAAAGTGTTTCTTTTCTAATCGAACCACACAGTGATTCCTTTAAAAATTCAATATCAACCCACGTTTCGTTTTGTCTTTCCAGTAATTGAAACATCAGATAGTAGCAAAAAGATAAAAATAAATAAATAACTAGTGATAGCTTGCTTATTGTGCATCTATAATGAATGCATTTCACAAGCACTCTTTATTTCGCCGGAGCATTCCCCATGTCAGCTATTAGTAAGAATTTGTCAAGATACACTTGCTTATTAAATAGAGTAGAATACTCTGTAATGTTAATGGTGTTACTGAAGTTGTACTTAAAACCCAGTGGAATATAAGTAAAGACTGAAGCAAAATGTAGCAAGATAAAAACCACTACATGCTGAGATCTTTTTAATATACTTTTTTCTTTAATCTTCAATGTTAAACAGTTTACTGCTGTAGTGCTGATCTGAGCATTAAGTGAATTTTCTCAGTAATATATTTATTAACGCTATGCATCGTGATGAAACAGAATCAAGAGGAGTTTTCCAAATTCATCTGTAATTATAAAACCGTTCACAAATGTCGATCTTACTAATGTTTCGGACAATAACTATGTCATTCATTCAAAAACTGATGTTCAACAAAACTAGTAGATAATGAACTATATAGGACTCTAATGTCTGAATTTACATGGCTTCAGGAGAAACTTGGATAACTTAGTTAACAAAATGGGCTAGAAGGACAAAAGGGCTAATGACGTTGCTACATTTCAATGTATTTACTCTCTATATTATACAAGCACGAAGATACAAACAAGCATAGTTTTCATCAATAAATATATATTGTGTAGTTTTTTAAGCTGTATATGAGAATAGTTTGCTACCATCTACTAATAGCATGGTTGTGTCTGAAGTTAGCACAAAAACAAAATCAGCTTTTACCCACTGCTGAAAGTAATCATCTGAATCAAACAGCAAGTAGCAATTTCAGTATGGATCATTTTATTACCAAATGGAAATATATTATTTTCAAGTGACAGTATAACTGATTAAAATCTATCAGTGCCCATACTCAGGTATTGTCATTCTTACTATTATTTTTTTAGTATTAATACGTGAAAATTACTTAAAGGAACAAAGAGAGTTTTTTTTTTTTTTTTGCAAACACATCGTTAAGAACGTAGCTCTTTTGATGGCAAGTCGACAAGTCCCATTGAAGCAGCATAATGATTTTGGTTTTCCATTGAATTCTGCGGCATTAAAACATCAGCTTCTCCTGCCCACAGCAAGGCACAGCTACTACTTTGAAAACCACAACAGAACTGCCATTGTATTCTACCGAGAATGGTTGCAGTGAAGCTGCTAAAATGCACTCTGCCATCAATATTATTCAATGTCAGATTTTCCTTACACAATAATACTCAAAAGGTTTTCTAGTTGCTTTCTGATTTATATAAATTGTATTACTTTGTTCACAGTACGTTTAATTTGTAGCAGATTTAAGCCTATGCACAGCACTCAAGAAGTTGTATCTTTAATTTTACACCCATTTCCTTGGCATCTGCCAAAGGATTTTTAATGAGCTTAGCTTGGATAAAAGGTGATCCACAGTTTGTGCGATTTGTTGTTAACAGTGTAACATCAAAAGAGAGATATTTTGCTAAACAACTCAAACCAGCGTTATATTTCACATAGGCTAAAATGAAATGGCAGATGTAAAACTTGAAACCAAAAGGATAAGGCAGTGTAAGGGAACTCTAGAACAGCTAGTGTTTCTAAAGGAAAGGGAGAATCTCTACTGACCAAGCCTTATCTTTCAGTTAAAAAGGCTTTGAATTCAAAAACAGGGGATCAAACATTTCAGCTTCGCATCTGGTTACATCCCAACAATGAGAGGTATTGAAGCTATGTCAAAGAGCAGGTAATTTCTATTAAGAATTTATCTCCTAGAAAGAAAAAAAAAACTGCAGAGATTTGTGTTAAAAATCTTTTGTGTATTCTAAAGAATGGATGAGGGCAATATTATATTAGGAGATGGTATTAAAGAATCAGCTGCTCTAGTTTTGCTCACTTTTCTTAAGGTGTCTACCAGTCTGAATTTACATTCTTTTTCTTGGCCAATGCATGATGAACTGTTGATGAGACAAATGGGAACATGTATAGTACATGAAAAACAATACAATAAGTAACTACATATTTTTATAAAAAGCATTTTCTCTTTTATATCTGATTTCACTGACAATAACCTTAATACTTCTAAAGCAGCACCCTCTTTTGCAGTATATGATATATATATATATATATATATATATATATATATATATATATATTGTCAGTGCCACATGGGTTGGACATGTATCCTGACCAGAGGTGGGGGGATGGTTCCTTACCTGGATGGGAGTCTCCAGGCAGGCAGACAGGAATCACAGCCAAGAGAAAGGAAGGAGTCAGACCCCTGCTCTGGTCTGGATGCCCATCCAACCCATGTGGCACTGACTACATATACACACACACACACATATATATATATATATATACTGTATATACAGGGTGGCCCAAATTTATCTATATGACGTTTCACAGGTTGTAGCATTTACTGTGTGAAAAGTATCGAAAATGGCATCACTGTGTAGTAACGATGTGCTGAACTGGGCAACCTTTGCTGCATTTGAACACAGAATGGTGGCGAATTGATTGTCGCTAGTGCAGCTATCACAGAAGAATTGCTCTTCGTCTTCAGGCACGTATCGAACTGGATGGCACATTAGTGGACCAAGCCATGGAGAACAGGGGATGAAAAAACATTTAAGGTTTTTAAGGTTCATGTTCAATTATGTTACTTGATAATAATATTGGTAGTTTCCTGATAATCAGGATGTATAATCAATCATATACATACATATTGCGTTGGGTATATATATAGATAGATAGATAGATATATATATATATATATATATATATACAGTATATATTACAAAATGTTGCAGAATACCATCATGCAGACAAAGTAAAACCATGAGAAACAAATTATAAAGGATTCCTGTTCAAGAAAGCTGGTGAAACAGACATTACTCAGAAACCAGGAGACCCCTCGTTTCGCATAAGAATAACATATGTTATAGTTTAATTGGTAGAAGTCTTCAAAGGTTGATGTACAAAATGCAGAACACTGTTGATACTTGCATTGATACAGGAGTGGGGTATAAGGTGATCTAGAATTTAACAGTCACCCACAGCCCTACTCAGGTGATTCCCACATGGATATTAAACTTACTTTTCTCCTTAAAAGTTGGATTCAACAAACTAAACAAAAAAGTACCCAGAAGGTGAGCAATGGGTATAAGCAGAGTACAAAGTCTGACATTTGGAGCAGGAAAAAAACAGAAAACCTTAAATGCTGCATAAGCTATCAAGTCAACAGAAAAAGGAACGCAGGTGTCCAGGGCCCAGGAGCACACTACGAGTGTGTGTGACTGTTTTATTTCCTTTATTTAATGCTTTGTGCTACACTTTTTTTGAAAAAAAAAAAAAACTGTTCTAAAAGCATTTGTTGTCTGCCATAGAAATAGGTTATGAGTAACCCAAAATTACACAATATTTTATGCCTTCCATTAGCTTATAACCTTAGACTGAAATAAGCTGGTCTGAAAATGGACAGATTACATTTCATTACTGTTTGGTTTCTGTAGAAATTAGCACGTCATGCTTGCAAACTGTACCTGTCCAAGGGGTCACATTTATTTGTATTATCCTTCACAAGGTTAGTGTTTTAGTATAATTTTTATATCTCTATTCTAAACCCCTTTACAATATCTCTATTCTAAACCCCTTTACAATACTACACTAGAATATTGCATTGTATTGACCCCCTTCTTTTTGACACCCACTACACGCCCAACTTACCTGGAAAGGGGTCTCTCTTTGAACTGCCTTTCCCGAGATTTCTTCCATTTTTTTCCCTACAAGGGTTTTTTTGGGAGTTTTTCCTTGTCTTCTTAGAGAGTCAAGGCTGGGGGGCTGTCAAGAGGCAGGGCCTGTTAAAGCCCATTGCGGCACTCCTTGTGTGATTTTGGGCTATAAAAAAAATAAATTGTATTGTATTGTATTGTATTCATTTCAAAGTTTTCTAATTAAAAAAACTGCTTTCTGTGTGCATTAAAACCACCCAAATGTTCTTTATTGTATGCATTACTTTTTTAGCACACTAATAAGCAGTATTTTTAACTGAGAGAACTAATCCAAAATAATGATTTTGGCATTAAAGACAAAGCTTTACAGATTAACTTTGATTGAATGTACATTATGAAGCACCACCAAACAACTATACATTTTCTTTTTTATATTTGTGCGTGGACAAGCAAAGCAAAGAGTGGGAAGAGCTGAAAATGCCTTCTTTCTTGATCTTTCTGAATGAAGTATTCATTTAACACAAGCATTTACAGAGCTCCCTAGCAAACAAGAATCTTTTCATTCACGTAGTCATTCCAGCAGTTTGTAATTTTCACTGTTATAGAAGCCTTTGAACATAAATAAGGTCCAACTGTAATGGCATTCTTGAAAAAGCTTTGCTGTGTAAATACCAGTCCAACATTTAATAATGAGCCATACTGTAAAACATATTGGAGATCATTATTTTACTTTTATTTTTCAAAGTGGCTAATGAAAGGGGCTTTGATTTGTAAAATAATATTTATGATACAGTTATAAATGTGCATGATTTAAAATTAACAGTTCGTGTTACATTTTATATCCTATGTCTTTCTAATAAGATAAGAGACTTTTATGCCATATACTGTTCTAGCACATCCAGTCCTAAGGTGAATCCTTTTTATTAACCACAGGCTACAACTATAAATTGAATAAACATTGCTGTCTTGAAAACTAATATACTCCTTTAACAATAGCAGGTCCCCCAAGGGAACACGTGGTGGTAAGAATAATAGAAGAGGCCTATTGTTAGGGCTCAAAGTACCCTGGCCAAGCCCCAGATTTATGACTGCAAAGCAGGAGTTTGCAAGCTCATGCTTCTTTCAGCCATTTCCAAATATAACCCCACAAGAAAGTAAGTTGAATGTTAACTTGTAGGTCGTATTTATAACTGCTGCAGTAGTGCAAGTGTACTCCTGTAGATATTTAATGGTATTTTTTCTTAACAGGAATTCAAATAAGCAATAGTTTTAGAAACATGTATTTATTTATTTTAAAGAAAACAGAGAAAACTAAGAAAAAGCTGCTTGGATTGATATGGTCAATGATAGGCTTCCCTCACAAGCACCAGAAACGACACTCTTTTACAAGAACAGAAAAGAGGGATTTGATAACTGTTGTGGCTACTGGATTCTATACTGCTTCAGCCCCCATGTGAAAATGTGCAGCCAGCTATTAATCACGATTGTAACCCTGCAAAGAACCTTATACAATGATGGCTATATATCATTACTGCTCCACAGAAAGCAACAAATCAGCGAGCTGGGAAAGTTTGGTGAGAGCGATAAGCAAACTTTTGAGCCGGGGGAATCCATTTCAATAAATTTACATCCCATTTGCCATGTTCCCCAAGTATGGGAATCATACTCTAAAATGAAACAATATGCTGTGTTCATGGGGCCTGGTCTTTTATTCTCCTGTCTTAGAGCCTTCTTTCCAGGACGCCCTTTGCCAACACTGACAGCACGCTTTTCTCATAGCCTCTCCTTCTCATAGCCTTTGGTTGCTTTCAAGTTCAATTTAGCACAATAAAGTTGTTATGCATGACAGTTTGGAGAGCAGAATAGGTGGTGTTTGAGCCCGCTGTGTTGCTACAAAGTGGGCTCATTCTCTGCAGGCCGGCTCAGTTACTGAAGTCTTACTGGTGGGACACTGCAATGGACTTCCAGACGTTCCCATCCTGACGAAAACAATTAGTTTCAAACTGCAAGGAGCCGCGGGGTCACCCTCTCTTACAATGAGACCGTGCCATTTAATATGCTGCAGTGGATTTCAAATTCAAGTTGATTTATCCTGCTGTAGTCAACTTTTATACTCTTTATTTGCAGATGTGCCCAGGAATTTGGAAAGTTCAAGTTTCACATGGTGGGAGAGTTGCATTTTCCTATGTAAACATTTTCTCCATTCTCTTTAATATTAGAAAATTAGTATACATTTAAGCTTTTTAGTAGTGATTCTACTAGACTACACAGGGTAGCAATTTTCTTTCTCCTAAGAATTTACAGAGTAATAACCATTTGGCCAAATATCAGACCAAAACTGCATAGCCAACAGCATATATGATATATATTTACAATATATGTGTATGTATGTGTGTGTGTGTGTGTGTGTGTGTGTGTGTGTACTGAGGTTATTTAGTTCTTTCCACTTTTTTTTTTTGCTGCAATATAGAATCCATCCATTTACCTCACTTGTGTAATCCCAATCAGGGTTACAGTGGGCCAGAGCCTATTCCTGCAGCACTGGATGCAATGCAAGAACTACCTCTATTTCAAGGCACACTTACACACACAAACACACGCACACAAACACACACACACACTCACTCACACTGAGACAATTTAGAGTTGCCAATCAACCAGATCTACTCATCTTTATATTACATTTAAATGTGTGCTTTTGTACAGCACAATAACTCTAATGCCAATGTTAAACAAAATGCTACAAATTTGTCCAAGATAATTCTAACTTTCTACAGTAAATCCATATTTGGCAGTAATTATTTTATCCTTTCTTCTTTACGAAATGAATCAAGCTCTCTCAATTTGGATGAGACCTTTGAACAGCAACGTTTGTCTCCTCCAATATATTCTTAAACAGATTTGTTTTTAGGCCTCAGTCTAGTTTAGTTAATACATTCTGGGTCATTGTTCTGGTAGAAGATACATTAAATCTTTACTGGATTTTGAATATGCTGTAGCAGGCTTTCTTTCAAGATTTTTCTGAACACATATGTTGCCTACCATTCCAAAAGTCTTCCAGGCCCTGCTCAAACTACTGCTACAACATGATGCTGCCACCCAGGCACCCCCATGCTCCACAACAAAGTTTTCTCAAACACACTGTTTATCACTATTGCTGAAAAGGTCAAGTTTGGTCTCACTATAGAACCTTGTTTCACTTGATCTCCAACTCTCTCTCTAAGACTTCTGGAAAAACAACAGCTATTTTCTGTCTATCTTGTGAGGCTAAGATTTGTTAAGTAGCTTTCTCACCCTTGGGAGACTGTGATTTCTGTAAAGTGTGCCACACGCCTTTTGTAGCTTCTCTTCTTGACTAATGTCTTTTTGCCAGCATCTACAAATTCCCCACAAATTCAAAACTGTCCCCTATCTCTTCTATATGTGTACATTGGAGTTTTAGAGGCTTTAGACTAATGTGAACTCCTTAAACATTTTCTTATAAACTTTTGCCAATTTTTGCATTTCCACAACTTGTTAGTGTATAGTGAATTAGTTTTTTGTTAGCAGATACATTAACCATATTCCTTTTCTCATTGATAGCTTTATCTACCTTAAATCCAAACAAAACATCTTAATTACAAAGTCATAGACTGCATTCAATTAATTAAAAACATAGCTGGATAAGCAATGTTTCTCCAAGAATGAGGACAAATATTTCTAGAATTAAAATTCTCTTTCTTTATTCACTTACAGGCAACCTTTCTTAAACACATCTGCTCATTACTCCACTCTTATATATAGCCAATCATGAGGATGAAACACAATATTTCTGAATAGCATGTAAACATGGTCAGGAGGTTTATTTATTGTTTTATCAAATATTAGAATGGACACGATTCGTAAGCTAAGCAACCTTGACCATGGTGTGACTATCGGTGCCAGGCATAGTGGATCCAGCATCTCACAAACATTTGTTTCACTCATATTTTAAATTACTGTAATTTTTAGTATTTACAGAAAATGGTGTGATAAAAGAAAAATTCTTTGAACAGCAGTTCTGCAGGTGGAAACACCTTGTTAATGATAGTGGATATACAATTCTACACATTCCTACTGAAATTTCAACTTTTCTTGACATAAAGACAGATATCCAGAGAAATCATGTTCCACCATTTTAAGTGAAAAGCAAATCAATCATTTCTAGAAAAAAAGTTAAAAATTAATTCCTTCCAATGCCATGTTTGTGTAAGGGGGCATATATTTTAGCTAATAGTTAATTAGAATTTTGCTGAAGAGTTCAGTTTTGCATTAAGTTCAGTTTTCTGGAGGCCAGCAGGTTTGGACCCAAAATATCTTGATATATGGAGCTAATCATTTCCTTGTCGTCCTTGATCAGAGTTCCTGTCTCTGCTGAAGAGAAGAAGATACACCACATAATGTTCTCATAACCATGCTTAACATTTGGTAGGTGTTCCTTGAATGATAAGCTTTGTTGGGTTCGTGCTAAACATAACTTTTGTGATTTTGTGGTCTCAGTAGACTTTACACCATTGCCTACATGGTTTTTGGAGAGTTAATATGCCTTTCTGCAAAATGCATACAGGTTTGGATGTTGTTAATATGAGAAATGATTAGTGTTTTGCCTATGACTTACTCCACAGCACATATTTGTGGAGAATATGCAAAACGGGAGTAGCACAAAGGGAATGGCCATTTATTTGGATTAATTCCTGTAGGTCCTGTAAAGCTGATATTGGCATCTTGGTAAAGTTTCAGATTAGCTTTACTTTTGCGCTATTATCAATTTTGGGGGGATGTCATGATCCATTGGTGTAATATTTTGTCCACTTCATGATGTATGCAACATCTTTAAAATGATTTTACTGTATATTTCTGTGTTCTGATCTGTACCTTTCAATGATAAGATCCCATAGATCTTTTGTTTTAGCTTCTTGCGGTTATTTCTGCACTATATTAAACCAATAAATCTTCAGAATAATCTTTAAGGAATAATAGATTTTATTTGGAAATAACCACAATCACTTTGATGTCAGATAAAGGCAAATTACATTTGTCTATGGAGTGTGATTGCTTAAATCTGAACGCATTTCCCACTCTATTATAAAGTGTGTGTACAGCTATGCAATCAACGCATTGAAAGTTTTATTTATTTTTTACCCTACAAATTATCAATATGTTTTTTTAACTTCAATTGTTTTTGTAAGACCTTTACAAAGGCAAATAGGTTCTGACATAATTTGTCTTTATTTCATCCGTAACATTAACAATTTTATTTTGTGTACACTTTCGATAACCATGGTGTAAACATAAATCTGTGAGTAAAAATTACAAGTAAAAATAAATATTACTTGCTCATAATTATTGTTATCTAAAAATGTATATTTAAACAAATACTATGGACGAATCTGAAATAGGGAGTTGTTAAAAAATGTCTTATTTGCTTTGAACTGTAAATAATAAATAAAAGGTGCATGTTGCCTTTGCACTCTACATCAAGTATTTAAAGTCCTCAAAAAGGTGTTAGTTATGTAGTAACTATCTGTCATATTTTTTATTTGACATAAAACATTGAATTTTTCAAATCAAGCATCATCTGCTAGTTATATCTTTTAAAATGTGTTACCTTTGCACTCAATGCTAGACAGTATCTTTTGAAAGGTACCGTGCTCTTTTTGCTGCAAAATGTTAATGAAGAAAAGATATTCTGTTTTTTTAGATTTATTGCCTATTAACAGTTATTTTTTTTTAAATCCCACTTAATATATTCCTTGGATTTTAACTGTAATAAAAAGACATTATGTATGTATATAAAGAGTAGCATATTGAGTCTTTGCCACTTTCTCTGTGGAGTTTGTTCTTTCGTATTTTCCTTACATATTCTGAATTCCTGTCGCACCATCAAGAAATACATATTAAGTTTACTGGTAACTTTCCATTGGCCCAATATAAACAAATCAGTATGTTTATGTCCTGCAAAAGGAATGACATCCCAGCCAGCTCGGGTTCTTGTCTTGCATCTGAATCTACCAGAACAAGTAAAGCATCTGAACACCATGTAATGGAATTAGCAGGGGACAAGCACTGATGGATGTTTCATATACAACAACACTGGAAAGTATGTTAACCATTACCTGCTTAATTGAAATTAGATATGATTCTTAAATAAATGCCATTAAACAACTTACACACAAATGTGAAATATTTTGGTATAATTCTTTAACAGGAATGCTAACACTGTATATTAATTTAGTTTTCTTCTCATACCTTCAAATTTTAATTCAACTTTGCTACATTGTTGTGCGCATTCTTTCCAACAAAAACCTTCCATCAAAATGCACCGCTTTTCTTGGTAGACATGAGAAAATGCTCTCATGGTCTCTCAAATAAGGAGGCCATATGTGCAAATGTTCTATGTAATTGTGGCACTCTACAATGCCTCAGAAGCCCACCATAACTTTCATAGAAAGTTCTGCCAAGCTTCGATAGATTCATTAGTGGAGTATTCTTTGGGACCAATGAAGCTCAAAAGGCGCCCAACAATGGAGCTAATCATTGTACGGTGCATGACTTAAGCTTACATTTTCTATCTTTTCATTTCTAGGTCTTAACATCATTTTTAAATGTAAAACTTCTAACTGTTTATAAATTTTAAAACAACCACAATCAGTTCTCTTTTTTTATTTAGGCTCTTCTTACACATATATATTTTGCCTCGTTATGTTTGCCAGACAGACTTTTTTTTTTTCCTTTCAGCCTTACAAAGTAAAACTAGGGGTAGATTAAATTATTTATTTATTTTGTTCGGAATGAAGTAAAGTTAAATACATCTTTGTAGTTTCAATACTGGCCAGTAGTGTGGAGTGTAATGGTATCAATTGACTGATTCTTTTTGGTTTACAGAAAAAAACTCTTCAAAGTGTCAAGGCACTAGGGGGAGGGCATGCTGGGTGAGCAGACAATGCAGTCCATGGCAGCTGAGTGTCAGCAGTGACCTTGAACCCAACTAGTTTTTATTCCCATGACTCCAGCAACAGTAGGTACATGCATTCGCAGGGAGGCCTTCTGCACCAGCTATTTCCTGCACTTCCTATGGTAGTCTGTGCACTTCACGGAGAGTTTCACCACAATAGCCAGGCCTTACTAATGACTGTAAATGAATGCTCTGTTTTTAGTGAAGATGTAGCAGTATGCTCAGCATTCTAATGAGGCTGATGTCCGCTTTGGAGAAACAAGAAAAAAAAAAAAACACTAAATGGAAAGAAAAAGCACAAGCAGAGCATTGTTACTTGCATCGTGTTTATTGAAAGGAAACCGAGTCAAGACACAAAAGAAACCTAACACAGAAATGCACGCCTCTTTCTTTGTATTCTGAAAGTTGTTCATAATGGACATTTTGCATACAGCACTGCTTTTTCTTTATGATGTATATGACTGATATCCATGTCTTGAATTTCTTTTCATGTAATACAATTAATTACTGTACATTTAAAATAATGTCTGTATATTATATGTGTGTAGGTATACACAAATGGACGTATAAATAGATATATTGAAATGTAAATACAGATATAAAGGTTCACATTCAATGTAAGTAACTATATTGGAAAATGTGTTAGGTAGTACAAATATGAATTAGAATGCTTCCTTCCAACATGGAAGAGACAGAAAGCTTTACCAACAAATAAAGAGGAGGCAGAGAGGAGGAGGAAGAGAAAGAGCGAGAGAGGAGGGGAGGGAGGGGGCCACATACAGATGGCTGGCACTGTGTACTGCAGTGGAGAGTCAATCAGGAGCATGCTGATAGGCAAAGAGTGCCCTTGCCCTGACAATGTACTGCACTTTGAATAATACAGCTACAGCCAACTGCATCTGCACATTCAGTACATATTCTTCTGCCACATTAGTATTTATGTATTATTTTGCAGTTCACTTGTGTTTATATCATGTTGAATTATGTTCTAGAAACAAATATTTATGAGTGAAATAACTGCAATTCTGTGTAAATTGTGGCATACAACATAAGCAAAATATTACAAATTGATTTCTGATTCGTTACAGAATATACAAACCTATTGTTACTTAATACAATTAGTTTATTTTATAAATATTGTTCTTAATTAGGTCCAATAATGCTTGCATAAAAAGTGTAATAACAGCCTTATAAACCTTACAGCCACCCTCCGTGAAAATGATCTGCGGTATAATTGAAGACATGTTAACTTTCAGTTTTGTCCTATGAAGATAGCATAGCTTAGTATTTAATTAGCTCAATTGTTCACATGAATAAGAGTGAAATGTAATACATTTTTGGAAGACTCATGATATTAAGAAATTAAAAATTGTTCATATTCTTGTTAATTGACTATTTTTTTTACTTACATCCTACTAATTTTGGCAAAAGATATATATTTTAGATACCTATACAGAAAAAAAGGTAGATGTCTATTTGGTTGATGAAAATTTAACAGTTACTGATCTGAACTTACTGAAATAAGTTACTCTTTGTTGTGTGGCTTTATATCAGGCAATTTTTATATTTCTTAGCAGGCAATATTTTAAGCTTATCTTAAATATTTATCCACATATTTACCAAAATTTACACAAAGTAGAATGATATCTCTCTAGCTTTGGCTACAAAGAAGGAACCAGCTCTGGTGGGTTCCTAGTAATCCATCGTCTACATCAGGGCACATGCACACGTGCAATTTAAACTAATTATTAGACTAAAGGCATGCATGCTTGATATACTAACATCAGAAGAACATACACATTGCCAGGAGCACTCGTTTATGATTAAGTATACTGTACAAAAAAATTCAAGGATGCTACCAATATAAAAAATGACTTTCATGGTTTTAAGTGTTTAAAACAATCTAAATAAACACCACAAGAGAGTAGCATCAAAGAAATATTAAATCAGGCTTTGTACTTCTTTTGTTAAAATGCATATGAACAGATGTTAAAGAATTATAGGGATATAAGGTGTCACACCAAATGAATTTACTGAAAGCTTTACAATTCACCCAGGCTTCATATATCAGTATTATGCAACTGTTCTGATATTAGAGATTAGGAACATTGTAACATCAAATTAAAGTTAATTCCTCTATTTTTTGTCTTGCGCTATCATTACACTAAACAATACCTTAAATAAGAATATTTATATTTAATTGTCCTGTTTTCATTTCGTATAGATTTTATATTATATAGGGGGGTATAGGTAAGTGCATGCGACTGTAAATAGTCGTTTAATTGTAAGACTGTGCTGAAAACGATAATGCATTAGAAAATCACCAATCTAGGAAAACACGAATACACAATAAATACATAGTATTAAAAATCCATCTTTGTCTCTGTAACACTGTAAAGTAAAACTGATTTCATCAATATTATCAAGAGTTCAAAAGCTCTATAAAATAATATATTAGCCAGAACTCTAATTTTAAGGTTCGTTGATGTATAATGTGTTCTGTTATGTTATGCATAACAACTATGCTGGTTCGCTTGTGTAAACACTAAGAAAAACAGTCCCCGTAGCCACTTCTCTGGAGCATAGAGAATAGACTTCCATTAAAAATAAGCAAATAAACTGTGAACTAGGTAGGGCAAACATGGACATTAAAAATATATGGACAGACTTTATGGACATTGCTCTGGAAAACTCAGCAGATTAAGTGTGTCAGAAAATGGCTGGAATGTTGGATATTTACATTGTATGAACATGAAAAAATGTGAACCAGCAGCTTTCAACCTAACTCCCTGTGCAGCAGAAATTCCTTTTGTCCATGCAAATTTCCATGAAATGAATCGACAGAAACTGATACTTCTACACCTCCGCTTACTGTTATTGTCACCCTACTAATTAAAGCTGTTTTATTTTTGTCACTAGGTTTACTCTGCAGTAACTGTTTCATAAAATGAACACCTAAACATTCTGATAATTATTATACGGAGATACATGATACTGTATATACATTATGTCCATTCATACTATGTAAAATAAAGCTATGCGTTTTAATACAATCTTGTTTATCATGGTACCATACTACATGTTGGTCATACATTCAAGTAAGAATTTTACTGTATTATGACAATTATCATTACAATGTACATCATGTAATGTAAGCAAGCAAAACCTCACGTAGTACCAAAATAATATCTGATTGGATGACATACCACACTAATAGCTATTGCAAAGACGGTATCAAAAACTAAAATGCTGTAGTAAAAACCTTTGGTTTACATTTTATGCTTTATGGTTATCAAGACTCAGATGCTCTCAGCCAAAATGCATAATAGCAGATGAACAGGTCACAAAGCAGTGGTGTGAAAGTACATATGCATTCCACATTTCATACAACATTATAGTCATCTTGCGTGAATTGCTTTATTTTACAATACATATAAAGTAATTTATATTCCTATAACATAATCATCATTCTTTCATTCCAATACCTTAAAAGGCAACAGCAGCAAGTATAAAAGGGCAATATGTTACAAATTATGCTTATGTTTAAATTGCCAACTGAAATGAAAATGTCACTATAAATGTTTTGTTTAAAGCTACCAAAACATGCAGATGAGCCATATTGTCTCAGCATGCTGGAAAAAGAAAAACAACAGACTCAAAAGCTTAATCGACTCTTGAAATGTACAGTTCTATTACCACCATATCACACATTGCTAGGATGACGTTGTTGGGTGAAGGGACTGATCCATAAAACATGCATTTTTTTCCATAGCTGTCAGGCAAGTGTTCAGACATATTTACCAACCCTTTTAATGTTATGTTTTTTTTTTTAATTCATGCTATTCAAAATACACGTGCAAACACGCACACACACACATACATTGTGAATAAAAACCCTGTTTCTGTTTTTGTGCCTGCAATAAAGCTGATTTTCTTGGAAACCTGGATTAATTTCATACTTTCTGGTGCAAGTTGGTGACCAACACATTACAATATATACATATATATATATATTGTAATATATAACATACTGTATGTTTGTATGCTTGTGTGTGTGTATTTTGGATACATGTAAAAAGCGTATATACTATATAATGCCTAAAAGCACTACCCTTAAGCCAAAGGTTTGTCATTTCAGTCTCTGGCAGTAATTCACTGGGTGTCAATAAGCAAGTATTTTAACCTGCCTGTGTTCCAACTGTAAAAATACATGCAAACTGTTTTAATATATGTTGACTTTATAAGTTGCTTTAAATAAAGGTAACAACTAAACATTCACTTGTACTAATATTTATCCTTCTATTTTAGACCACCCATTGGAGTTACAAAATTGTTATTATCTTTTTCTATTTTTACCTATTTACATGTTCATTTTCAATTACAGGATTAACAGGTACTCCTTTTTTGAAAAAAAAAAAACAAAAAACAAAACAGAGTGCAAGGCATTGCCAAAACTGATCAGACTCCAAACCCAGAATAAGCTGCTAGTACTCGGACACATGCTTAGTCATACTAAGCCAGTTTAAAGTCACAAATCTGTTAGACAGCAGGGGTGACTAATACATCACTATGCTACTCCTTGGCCAACACATAAAGGCTTATAAATACAATAATACAGAAGATAATGTTTTAATTATAATTATGTGAAAATCTAAAAAATAACAATTTTTTGACAAGCTTATATTAAAGCTTGTGATTACAAAGCATACAATGAATTTCTAGTTAATATTCTGTACAAAGAGTGATAAAAATATAAGTAAAACTAATTTTTGAAATCCACATTTTACTAATGATTGCTAAATTATACTTTTACTAATTGATTGCTAAATTTTACTTTAGGTGATTGTGATGCAAGTCATCTAATATTGAAACTATGATATTCTCCACAATGTACTATGCATAGCGCTCACAAAGCAGATACACAAAGCTTATGAATTGCAAGGTTTAAAAGGTAAAATAGTGATGTCCCTAAACACATGGTTTAAATCTAAATTTCCAAAATGTTATCCACATATCACTGATAAGAGCAAATGGAAAAATACTGAAACAATAAACAATTACAAAAAGATTTCTAATGGCATTTTGATAAGCTCAGCTGGCTTGCCTGTAGTGCCAACAGAAGAGAGTTCTAATTCTGATAATGTTTCAATTTATTGTAAGAGTAACTAAACATTTTACATTGTATTCAACTCTTATTTTGGCTCCTTTGTTAATTAAACATATCCCTATGTACTGAAAACAATTAAACTGGAAATCGCCTAGGCTAACTTTACATTCAACAAAGCAAATTTAGGAATAACTCAGCCTTTCTTTTTTGCAGCTGTTCCCAAGCTTGGATAAATGGGGAGAGTTGGCATTAGGGAAGGCATTATGTGAAAATGTTAATAGCTATGGAAGCAAAATTTAGGAATATTCCTCCTAAATATAATCAGTGTGTCATCTGCCCCTCCAAGAGTGGATCATTGTGACGTCAAAATCAAAAGACAATTTCCAGCTTTTATACTATGCTAATTTTGGACAATCAGTCCTTGTCATAGTTCTCCTGCTTCCATCTTTAAAGCAGAGATGGAGGCAGGAGGACCCAACATGAGAAGAGGTTTAGTGCTACACTAAAGAGGCATAGGAAAAATTGCAGGATTGTTTTGAGTCGGTAAATTGAGACATATTTGGGGATTCCTAGTCAGAAATGTATCAGTATGCAGCTGTTGAGATCAGATTCATCTAAAAATGTGTCCATGACTGTAGCATATTTCTCAATGATAACTATGGATCAAAAGTGACATTATAAATTTATCAAAGGCCCACAGTACACTGCATTTCAGGTTGGTGACATGAAAAAATACAATCACTAGAAGTACAAGCTTAGGAAAACCATTAAAAGTTGCTAAATGTCAGTAAAGAGATAAACAGAACACCAGCAGTAGGGATGCCAATAAACAGTAGCAGGGTTTACAGATTCTTTCAGATTACAAAGTAAAGACTAATACTGTTGCTTACACATTATCTCTTTCAGGTGAAATTAATGCTTTCTATACCCTCTTTAATTCTGGTAACAATACTTTTGATTGCTTGCAGGGCCACTAGAGTCATTGAACTTTGTTTATGTGGATGATGTTAGGAGGATTTTTAAAGCAGTCAACCATAAGGCATCAAGTTCTGCTAAAATTTAAAGGCCCATCTGTAGTGACTAACTAAAGTTTTGCAAACCATCTTTAACATTGCACATCATTTAAAAAATTCAAAATTTGACTCTGTGCCAAAGAAAACAAAAGTTGACTATCTCAATCATTTATTGAAATTGTAATGAAATACTTTGAGACAATGGTGCATGGATAGTAAACAGAATATTACACATGGTATAGACCAATGGCAGGATGGATATTGTCATATCTAGTACACAGATGATGCCAAATCTCTCCCATTTCACAATAGCCTGCCACTCATATATAAAAAAAAATAAAAATACTATGCGAATGTACTTTTTTATACACTATGGCACTATTGCTGACCACCAGCATTGATGATATGGCTTAAAGAGAAGAAGTTTGCTTAATGCACTGTGGTACCAGTACATTAATATCTTCCTTAATGTCACGAAAACTAAGGAGCTGATCATAGAATTCAGGAAGCAGTAGGCAGGTCATTCTCTTATCTACATTGGAGGGAATGATGTGGAAAAGGGTAGCAGATTGAAATACACCATTTAAATCACCATTACTGAGGACCAGAATTGGACACAAAACATTTAGGTTATAATCACCATCAGTGATGACCAGAAATAAACAAAAAACAACTCAGCGATAGAGAAGAAGGCTCACTTACTCCTTTATATCCCAAGACATCTGAGAAAAGACAAGATGACTTTTCTATAGATGTACAGTGGAATCCATTTTCACTGGCTACATAACATTCTGGTATGACACCTGCATAGCCCAAGATTGCAAAGCACTGCAGAGGGTGGTGAAGTCAGCAAAGAATGTTTTCATTCATCTGTCTTCTCTTCAAAACATACTGTATATAACAAATGCTAATAAAGGCAAATAGCATTATTAAAGAAGACCAGCCATCTGAATGCCTTTTCTCTCTCTTTTATTTTCTCAAATGGTACAAGACAATTAGCACCTGGAGATATATGTATGTTCCAGAACAGCTTTTATCCACAGGTCATGAGATTCTTCAACAGGCACTTCTGTTAGTAAATAAGTAAATAATAACTACTATCACTAGTCTGTGGGAGAAATGCAAGTATATATTACACTGTACCTTCTATAAGAAGTAGTGAAATTGTACTTCAACTTGAATCCCAGTGAGACACAATCACTATGGAAGCAAAAGGGAAATGGCATATAAATTGCCCCGTAAAAGTAGAGAAATGGAATTTTCCTGTCACTTTTTTACGGGAATAGTTTTCCTCAAGATAGATAAATGGGTTTGATGGGCTTCGAGTAAGTAAGGGTTAATTGTAAACGAGCTTAAATGCACTTTCATTTAACATACTTGCTGTTCTTATATAGAATGAATGTTATCAACTGTTATTATACAATCTTGGAATTAATTAAAGATACTTCTTTATACTTAGATAAAATCAAACAGCCAATTCAGTAATAACTCATTGAATGTATTTGAAGGCCTTTTTTTTCTAAGCCTACTTTGCAGAAATATATTTGGAGAAAATATTTGTTTTTAAGGTTGGCATGATGGCACAGTGGTTAGCACTCCTGCTCGGTGATCCCAGCATGTTGAATACAAATATTGTACCCATTTGTTGAAAAATGTATTGAATTGGTTTTAGACTTAATTACTTAATTTGTATTCACAAGCAATGTGCAAATTACCAATACTGAGGGGGAAAATATGTGAGCGCTGTGTCTTGGAGGGAGTAAATATTTTGTTTGTGATAGTTAATTGAGAATTACACATAGAACAATTTCAGTGTTCTTTATTTCCTTTGAATTTAGTGGAAATATGTCTATAGCCCAGTTATGAATATACTCACTTTTACACTTTTTTCCCAATGGGGGGAATGACTTGTATAGTAAAATGGTGCAGGATTTACAAATTTGCATACTTTTGACAACAGAGAAAATAAAAACCATATGCCTATCTGCAAATAATTGGTTTTTCATCTATCAATACTGATTTGAAAAGATTACAAAAATTACATGAATGCTGTATTATTCTTTTAAAAGTGAAAATATGAACTTGGTAGATCATTCCTGGTATCTTGGCAATGAACAAACAGAATAACATACGATTTAAAAAAAAAACACCACTGATTTTACATTTAATTACTAAATTCCATCCATTCATTTTTATAACCCACTTATCAAATTCAGGGCAAGAGGCAAACTATGTATACATATATAAGGCAATTGTATTATTAAACCTCATTTCAGCATAACCTAAATTCTATTATATGGAGTCACAGTTTATTTTTTATTAGATTAAACATGCACTTAAAATACATTTTGTAATTGATTTGCTTATTTAATTATGAGCTGCTGTGCAAATATTCATGGAACAGCACTAACATACACAAGAAAAGTCTACCCAGAACCCATTTGCCCACCTGGAATTTAGTTTTTATGTTCTGTTCATAGCTGATCTTAGCTTAATACTACAGCATGCATCTATTTAACTATTAATATGTCAATGCATTTAAAATTTTTAAAGTGAGAAGTCAAGCAAAAGTACACCTTTTATTGGCTAACTAAAAAGATTACAATTTGCAAGCTTTCGAGGCAACTCAGGCCGCTTCTTCAGGCAAGATGTTTAAAGATAGTTATGTTTGAATATTGCTAACAACATATTACATCATTTGTTTTGTGTTTCATATTATGTTATTATATATTATTAATACATTATTCATATCACAGACTGAAAAATATACACAACAAATTATTGCATTTTTTCATTTACATTTTCTAAATAATCTTTTAACTATTAAAAATTTAATAATTCTATCTATCTATCTATCTATCTATCTATCTATCTATCTATCTATCTATCTATTTTTTGTTTCTTTACAAATCCAATTACTATAGTACTCCTTTACACAATTAGGTCAGCTACTCCCTGAAGCTGAAGAGGTAAACCTCCATTAATAAGTAATCTGAGCAAATGCTTGAATAGTTACATCGTCAATAAGCTAATAGATGTGGAAAAAAAATGTTGCATTGGGTTGTTTCTGTTGTTTTAGAAATACAATGGTTTGAGTAAATCATTTTTTGCCACAAAATGCAATTGCAAAATGTGTGCTTCAGAGAACTGTGAAAGAAAATCAGGTTAACAGGTCATCACTTTGCCTAGAGCCGCAGTACCTCTGGCCTATATTTAGTTTGCTGATCTCACTGTATTAGCTGTCAGTCATGACCATTTCAATATACTCTGAACATGATGAAATATTAAAATAAAAAGTTTCGAATACAGTGATGGCAGTGAAAACACAACATTCACCATCTCGCTGCACTAAATGTTTAGATTAAAAAATGCTCATAAATGTTGTTACACTGACCATTGAGGGATGCAAAAATGTAAGAGGCTGTTTCTTAGAGTAGCATATTGGTTTCTTAGTGTTTTAATTGTTAAATTTATAGAACTGGGAATCATATTGTGAAAACTATTTTTAAATTTATTTTCGTATTTAAATTTTTAAATACTGTAAACAACAAACAAAACTATCATTATGAAGGCCAATAAGTAAATACTTTGTAGCAGATAAGCATACAAGATGCAAAACTTTCTGCAGCAAATGTAGCTCAAACATTTTCTCTTTAAAGCACAACTATGAGAGCACATTTTCACAAGCTATATTAACACAACAAAATAAATAATGGTCGGCAAAAACAAAATAAAAACCCAGACAAAGTCAGAACTAAGGAGTATAGGATGTGGATCTGTGATAAATGCATCAATTAAATATTTAAATCTTTTTCTGGCTCAGTGATCACAAAAAATGATATTAGGTGGTGGGGGAAAGGGAATAGGCACGTGATTGATTTTAGAGTCATTTGGTGCAGTGAAATAGATGATTGATGGTTCTGGTTATATTTCCAGTTTCTTAAAAAGAATGAGGAGCTGAATGAGAGAAAAACTAAAAGCTTTAAACCAAACATAAAATAAAATTAGAGGAGACATGACCAAGTGAAATCTAGGTACTCAAAATATCCTTAAAACAGAATTTAAACAAAACACTGTCCTTCTAGAGCAGAAAGAGACTGAACTATAATAACTAAAGTTTTATTTATTATAATGATGATTCTGATAAAAAGTATGCATGTCACCTTACTTAAATAGAATTCTGAGATTTATAACTCATTTTATAATAAAATGGTGCTGGTTTCCCCACCCCACCATTTCAACATAATGAAAGCAAGGATCTCATATGTGTATGTATGGATGTCATTAGGCATGTCTAGGAACCTTATGCCAGTTTGCCTCATAAAAGCTATAAAATTAAGAAATTACTTTCTTGTAGTTGGTAGTAAAGACCAGCTAATATATGTAACTCAATATGAAGCATTCCGTTGGCAGCTGAAATTTCGGAAAATGGCAAATTATCTACAAAAATAAGCCTTCTTTTGTATCAAAACATTGGAAAAACACAAAGAATGCTTTTTCTTCACTTTAGTCTTGCCATCAAATACATCTCATAAGCATATTAGTTTGATCATTTTATTTCCCAGCCAATACAGACGGTATGAAAATAAGTGGAATGCACATATTTAAGACTTCCTGGCAAGAAGTCTATCTACCATGTTAAAAATGCCAAGGCCACTTCAGTATGGAAGATAGAATTATTCATGTTCGTGTCACAAGTGCTCACATGAACACCAAATCACTCCATACAAAGTGATTGAAAGCCAAGGTTGCATTGTGCTGAGAGGATATTCTTTTTTGTTGAAATAAAATCAAATACATAAATAAATAAAAGAGGAGTAATAGTCAATGCAATGATAAAAATATTTATCATCAAGACTGTCTAATTTGAATGCAGGAAGGCAGAAATCTTTTATCTTTTCTTTAAATTTTTACTAATCAAAAAGAAGTAAATCCTATGGCAACATTTTGTTGCTTTGGATGGTCTTTTATCTCATTCAATAAAGCTTATTTGTCACAGTTATTGTTAATTTATTTATTGTTGATAGGCAATTTGCAAATGTAAAAAAATATATACTACAAGCATACATTCAGTTATTAAAGGTGGCAAAGTAGCACTGTCCAGAGTCCTGGGTTCAAATCCAATTCTGGGCACAGTTTTTCAGTTATTTTCAGGTATTTCATTTTGAACCCTAAACATATGTTTGTTCATAATGGTGAAACTGAATGAAAAGAGATTATACTACCCTTCCATCTCTTTTATGTACCCACTTAATGCAGTTTATAGGATTATGGGGAACTACAGCATAATATAAGAGCATCTTCTTCTTATTATTCTTTCAGCTGCTCCGTTAGGGGTCGCCACAGCGGATCATCTTCCATATCTTTCTGTCCTCTGTATCTTGCTCTGTTACACCCAACACCTGCACGTCCTCTCTAACCACATCCATTAGCTCTTAGGCCTTCCTCTTTTTCTCTTGCCTGGCAGCTCTATCCTTAGCTTCCTTCTCCCAATATACTCAGCATCTCTCCTCTGCACATGTCCAAACCAACGCAATCTCACCTCTCTGACTTTGTCTCCCAATCGTCCAGCTTAAGCTGACCCTCTAATGTACTCATTTCTAATCCTGTCTATCCTCGTCACACCAGTGCAAATCTTAGCCTCTTTAACTCTGCCAGCTCGACCTCAGCCTCCTGCTTTCTGTTCAGTACTACCGTCTCCAACCCATATAACATAGCTTGTCTCACTTGCGTCCTGTAGACCTTCTCTTTCACTCTTGCTTATATCCGTCTGTCACAAATCACTCCTGACACTCTTCTCCACCCATTCCACCCTGCTTGCACTCTCTTTTTCATCTCTCTTTCACAATCCCCATTACTCTGTACTGTTGATCCCTAGTATTAAAACTCATCCACCTTGGCCAAATCTGCTCCCTGCATCTTCACCATTCCACTGATCTCCCTCTCATTTACACACATGTATTCTGTCTTGTTCCTACTGACCTTCATTCCTCTCTTCTCTACAGCATATCTCCACCTCTCCAGAATAAATAAAACTTTGCTCAGGCTCCAGTCCAACAAATGGCGTACTCTTACACACCTACACTCTCTGACACAAGGAGAGTTTAGAGCCATTTACATGTTAACATGCTTGTCTTTGGGCTATGGAAAGAAACCCCATACAGATACAGGCCAAACAGCTAACCTTACATGGAAACCTCTCTGGGCAGGGTGCTCATCCATCTCATGCACTCACCTGCACCCGCACTTACACTGGGGCTAATTTACTGTCATCAATTAACCTAACCGGCATGTCTTGAGGAGGAGGAAACCCCACGTAGATAAGGGAAAACTTACCAGCCTACAGACAATTACTGTATAATGCAATCCACCTTAATAAAAGGACACGTGTCTGTGTGTCTGCTTGATTGCCATGTCTCTGTCTTTCCAACAGATGGTACATCATGAACATTTGTAGCAATATAATACATTGCATTTCTCATCCCAACAAATGGTGCATAACAAATATTAAAACTGTTTTATTAATCCTATACCAAATGGCATATAATACAGACATACACATTGCCTTTGTCATTCCAACAGATGACACATCACAAGCATTTGTAGTAATGTATTTTATTACTACAAGTGCTTGTGATTCAATGCATTTTATTACTACATGCATTACAAAATACATTCTAATAGATGCACTGTAAACGATAATGCTGAGGTCTATTTTGATTACTTAGATTTCAATCCCTGTTAGATGGGTAATGCAGCTAATACAATATAATATTCTTGCTTCTTTCTCATTACATGGTTTATTTTTGTAGAACTCAAGCACTGCCAAAACATAATTTATGCCAAACATATTTTATCTTCTGTATAGGCTGAAGTGTGCATTTGGCAATATTACAGAAATGTCTTTTATTTTACTGTAATATATTATGCTTTCTTATTATTAACATGGTTCCCTTTTTTTGAGGTGAAATCCTTAATGTGAAACACATGACAGAAAAAATGATTTGCAGAAAGCTTTTGTCTTAGATTATCTGTGTTATTTCTGAGGAAATGACAAAATACTGTAGAGATATGAATTAGAAAATAATACTGTAAAATAATGCAAGCTGCAATAAACAAAAAATAATATAATATGGAGGTGGTTTTACCAGAATGGAATAAATAGTGTTACTTTCACTATTCAAATTAACCATTATCAGTTTAGGAGTTTAAAAAGAGAATACTCTGCTTAAAGTCAAGAGATCAAAATCTTCTACCTTTTAAATGAATGCCTTCTAAATCACTCATCCTGGGTTCAAAATCCAACATCATCTTGCTGAAGCAGTCTGCAAGAAAGTTCAGAATAGTACCACATTAAAAATATAATTTGCCATCAATCAATCATTCACTCATTCATTTTCTAGAAGTACATCTCTGTAGTGCACAAAAGAAGGAAATAAAACTCAAATGTGTGTGCCTGCAATGTATGAGATATTGTTATCTCAAAAATGAACTGATTATTTATATACCATCGAATAAATGAATCCCTTTACTCAATCACAGAATTATAGGTCAATTAAATGAATGTGCAACAGGCTTTAAAAAATAACGTAGTAAATCACATACATCATTAGTTTCAGAGAGTAAAGATTTTGTGTTTCTTCATTTTTACTAGTATACTGCTGAATCACTTGCATACTCATTAAGGCCAGCTTGTGTTATGCCGCACTTCAGATTTTGAAACACTAGAAACATTAAATTTAGTTATTTGTGAGCTGCAATCATTCTGAGAATTAAGCAAAGTATGAGATTATTTGTTGTTTCATATTGAAGTTAAAGTCCCACTTACAGACCAATAGCTTGTGGCATTATATGACATCATTGGAAACAAACATAGTGTGTTTTAAAACATAATTATTACAGTGCTAGCAAAGCAAGAAATTAGAACACATAATTCTAATGCTTTCACCTTCGGAAGGACTAGTAAATTCAAAAGTATGCATTATGTTTTAGCACTTCTTAACTGCTTAGGCTCTTTTATTCAAAAGTGGAAATTGTTCTCTTAGGAAGAGACCAAAGAGTTTCATTCTGCCAAGTCTTAAAGAGCAAACTCTGTTTAGTCTGAAACACAAGAAATTTATTGACAGAATAATCATTTATTATTTTAAAGTACCATCAAATAAGTAAAAATATTATGGAAAAATTATTAACCATAACTAGCTCTCAAGGAATGTGTTTGCAAAGAGCATAATGTAGACTCTACTGTGGCCTATTCTGTACTCTTTGAAAAAGCTCATATAGAACATCTGTTAGTTTATAATGGATATATATTTGGCTAATTTAATGTATTACTCATAATAAATATTTCTCTATATGATATATGACAGTTTTTCTTGTGTGTGTGTATTACTAAGCATTCATAGGGTCATTGCTTGGTTCCATGATCTCAAAGGTGAAGACCCAAGTCTTATTGGTTTCTGATGGGTTGCCTCAAGTTTAGATGCCTAGATGCAGTACCTTCTATGCACAAATTTTATTTTCTCTCAATGTTTTTGCCAAGAACAACAACTTCCTCCAACATTTATAAAATGTGTTTAAAGTGATTGGTAAATCTAAAATGCTCCACTGCATATCACTGTCTGTCTGTCTGTCTGTCTGTCTGTCTGTCTGTGTGATCCAAAATGGATGTGCCCTGCATTGGACTGGCATTTTGTAAAACACTGGTCAATGGGATAGACTCTACTTTTGGTTTCTTGCTCAAATGTGTTCAGAAAATGAATGAAAGATGAATATAAGTCGAGCTTGAGTGGGTTGCAGCCATAAGCCAAAACCGGGCTGCTCCTGAGAAGGTTACACTGCCATTTTCAGTTAGAAGATGTATTTGAATGCATTTGACTTGTGAGTATGACATCTTACAAAATCATGTTCACATTTTATGGCTAGGTATAAAAACAGTGCTTTGTTTTAGCCCAGATAAAAAAAAGGTTTATATTTGAGCTATAAAACTATTGTATTTGTGAACTATGCAGGCAATACAGTATGGCTCTAAGTATATTATTAAGTACAAAACCTGTTCTTCAAGTAGTGTTGCAATATAATTTATTTATATTAAATGCTTCCTTGAGAAACATTTTTGAATTATGCACCTACTGCTTGCTTCAAATACACCACACATACATATGAAACGAGCCCCCTTTGAGTGGTAGGTTTGTAAACCACATTCATAGTGTTTTGCCTAGAAAACAATAACCTAAAATGTATGCAGAAAACCAGAATAAAGAGTTTGATCAATCATAATTGTTGTGTTTTAGGTTTGGAATATTTGCTAGCTAATTTCTTTTAAATAGAAAAATGATTACAGAAAAACACCTTTGTAGAAGAAAACGTGTGTGGCCAATACATGCATCATAACATAGACATGAAATGTCATCTTTGAAGAACATTCAGCACTGAGATTTTCTTTCTTCAGTGCTAATTTTCAATGACTGCATCTATTTAACCAAATCTAATGCATTCTATTATGCTTTATTTTAATCTTTGTTAAATTCAGGCTATTTTTTTCTATAGCGTACAGATCATTTTGATGTGAAGATGGTATGACAGGCTTGGCTTCTTCCAGCTGGCATTGCTGATGCCAAAAGCTACAGCCTGTTGTAATGGGATCATGGGAGACTCGTTGTAAACATAGTTTGTCTGTCAGGTTCCCACCCGCCTCTGAATGCTCAGCTCCCATCTCTGAATCCCCTTAATGAGAGGCTACGGACAATACCAGCATTGTTGCCTCTGTTTGGAATCTTGTTCGAAGAACAATCACTGTTTACCCAAGCAGTTGTACTACCCAAACTCTACCGTTAATTACTTCTAGGGCTTCTGATTAAACTGCTCCTAGCCCTAGCACAAAGAGCTATTGAGCTAGCCACTAGGCTTCCTCTTTTCCTTCATTCCCTTTGCCCACCGACTCCCCCCCAACCCCCCCACACTTATGGCTTACTGTATCCTTGCAAAGGCCTCATCTTCATCACTCATGCAAGAGCTCGACTACCCTGATTTGCACACAGCTCGTCTACAGGGTGCAGAACGTCCATGCATAACAAATCTGCATATCGGTGTGTTGAAAAAGCCCAATGGCCAAAAAAAAATATAATACACTACAACTGATTATCTGATGGGGTGAGAGAATAAAGAAATCATTCGCATTATGACTCATGCAACATTGTAAATGACCTTAATAATTCCACATGATGGTAATTTATTTATTACAGCATTCTTCTGCAAGATAAATGAGAATGACACATTTAAGGCTTATTTATATGTAGTTACCAAATGTGTAATGGGTAGGGCTTCTTTTCTCCCAAAAAATGAGAAAATTAAAGACGTAGAAAAAACTGCATAATATTTACTGCATCTGACCATTTTTGTTTCATTAACTGCTTATTATTGTCTTTTTTACAGTTGAATTTGAAATACATACGATATGCAAAGTGACATCATGAATATGCAGTATTATTCACGGCCTGAATAATTTTTCTGGGTTAGCCAAAGCGACATTTGTAAAACAGAAGCATAAATGAGTTTAAACTATAGCGGTAAATATTTAGTCTGTTTCCACAATTGAAATATGTTACAGGTCAAACAGAATATTTTAAAATATCTGTTTTCTTACTTATATATATATGTGTGTGTATGTGTGTGTATATATATTTAATAGAAATGCCACAGAATATCTAGTTAAGATAAATATAAGAAACACACTTTGCTTTTCAGCTATTTTAGTAATCACCCAAAGAGATGTGTCTGAGCCTATGTTGTTATAGCAGGGCAAAATGTTAGTGGATATTTTTAACCTGGGATTTTTAACCTTGTAACATGTAAAAAAACAGCAATTTCCCATCAGTATATTGCTAAAAGAATAGATTTCACTGGCTTTAATAAGAGCAATAAAAATGATCACACAGCCATTATTTTATTCCAGAAGCCATATTTTTGTTTGAGGACAACAAGAGATCACTAAGCTAAGCATCAGCTATGCACCAGATATTGCTGTTACATTAGGTTACACTATGTGTCAAATTTAGCTAATAAAAAGAAGTGACTGCATTGCATTTCTAAGAAAAGAATGTAAATGTTGCCAAATGAATGTTAGTAAGCAGTAACAAAATCTTTGTAGAGTTTTCTGTTTTGGACTTTAGAATGATGATTTACATACCCAGCAAATAAATGTACAGTTTATAACTGTAACTCTTGAATTATAAACTTTGCTAAGCAGACTCATGCAGGAAATAGTAAAATAGTTCTCCTGTACACACTTTCAAATATATGGGCTTACATTATAAATGATTGCCTGATAACTAAAAGCGTTACAGTTTTAGATGTAAGCTGAAGTTGCAAACTGAATTGTAGATTATGCACTGATGTATATTCTGTATTAGTATTTTTAGAGTTGCAGCTTAATGCCTTAATACTGGATTGTCATTTGTTTTATTATTTTTAATATAGGTAACCTTGTTGGCTTTTCCTTTTCTACAGAATGTTTTATAAAGAGTGTTCACAATGTAATTACATATACATCTTTGTATAACATATGTGTGTACAGTGTATATGAATATGCACAGTACTTTTTGTGGAAGTGAGTTCCAGATAATATTAAGTACAAAATCTGCAATATTCATTATACTGTATATATTATAATGTGTGACTTTTTTTAAAGAAGCTGTTTCACATTTTATTATAGCTTTCACATAATGCACTTTAAAAATAGTTCAGTAATTCAATATATTTACGCATGACAGTGTACAAGGGTGTTCAGTAATGCATCTTATAAATTCAGATACACTAAAATGCCAAGAACAAATAATATCTGTTTAATTAATGTGATGATTTGTTTCATGCATCTTTTTATTTAAGCATATTAATCAAAATAGGTTCTTCAATTTGTATTAATACTGGTCTTAAATTCTGAATTATGTTCTATTATATACTGTACAGTGTAACTTTAATATAATAACAGATCAAATAAATGGCATACAGTATAGCTATCATTCCTGACTATGTTGTTAAAGTGTTCTTTATAGAGACTGTACATCTTAAAGGACTAATCATCTACCGTACTTCCAGATGAATATTAGATATTAAAAGGTGTACTGTACATTCAAAATATGTGCATTTCCTCTTATACTTTTTGAAGTATGAAAGAAAGTGTTATTCCCTAACAGACATTTCATTATTCTTATAGTTTACATGCCTTTACACATATACACTAAAATGTGCAAACTTAAAATATTGATAAGGTGCTTGTTAACTAAAATATGTACATATCTAAATAAAATAGATTAACAAACGCCAACCATATATGTTGCTGCAGAAAATGGTTTCCTTCAAGATGTCTGCAAACCACTTAGTAAATGGCAGATCTAAATCCTCTGCAAAAATCAGTTTTGCCTAATCCCTTATATTCTGCAGTATGCAAATGAATGCTTCAGGTTTCCTCAGACCTCCACAGCAGAAACAGCCAATTTACAGACACTAGGAAACTGTATGTGTTCTGGGTTTTTCATGGCTGCCCCTCCCCCATCCTTCATTCTGGTCTCAGCTGCCTGTGTTAGAGATGAAACCACAAACCAAGGAAACACTCCACTGATAGGGCACTGTAAATTAACTTGACATTTGATGCAGAAAAATACAAAGCATACAAAAGATACCATTGGCATAAACCCACTCAGGACCCATACAACATGTGCGGCATATTATAAGCAATGCACAACTGGGGTGCATGTTGCAAAAAGAAGAAATGACTGTACACAAGATTCTTATTTACCCAGAAAATTTCTTATTATGAGAATCTGTATTCTAATTGTATCATGGTCAAGGTTTTGAGGAAATGTGGAAATTTCTTGTAATGACAAATAATTTGACATTGCGGAAAATACCAAACCATTTAAAAAACATAAATTTAACATTTTTCAAAAAATGTAATCATTTAAATTATACTTTCTGGGACTCATTTGGAAACTGATATACATTAAAATGACATCTATAACACTCCATTTTGAACATGGAAATATACAGTGCAGTCAACCTTACTCGACTCATTCAAAGAAATGGCTAGCTCAAAAACCTTAGCTGTATTAAAGCTTGTAAGCAGAATTAAAGCTGATAATCATTGGATGGCCCAGATGTTAAGTCAGCTAATTAATGAATTATTAACTTCTACCTGAATGTTGATTTGTTGGCATAGTCTTTGAAGATGCATTAAGTAAGAATCCTCTCCAAGCTGCTGCGCATGATGCAGCACCAGGCTTTTAGACATGCAGGAATGTTAACATTATTATGCATTATTGTTTGTGTCTGTGTCTTTGTCTGTCTCCCAGTCTATAAGGCTTTCCATGTTGCCAGAAGACCTTGTGGCTGCGAAATATTAAAATGTACTAAGATTCATATTAATTCAGTGATATTTTCAAACGGTAACATTGAAAAGTTTTCATTGATTGTGAGTTATTCTTTAACATAAATAAACTGTGGGGCGTATTTGACTGGGACTAAAGATAATATATTAAGTCAACATAATATTTTTTACAGACAAAGACTGCTGGAATATGTTATCATTATAGGTTCATATCCAAATCACGGTATCAGTCTTGAAATCAGGTTTTGATGACTAGTAAAAAGAAATTTTAATTTAGAACCAGCTCAATGTATAAATTAAGTGCTTTGTTTTCAAATAGCTATTTTTTAGGTTTTGAAATAAGACATTGGCAAGATTATTATTCTTAAATGGATAACATAAAGAAATCTGTGAAGCCTGTGCAAAAGTTTTCTTTAAAAGGATGGCATATTGGTATATTCATCTTTTATTTTTATATTGAAATTTGCAGTTTATATTCTGTTCTTATCCAATTTAGAGTACATTCAGTTTTTTGTTTTTTCTTTACTGATTATTGTTCTCATTATTTACAACACAACAAATTTCCTTTTTAGGAATCAGAAATCAACATCAAACAAAATATACAATGTAAAAGTTAAAACCCTAAGAAGAAATTACCTTCAGCAAAAAATAAAAACAAGCTATTAAGAGATGTATGCTGAAAATACCCTCTTAACATAGAAACTACCATGCTTACTACCACCTAATTATTTCTTATAATTAAATAATACATATGGTTTACAGTTTCGGATTTTAGCAATTTTGGTCTCTTTGAGTGTAAAAAAACATATGCATTCAGTATTAGCCTCATGCTGTCATCACTAGTAAAACATTTTAAAGCAGACACTATTTTTAGTAGGCATTGATTCTGATATGGAGTTAATAAAAAGGGATGTGCTGCAAGATATATTTGCAATTCACATTATCACCAGGCACAGCATTCTGTTCAGAGAATCCATCATGGCTCGGAAGAGAGAAATTAAAACATGCCACTGTTCAGATAGAAAAAGAAAAAATGAATATGAATATTGTGTGTGCATATACTCTCTCTCTCTCTCTCTCTCTCTCTCTCTCTCTCTCTATATATATATATATATATATATATATATATATATATATATATGCCTTCTGTTAAATTGTTATAATAGAATTCTTTCAAAAATGGAAGCTGCAGGAAGAAAAGCCTCTGCTTTCTTCCTTCCACCCTCCTTACTAATTTGCATTCATTTGCATTATTTCATTACGTATGTGCTTTTTGTTCTGAGGATAGGAACGTCATAAAATGGTGATTCCTGAACAACTTACGGTATGTTGCGATTAACTAAATTTTACTGTTGTATTTCATAGTTTTGATTAAAAAACGTTACATTTACAGCATCAAGAACACTTAATGACTAATCTTTCAGAAGGGTGGCTTCCATACATTTAAATGAAAAGAGATGCAGCAGCAGAACAAAATGCAAAAAAGTTGGTTTATTTTTAAAATATTCTGATTTTGTTCCTTCAGTATTTAAATTTCAATGAGAATTTTGTTTTCCTTGTACATTTATTGTTAAAATAATTTGGCACTCTTAATATACTATATACAATACAATCAAATGCTAACTCATATACACAGTACAGAACATCACTCTATACACAGTTGATATTTGTATGTTTCTGCATTCAGACACAAGTAGACACAAAGGACCCCATATGTATATAACAGAATGCGATCCTCACAGTTATTAAAGCTCAATATACTACTGAGATGGACAATAGTTGTACTTTCTTAGTGTTCTTTATTTTTAAAAAAAAACAAGGTGCATAATATATTATCATGCAATTTGCACCTCTGGTGCAGCCTGACCTAAAGATATGAATTGCTGCTGTGGAAATCGTCATTTAAAAGACTTTTCTTTACAAGTTGTACATCTCTTTACATGTTTGTATAATATTTTGCTGTTGATATTTTTTGGAAATACATGCTCAATTTACTCTGTTTTGGTTATTATTATGGTGCAGGTCAATAATAATGAATTTCAAATGATATCTATCTATCTATCTATCTATCTATCTATCTATCTATCTATCTATCTATCTATTCAAATAATGAGGAAATGTATTTAAATATTACCCATTTCAAAAATAAGTACATAATTGTAAGGGAGGTAATTCATAGGTGCAGTATAACAATGAATGTATAATGAATGAATGTATAATAAATCCTCACAAGAATTTTTGGTCGAGTTGGATCAGAAAATAGACCTGTCTGTAAGATTTCACATTTTTTATTCGCAAAATATTTCTCAGTTCTTTCGACTCAAACTGACAGCACACCTCTTACAGTATTTGACTGCAAGTAAATAATCCTAAGGCAACAGCTATCAAATTCTCTATAATGACATGAATTAGCCAAGTGAAATTCTATTTTAAATCAAAAAGAAACCTTAAATTCTGTTGAATCATATCAGATTTCTTCTAAAATATTGTTCATAAAAATACAAAATTTGGTTCAGAAACTGAGAATATGTTTACATTATATGCTATGTAGAAAGGCTCACAACTAAATTACTCTTTATTTTAATCATAAACTACGTACACTTACTCATATGGTCTAGTGCTCCAAGAACATAAAGCACTATGCCTAGGTGTTTTACATGTATAATATTTAGCAGTCTGTATATTTTTTAATGTTCCAGCACCATAATTACATAGATAAAGCTGTATAATAATGGATTATAAAATAAAATGTGAACAACAAACTTTTATTTCTAATCAGATACAGTGATTCATGTGAGAAAGAGATAAAAAAGCAAAACATGTGCAAAAATGTGTATCAGAGTTGGAAGGCATACAGTATGTACTGTATACTCACAAGCCGAAACTTAAGAGTATAACCTTATTCCCAAATTAGGAATTATAAAGTTTGTCAAATGTTATTAAAACATAATAGTAACATGTTCTAAGACCTTTTTAAACCAATTCCCAGTCATAGTGAGCTATGCAAAGGGAAGATCGACCCTGGGTGAGGCACCTGTCCATCACAGGGCCCAGTCACGCACATACCCACATTCGGTCAACTTAGAGTCGGCAGTTAAAGTTACTGGTACATCACTGGGATACAGAAGAAAACCCATGTAACCCAGGTGGGTTCATTCAAACTCCACATGAGCCAAAATCAAGTGTTACAGACTGGATCACATATTTGTATATGTGTGCAATTTTTGCCTCATAGATTTTAAATGAGATGTGATTTATATTCCTTCAGGGATTAGCAGTGTACCAAATACCAAAAATATTATACTATTGTACTATATACTGTACTAAACTATCATCAATTTAAACAAGAGATGTAGTCAACGTAAGCAAAACAATTATGTATGCTGTATGTAATGTCATGGTTTAAATACAGGTTTTGAAAGGAAACACATTAAGAACTACTAAGAAACTTCACTAATTGAAATATTTTTGCATTTTTTGATTCACTTTGCTGATTCTCATTTTCTTTTATTTAGTAAAAGGGGTAAGTTTTTCTGATCTATTTCTTTCAAATTTTCTCAATTTATCATGTAATAGAATTATAAATCCTAAACAAATAATATTTTATGTAGTATCACAAAAATATTTAGGTATAAAGACTTGCAAATAAAAAAGTCATAACTGATGTTTATTTGTTTTATGCCCAAATAAGGACATAATGCAGAAAGTGCTCTATTATTATTATTGTTGTTGCTGCTGTTGTTGCTATTATAGCATATTTTGTGGCACCTGTATAATACCAGAGTAATTATGAAATGAAATTTGCCTGAAAACTTGTCTTTTTTACTTTGTCATCAGGGATAATTATTTTTTCTCTTTCAAACGTCCCCTCTAGTTTATTTGGCTGAAGATACACAAAATGTTATATGGCTTTAACAGTATGAGTATACATACATTCATCTGAGCCCAACATATTTATACTTCTTTTGTATATACAAAACATTAACTTTTAAAGGACTGAAAAAACTGCATTTTCAAGTAATTGCTGAAACAAAAAGTTTACGTCTACTTTTTTCATGATGATTCAATGTTCAAGTTTTCAAAAGCTGTAACAAAGAATGATGGGAAAGTGCTATGCAGGAATAGTATTATGTTTGTCAAGTTAAAGTAAGGTTTGTCAGACTGTACATGTGTGATTGCTACTCAGCAATATCCATATTGATTAGAATGGCTGTACCAAGTGTACTCTCTTATTTGCTATATATATATATATATATATATATATATATATATATATATATATATGCAGTTGCCTGAAGAATGCGACCTTAAGTGACCCTTGGTTCAAAGAGGTCACTTTGTATCCAGCCTTTGGGCTTGAACTTCTTTTGTGTAAGCGCTGTCTGTTCATTTGTAGACCGCTAACAGTTTAAGTATGTAGCCTGTTTGCTATTTTCAAAGATAAGATCGACAGAACTGAAATCGCAACACATAAAAACCTTAACATAAACACTAACAACTAAGTCGGATATCCAAACTGACTTTGGTTTCTATTGCCAGCTCTATGGTGTGAATCATCAATAGCATATAATTAAGCAGTTATAATATACTGAATATTGACAGACATGTTTTACCTGTGTGTCAGTGATAAAATGTGTCCAATTACTGGATAATTTTCTAATTAATTGCATTACTTTACCATTATTTTATGACCCAGCCACAGCTGAATATGTTCAAGGCTGTGCCTACAAAGAAGATTATAATCAAATGATAAACATAATACCCCAAGGAAAAAAAACTGATATATACTATCTTTCATGTTTAATTTCATCTTGTTATGTTTTCTTCATGCACTGTATTACAGTATTGATGCAGTTTCAGTACAGTATAGATAACTCACACAAACACAGTGTTTGAACCAATTGCACGTGCAATGTCTGGCTATTGTTTTCACTGGAAATGTACGGACAAGTTGTCTCCTATGTTGATTGGGTTAGTATAAAATAATTTATTGTGCATAAAGTTTCTATCTATCTATCTATCTATCTATCTATCTATCTATCTATCTAAATCACTTAATTTATAGAAGCTTTGATAAAAATAGGTGCTAAAATGTAAATGGCAAATAGCCATCCAATTCACAATTTAAATGAGTTGCATTGTGTTCCTGAACATGCCCAAATGTTTAAACCTTTTAAAGTGAACTCATGAGAAATATTATACTAAAATGTAATATGACAAGATAGACACAGACGTATCTTAGCAACATGTATTACAAATGTGGCAGTGGATACATGCTAACACATGCACAGTGTGGTTGAAAATGACTCTTTGTCATTATGCAAGTGTAATGTTGATAATCATTGTAATATCAGAACAAACGTCACAAATTAGAAAGAAAGACTAAAAATTGTTCATGGAAAAAAAAACTATTGTATGCTGCATAAACCACTGTTTGGTCTGGGAATCCATTTTTTCATTAAAAAACCTGCATGTGAAGTTTTAGGATTATGCTGACTGAAGAAGCTGTTATGTGAAGAGGTTTTAGAAGTCAAACAGCTGATATTAAGAGAGGACCTGAACTATGGACATCTCTTTCAAGCAACAGAACAGGACAGTGAAATCTTAACAGGCACACAGGTAATAATTACAGTGTTAGTTGAGCGGATGTATACTCAGTAATTTGTCAAACCTATTCACACAATAATAGTCTTAATATCGATGTTTATTAAAATAGTTACATATACAGCAAATAGAACAGACAATACTGTCTTTCAGAAACACTGTATTAATAAAGCATCAAATGTGTGTCCTAAATAGCATGTAATGCCTTTGGATTTTTAGGCCTCCATAACCTTGAACAGAAAAACAGATATGGCAAATGGATGAAGACATGGGTGAACAAATGGACTTTTCAGGTTTAAATATGTTACTCTAAGTTAAAATTCACAAACTGGGTAATAAATATTTAAAGAATGTCTTCTAAATGCACATCTTTTGACTCTAGCAGGATGTTCTTTTCCCCTTATGTTTTGACAAGTGTACCTGCCTTTATAAAAATATCTGTAAAGGAGTAATCATGGGTTTAAGTCATTGTCTACGTCACCATTTCCCCTTTGTATCTTAAGATATTTCTTAACAAAATATTTCGATACTAAGGGACAATTCATTTGTGTAGTATATATACGTACTACATTACATAAAACTTCACTGTACCATCACATAAAACACATATTAATAATGCTCAAATAAATGAATTTGGTATCAATTTTGTAAAAACATTTAGCCTTCATTTTTAATACATGTATACTTCCATTTTATGAACTGGTTTTGTTCTGGGGAGGGTGAAAACAAGCAATAAGCCCTGAACTTCTATCTATCTATCTATCTATCTACATAGTATTCCTATACAAACAGAAGATCCTAATCCTCCTGCATTCTGCAGCTGAGCACCTTGAAGCTGTTACACTGGATTTTCATTTTTAAATATGCCTGTCTTCTGAGCAATTTTATACTCATGTTATCATCTGCATTAAGTACAAGAAGTGTACATATTTATATATGCATATGTGCAATGATAGAATTCAATGAGAATTTTGATATGCACTACTTAAAATTAAAAAAGTCAATAAAAAACACAAAAATGTATTCTGTATTCAGTTATAGAGAGAAATGTGTGTAGTGTGTAATGTTTTTAACAAGTATTATGTATAACTGTATGTTGTAACACGGTGCTTTCGGACAAAATAAAATATACTAATGTTCTTCATTGGGTGGTCAAATGTTTTAAACTGAACATGTTTTCTATTTTCTTTCTGTTTCATCACTACACAAATAAAATGTGATTTCATTCAAAGTACGTTTTGCTCCCACATGGTTGAACATTTTAAACACTGTATGCCTTCCAACTCTGATACACATTTTTGCACGTTTTGCTTTTTTATCTCTTTCTCACATGAATCACTGTATCTGATTAGAAATAAAAGTCTGTTGTTCACATTTTATTTTATAATCCATTATTATACAGCTTAATCTATGTAATTATGGTGCTGGAACATTCAAAAATATACAGACTGCTAAATATTATACATGTAAAACACCTAGGCATAGTGCTTTATGTTCTTAGAGTACTAGACCATATGAGTAAGTGTACGTAGTTTATGATTAAAATAAAGAGTAATTTAGTTGTGAGCCTTTCTACATAGCATATAATGTAAACATATTCTCAGTTTCTGAACCAAATTTTGTATTTTTATGAACAATATTTTAGAAGAAAGCCATGCACTTTAGTTGCACTATCTGATATGATTCAACAGAATTTAGGGTTTCTTTTTGATTTAAAATAGAATTTCACTTGGCTAATTCATGTCATTATAGAGAATTTGATAGCTGTTGCCTTAGGATTATTTACTTGCAGTCAAATACTGTAAGAGGTGTGCTGTCAGTTTGAGTCGAAAGAACTGAGAAATATTTAGCGGAAATAAAATGTGAAATCTTACAGACAGGTCTATTTTCTGATCCAACTCAACCAAAATTCATTAGAATGACTGTAATTGTTCACATTTACAGAATAAACAGTTTATCATACATGTGAGGATTTATTATACATTCATTGTTATACTGCACCTATGAATTACCTCCCTTACAATTATGAACTTGTTTTAGTGTAGTGATAAAAAAACTTTATTATGATTATTATTATTGTTTAATTGATTGATTGATTGATTGATTGATTGATTGATTGATTGATTGAATTTGTTGAGAGCAAAAGGCACAACTATAAACTTTGTGTTCAATTTTCTGGTTCAAACAAAACTCTTCCCTATGACTTTACCTGTCAAATAGCAGATAAGCACATATGAACATATGAATCAGTCAGCATAGGTTTTGATTTTCAACAAAAATAAAGGTAAAACACATTTATTGCTATGCTATGCTATTTTGATGATATTGTAACATTTTTTAGTCTTAGTTTTCTTAAATATAAGGGTTTTTTTTTTTTTTACAACATATGGATTATTATTATACCTGCATTCATATATATTTTAGGCTTGTAACATTTTAACTATAATGATGGTAAGATCATTAAATAATAAGCATGACAATTCTACAAATACATAAAAAATAAATAAATAGCATTTGTGTTTTTTTTTCAATACTCCCTGAAAAGTGAGAGTAATAAAAGGTATTAAATGTTGTAAATAAATAATCATAATACACTTTTTGGTGGATCAGTCCATACATTTTTGTTGGCATCTGCCACTTTATTACTTGAACACATGACATAAATGAAAGAATAATTAAATTATTTTTTGAGGCTATATCACTGGATAAAACTGAAATGGTATTTGGAGGAATACAAAAGGTCAATTAAACTGTTGGTAACAATGCCATTAAAAACAGCACCCAGAATGTATAATGTAGAAAGAAAACTATGAAGATGATGAAAAAAGAAGAAAACTTAACATAATACTAATAGTATGTCTATCAATTATATCCATCCTTCAGTACACTTACACGTACAATACAGGTTTTAGCTTTTGGTGACAATAAATGTGTATTTGGGACCAGTAAATGAATGGATCTACATATATTTACTTTTAAAGTTGTATGAATGAACTTTAGCACATTGTGTTTTGAGCAGTCATCAAATGTATTTGAAAAGTATACTCAGAACACATATTTAATATGCCTGCTATTTTTAACGTTCTTGGCCTACTACAATGGATGACTTGGCTGAAATATAGCATACAGAAATGCTTAATCATCTAAACATATGTAATACATCAATTGAAAAAAAGAAGGTTGAGTTATTTTCTTGATTAAAATTAAAATCAATCACTTTGAACCCAGCTGTAAATTCACTCATTAGCTTGTTTATTTACAACATCCTTTTTTATATAAACTGCACATGCAGTTTTAATTTCTGTGCAGCATATGTAATCATGATTGTATTATGTATTTTAATTAATTTCTGCATGCATTTTACACAGCTTCCACAAATTATTTTAACATCATTTTGTATGCTTTAAATGTATGCATTTCCCACCTAAGTGTTAAAAGTGCATTGAATAACGTGAATAACGAGCACAGTAATGGAAGCCAATAAAAATGAGTCTTGTAAATAACCTTTTGAAGGCTGCATATAAATGGATGACTTCTTATGCAAGCCTGACAAAGGTGTTAATTAAATAATTGGCATTCACAGCAATTCTGTTCACTGTTTAATGACACGTAAAGGTGGAGATGTGTGCCAGCAGACATTTTAACTCTACCCTTTCGTTCAACCAGCCAAAGCCATAAAATGGTGGCATCACCAGAAAAGATCTACTTCTCTAAATATTACAGTATGCTTTTTGGCCATGTGACAGTTAACATCAAGGCTTTTTGAAAAATGTCTTACTCCTGGGATTATACTTTGGACATTAAACCTTGAGAGAAATCAAGTAAAATCAAAACAGTCTTCTAAACTTTGCCAAACATTTCAAAATTCTAATAGCAGAAACATGGCTTATTGAACACGTTACAGCAACAATCATTATGCATTTGCAAATATCGTACTGTTCATCAACTTTACATAATTTCAAGTGAACTGGAATTAGCAAAAAAAAAAAAAAAAGCATGGTGCTTATTGTGATTTAAGCAAGGGTAAAAATGAGTGACAAGCAAAATGCCTCACTATTATTGGATGGATGCTGAGTCACACTTGTTTCATAGAATTTGCCACATTAGGAATATAACAACTTTAAACAGAAGGCTTTTAGGAAAGCTTTTAGGAGAAATATTGCATCTTCTTTAATACACATTTTCTACAAACCATATATATATATGGGGTGTGTGTGTGTGTGTAATATTACCAACATTTCTACCTGGAAGCCATTTAAAAATGAATAGATGAGTGTTATTCATATTTCTTCTACTTTTTATTATCCCCACTTTCCACAGATAACTTCACATGTTAGTAGCAAAGAGCAAAAAAAAGGTCTTTACTTGTAGCCTGTAAAGATAACAAAGTTCACCTGTCATAATGGTTTAATATGGAATTGTTTTATTAAACAGGGCTGTTTCATTGAATATACAAAACATATTTACTGATCCAGATGCTTTAGTGCCATAAAACTACCTTTATCTTAAGAGTATAATATAGTGAAAGTTTATACCTGAATAAAAAAATAGGCTCAGCTTACCATGTATATTTGTATTTGACAGGACAATTTAACTATTATTAACTGATACAAAAAATGTCACTGATTAAAGTTATTTTGTTTTACTCATTTGTTAAACTATCAGTTCATCATTAAATTATTCAGGGCTGAAGGGCCAGACCTAATATTGATAGCAGTAGATACAAGGCACCAATCAGTCCTGAATGGTTAGCTAGTTGATTACAGGGCACACACACACACACACACACACACCTACACTCACTCAGTTCTAATTTGTGTCTTTGGAATGTAGGAGGAAAACCAGAGTACTTAGAGAACATCCTCATATAAACATGAAGAAAATGTGCACACTCAATAGAAACAGCAGCAGCCAAAGTTCGAATCAAGGCCTCCAGAGCTGAGATGCAGTCGTGCTAACCTCAAATGTGAATTATATAGAGAAGAAGATTACTTTTGATTACACAACTTCATGCACCATAAATCTAAATCTAAATACAGTTGTGTATAATATGTGTACAGTTCTGTTATGTATTTCATTTTTAATTAATATTATATAAGTATGGACATACAGTATATACACAGTATTTGTATAAGTGCAAGTACAATAATGAAACTGATTTGTAAATACAATGCATCTTTTGTTTGGGTGTTTTTGCTGTAAACAGTTTCTCTGAGAGTACAAAGCAGTATTTGTTTTAGATTAATGTACTACTTGTAACAGTCGAGCTACAGGGAGTCAACATGTTTATGGAAATTACATTGTTAAAACAAACCCATAAACACTCTACAGCAAAGCATCTGTTTTATCCTCACTAACATTTTTAAATTTAAATGTTCCTGCTTAGTTGCTTCTTTTGCAAAATGTTTGTTTATGTCTGTCACAAAGTCAGGAAATTGTGGAAGACATACAGACAGGGAGACAGGCAGATGAATAGATAGATAGATAGATAGATAGATAGATAGATAGATAGATAGATA
>JANRMT010062837.1:48690140-48700763 GCA_026402145.1 Polypterus bichir lapradei
GATAGATAGATAGATAGATAGATAGATAGATAGATAGATAGATAGATGGCTGAGGATACATTCTTACCCAGATGTTACTGTTCAACTATAAGCGATATGTAAACATTTATTTCTAAATTGTTCTGGTTTGAATGTACTCTGATAAGAAATGGTATTCTCATATATACTTTTAGTTATGTAATTATCATTGATCAATAAAATCCATCAAACAATCTTATGGGTTTTGTTTTATGCTTGGCAGTAATTTTACATTTCTTAGCCTATGTTGGGAAAACGAGATTTGGGTAACAGGATAGTAAAGTGTAGCAGTTTTAACTCACGTGACATGTTCACAAACAATTACATATGTGAATAATATTAATTTAGCTGTAGCAATTTAGAAGGTTCTCTCAAACTGAAATGTACTTATGCGATCTTAATGCTGTCCAATCTCTGGCAAACGTGTCCTGTCACGTGCTTCCAACCTGGATTTATTTTTATAACCCTGCTTATGATATTTATAGGCTATATTATCTCCTCCCTCCAAAAAAAGGAAAAAAAAGGGGGGGGGGGGGGGCTTCGGTTTAACGTTGTCAGAGATGGTAATTTACCACTAAAACAGCACTCTACTCTGCAACTCACAAAGGCTCATCCCAAACATAATAAAGAGCAAAGATATCTCTACTGTTTTTCTGTGTGGTTTTATATTTACATTAGATTGCCTATAAACTTTAAAACGTATGCCATTTCAACACTGGCTAAGGATGATCATGTGTATAAAGTTAATTAGAATCATCATGATGTGTCTACATGTCAGCGTTATTATCGTCAAATAATACAACTTTATCGGTAGAGTGAACAGCTAAAGAATATTGAGGAATTAAGTTTCTCTTAGGAACTATGAGTTTAGGAGAGTAGAAATGATGAAATGGTCATAAAGATTCAACAGACAAATAATATTGACTGCAATGCAACTCCTTGGATTTTTTTCATTCCTTCAACTTTAATATAAGCGCCCAAAATTTCTCTTATCATGCTTTTACTGTGATCGTTTTACTTGTAGCACTAGCATTAAACTACTAGTTTAGTCACTGACGATTTTTTTGTTTATTTCTTCTTATAAACTATTTTGGTATTTAAAGGATTTTTTACAAAAACATCTTTAGAAACAAAGGCAACTTAATTATATGATGTAGTGGCAGTCGAGCTTTTAACCTCCTAAACTGTTTTGAGTGACAGATATTTCTAAAATAAAAAATAAAAAAATTTCAACAGTGTGCTTTAATATATTTTACCTATTTCTGCTAACTATAAGTATAAACTATTGGTAAAACAAATTAATAAAATCTGCTCTAACCCAATTTCAAAATGACCATATATCTTATAACAACATTTTTAGTACATTAAACAATCATGGTTAAATGTTATGCTACATTTGTCTTTATTGTATGAATCTATATTGATATTCCTCTACTGTGGGAAATAAAATGATTCAGATTTGGTCAGTTATTTGCAGACTTCTAGATTTTCTTTACACTACGCTGACATTTAGTGCAGCCCCAGTTGGGAAAACAATGCCACCATTCATAGCTCTAGACGTAGATTTCAATCGACTTAAGCGGACACAATGAAACTTGGTCATTCACTGCTTACCCATATTGTGTTCTCAAATTTTCTCTCAGCAAAAGTATAATGACTCGGTATTGTATAGCTGCTTAGACAAGGGTTCAGAACAAGAGACACTAGTTTTGTCTGACGGTGTGAGAAAGTTGGGAAGAGATCTTTTCTCCCAGATGGTGTTAAATTCAGCTGCTTTTTAACATTGGCCTTGCATAGCAATGCTGTGCTCTCCAGCCACAATAGATGAGCCGCTAGTTCCCACTAGTTAACATGCGCACTCACGCAACGTGCAGACTTTTGTTTGGGATTTTTAAACGCTATTTTCTTAAAATACCATATGATGAGAAATTCTGCGTCGATCAGTTTCAGGCACTGGAACTATATTAGTATACTATCATTATTTTTATAATCACTAAAGTGTAATATAAAAAAAAAACTACAAATATTCTGCATTTTTGATATGTGATGTCAATAAGTTGTATTGTAAAAGTATCTGTCTTTCTAAATAAACGATGAACTAAAAAACGTGAATATTTTCATTTTTTTTTTCTTTTTGGTACAAAGTAAACATTCACACTCCATTTGACTTTATTGAGTTAAGAATGAGTAACAAAAGGTTACCCTGCAGTTTCGAAAACTAACAACTTATTGCTTTAATTGAACCAACTTTGAAAAAAGAATACAGTGAACCCACTTACACTTTGTGATGTAAATGCTGATTGTATCAAACAATAAGCTGTAGTTAAATAGCAGAGCCTGCTTTTACGCTTCCCCTGGATTAGACACAGTGAACAAGGGAACTAACAGCCACTTTACAAGTCAATGGTCGCTTGTCCTAAACATTACTCCTAATGCAAATAAACAGCCGTCGCCCTATGGGCGTACAGTAGTAAAAGTTTGGCACGTGCATCGAACCAAACAGAAATCGCCTCTTTAGTTCATTCATTTGCGGTTAACAGCCCACAGTGCGCCAGTGCAATTACAGGCGTTTCTGCAATAGATACGCAAATGTTACTTACTATCGCGGCTACATGATGAAATTACATAAAATCAGAATTTGCCAGTTTATTGAACTGAAATATTAGGAGAGAATGGATTTCCCTTTGATTGTTGTTCCAAACTCTGTAGAAGCACTGTTTCTACAATCAACAATAGTTTCAAATTCAACATTTCAATCATTTGAGCCCTGTACTGAAGAAGAGATAACACTTAACCTACATGGGCTGGTAAAACATTATCACGTCAAACAAAAGGGCTGATCTCCTTTTATTTTATCTACTCATATATACTGAAATTGAAAGCAGAAATGCTAATGAAGCGGATATGCCATTATATATACTGTATGTCGTATAGCTTATAATATAATATATATAATTACCAGTAAATAAATAAATAAATAAATAAATAAATGCAATCATTAAAATGTAACAAATCCAATACTCCGACTCTTAACGTGTACTGAATGTATTTATTTCAAAATCAAGTTCAAAACAAGGAGATCATAAATTAGGAAAGAAAACTCTCAAAAATATTTTAGTAAAAACACTTGAAATACAACTACAGTCATCAGCATTCGTAAGATGCATTGAAAAGTTTAGGTATTGACTGCACAGTGCAGCCCAAACCCTTTCCTTGTGACTTCAACATATACTTCGGTAAAGGGGGATGTGTCTCTTTTTAAGAAATGCAGATTAGTCTTGTGCACTTGATGTTTCTTCATGACCTAAACCTCTCCAGCCCTTCACACCACGCCAACCCCACCACACCCCCACCCCCACCACAGCACTGTCTATCATAAGCGGCCTGAGCATGGCATTGCCACTTGCCCCCGAGCGTGGGAATGGGAGCGTCCAGCCGTTCACATCTCTTACACTACGTTTAACGGAATCAATTAAGCAAGGCAGACCTCACAGCAGCCCCACTCCACCCCTTTCCATTTTTGTCAGCCCTATACGTCCTAATTATTTCAGTTTGGAATGCCAATGCCGTTTCCTAGATGGAGCTGATCAAGCCTGAAAACACACACGCACACGCACACACACACACACACAGACGGGGAGAGGAAGACGGAGACAGAGAGAGGGAGGGAAAGAGAGAGAGAGTGAGAGAGACGAAGGTGGGGGTTAGAGTACACACGTCGGTTTTCTACGTAAATGTCACATTCATTTCCAATGCTATGCGCCAAGTAAGACACAGAGCAGTTTGACAAGGGGGAGGCGATCTCGTCTCCATCATGTCTTTCTGCTTCAGTGCCTTCCTCAAGGAAACCCTCTTAGAAGAAGAAAGCATCTGTTTCGGATACTGAATAGACGGTGGGGAAGTAATCACAATTCAGTATTAATTTTGTTAATATTACTTATAACTGCAAAGGTTTTTTTTATTGTTTTATGTTCGGACTGTTGGAATTCTCGGTTTCGCCTTAAAACGTGAAGTACACGACGAACACGTGATATAAAACTTTCTAGTGCCCAATCATCATTTGATCTGGCAAGTTTTGTCATATGCCGACCACCAAAAATATTTAAATACGCTAAACAACAACATATGCTTACTATTTTTTAGCACTGGATTAAATAAAATGTAAAATGTTTCTCTCGTTTTTCTTATTTTAATATGCACAATGGTGACGTTGCAATGAAAATAGAAATCTTACGTACATCATTTTTTTTAAATGTTTAAAGATAAAGGCAGTTTCTTATATTTACCAGAATAAAAAGTTCATTAAGCCAAAGCTTGCTTTTCAGCGTTTAATTATTCTCTTTGCCACGTGTTTCTTTAACATCCTCCAAAGGTCCACGATGATCCTGGAAGCAGTTTTTACTTTCGGTTATCTAGCTTTATGAAGACCAACACACTCATACAGCTAGATAACCAAAGATAACAACCCACTTCCTATCCATTAATAGTAATCCACCCAAAAAGTTCAGTGTCAACTATACAAGAAGATTTTTTTCTATAATTATAATTCTCCTTCTTCTTTAAAGTATTATTTTTTTCTTACGATTCTTAATTTCTTGTAGCTTCTCCGTTCTTCCTTTAAAGTTTATCCCCAACTTTTAATTATTCATTTTTGTTGCCCACTGACTGACATCAGGAAAAGATAGTTGTCATCCCGGACATTAGAAGAAAATATGAAATCCATTGATGAACATCTTAAGTAGGAAGTAATTAAGAACGAGGGGCATCCATTCTTACACAGGCCAAACTGGAACTGACGTTGAAGAAAACAATATTTCCATTCTCATAATAAAAGCCCTCCTTTCCTGGCGTGAAACCGCAGAGGTATAACCAGTATCCTTCGCTGAGATTAAAAAAAAATCCCCGGTTGTGCTAGAAAGTGCTTCGCCGATACACAAGACCTCATCGCGATCGCTTCTGATAATTATGCAGAGAGAATCTATGTTGCCGAATGGTGGCGGCTCGCTTACACGCAGCTAGCGTGAGTTTTGGGGGGAGAGTGCTGGTCTCATGTGCGGGGAGATCAGAAAACGAAGATGCCGTCTTGTTGGCTTGCGCTGCTGCTGCTGCCAACAGACTGAAAGGAGAAAAGGGCCATCTTTTGGGGAGGGGTAGAGGTCGGAGAAAGATGTGATGGTGTGTGTGTGTGTTGGAGGGGTGGGGGTTTTAAGGTTTAAAGGGGAGACGGCGTGCACCGCCAAAATCTGGACCAACCCGACGAGGTCAAAGGTCCCTGACCGCCGGAGACTAAGGTAATGATGATGTCATGAGAAATCTCAAGTACACACATTAATTGATATGCATGAGTGATCGACAATCTGCTCTCGCCACCAAACGACATCGGCATATATTTTTCCTTTAATTTTGCTCAGCAAATACATTCTGGTTTACAATGGAAAAAGGGGGGGAATAAAAAAATAATAATCATAAAACGCGGCCTGAAAAACCTTCGTGTGCTGCTGCTGCTGCTGCTGCTGTCAATGCAGATCGCTGTAATATCCAAAGACTGGAAAAATCTCTCTCTGAGGACAGATGAAAGCATTTGGAGCTGTGTTTTGCGCCTCTGCCTGAATTTCTCCTCCTGAAGCCTACGCTTAGAAACAAGGCACTTTGCTGCTGTTGCATAAAGCAGGGGCCTTGCTCTGTGGGACTGGGACTCTGCTCTGTGTAACGCAGTGAGTCGATGTGTAATTACATTGACGATTTACGCGGTGTTCTGTTTTAATGGCTTCACATCTCACATCTCGCTCCTGTTCAGCCAAGCTGCAGAGAGGTACAGGTGCTGGCCTCATCGCTTTCCTGTGTCATGCATTTCTCAGTCTCGTTCTTTTTTTATCCAAATAACATTACTTTCACGTCTCTTCCAGGCTAGTGCATTAAATGCAGGTAGGATATTTTCAGCATCGCATTACACTGTGTTCACGCAATTCTCAATGAAATTCTAGCACCATTACACGCTTAACTAGCTGCTGTAACATGCCATCTAACACTTCAGATGTAACATCTGCTGAAATAAACGAAGATTATGTTACATACACGAAGGTGAAAGCGCTATATGGCATAACATGTGATTTGATTTATAACAGAGACATTGTTACGTAAGTCTGGACAAATGCCTTGAGGTCAGCAATGTGTCCCCTCGAATGACTAAACACGAAAGTACATCGGTTCACATATTACACAAATTAAACGTCATAAATATCTGTTCACTGTTACACAAGCATACTGCTAAGAATGCCAAATTCAGGCCCCTGTTCAGGTACATAGAGCTACACAGGCGACTGAAATAAATAAATAAATAAAAGTTTTATCCATGATGGGCATAATTAATACGCCTAATGGTAAGGCAATGGCAAACCATCTTCACACCTATACTCCCACGAAATTTCCAACACACACACGCCCCATTCCTTATATAACTGGTAGTCTGACAGTTCTATTGTAGCATCTGATGTCTCTTCGCAATCCTACGTATTCTGTCTTGTCAGTGTTTGTTAAGACATTTTATACAATAATTTATTCACATGAGATACATACTGTTAGGATTCTAACATAATAACGTTAATTGGTATCATTTGTACCCCTTGTCGGTTCATGGGTTAATATACTTTGACAGAATAAGCTACTTTTTGAAAGTAACCATATTCAAGTGTGTTGTGAGCTTACTCTGATTTTTTTATTAACCTTTTGCAAGCATGTTCTCAAAGGACACGACTTTACGTAATGATTCCACATTTATAACAATTTAAGAGCAAATGAAAAACTGACATGACTGATTCAACAACTTTCAGAGGGGCACAATTTATTTTTTTTGTATCATTCTTAGTCTTTAGTCTTAGAGTTGCCTTATGAGCCATATTTAAAACAACGTCATCAACAGTCTTGACGTGTCAAGCATGACTCCACTAGAAATAACTACCTGCCATTACAGTAAGTTGCCTTTCATACGCAGAAGCTGGCTTTAATGGTAATAATAATTAGAGGCTAAGGAAATGTCAATATAGCGAAAGCGGCAATTATGTACTCTGTGTTCACTAGTCATATCACCAGTTTCGAACTTCCTATTCTTACTCTGCCTTCATCTTTATATGCGACAGCAATAAAACAAATCCATGACTACATCGTTAAAGTAACAATTTATAACCGATTCCAGATTGGCACGGAGTGAGACATCTCACGATATTTCGCAAAGGTGAGGGGTATCAGATTACTAGCCTACAATTAGACTCGAGGACTCAGAAATATTGATTCAGTTTTAATGTTTTACTCCCATGTCTGCTTTCTGGCACAAGGTACTGTACAAAGATGTCATTTTACATGTCAGTGCTAAGGTATATCCCATTGTATACCTGTTGTACTTTATTTTGTGGTCAAGTTACAAAACCTGTTTCTAACACCAAAATCTGTCACAAATAGAAAGCGCAGAAGATACTCCTTTCCAATTATCCGTCACGTGACAATAGCATCTACCAATCTTTTTATTCAGAGGGTTTAACTTACACATTGCATTACTGTTGTCGACATATGTTGTAATTTGTTCAGGCAAGGCATCAAAGTATTTGCTTTATTGTGTATTTATTTTCGGCGGAGAAACAGTAATAAAGTAAATAGCTTTGTTTTATAACATTTTACAGTATAAATAATGTAGTACAAATAAATGACAAGGAGAAAAAAAAACATTTAAAAAAGTGTTCAGGTATTCCTTAAATATATGACTACACAGACGTAGACAGATAGTCAGAATCCAAGGTTAGTGAACATATTATTTTATTGTGCTATATATACCCATTACCACATTTTTGATTTTGATACTCTTTTTCCAAAGATTAAAAAAACATTAAAACTTCAAACTACAAATATAAACATTGCTCGCGTGGTAAGAAATGATAAAGTAAAAAAATCAAACAATCCTAACTACGCTGAAACTGACCAATGACTGCGAGAGAGTGTAGTTACGAAGGCTTTGAGAGCAAGAGCTAATTGCCTAATTGGAACAGTACCGTGACGTCACTTTACATTTTGTAAAAAAAAAACAAAAAAAAAACAGTAATGTAAATGAGTGAGCCGGCAGGAAGACAACTTTGCATAGAAAGCAGCGAGAGTAACGTACCGGTTTCACGGGGCAATTACCTTTATTCGTGACCCATATTATACTGTATCTAATATATTTCTAGGGGCCAGGGTTCGGAAACACTATATTTTTAACACCATTCAGTCTTTAAGCCCGTTCCTAATTTTAACTGGAGAATGGTCAAGTTTTAATACACTTTTTATTTTTATTCATTTGACATACTGGAATTAATCTCATAATTATAGATCGTATTGTGAATACCTTATCTTAAAGATGGCATGTTTCTTGGTCGGAAGTGTCCTTATATGCTATTTTAACACAATTTTAAAGTATCTTTCGCCCAATGCTATTGTATTCGTTTTTATCGTCTGCCAAGGTGGCAGTGACCCTGGCCATGAGACGTTGTTGGACTGGTCTCTGTTTCGACTTTAGGCGACAGTGTCAAACTGAATGCTTTAATGTCAGCAAGTGATCCATCTATACTTCATTCATTCTAAAGTCTTCATGAAATTAGGCCGTTGTAATCCCATATTAATGTTAAACATCAAACCCCCCCCCCCCATACAGAAAGGAGTTAAATTGTCAATGACTACAGAATGTGTAAAAACCAAATTTACCAAATTTCAGGGGCATGCAATGTAAGATATAAATTAGCAAATAAAAACGTCATTAAACATTATTTACATTGCCGATTAAAACGTCTATGAGAACCTTCTAAAATATTAATAGTTAACATGCAGGCATTCGTAACGCATTTTAGAATATGACAGCATTTCTTTACGGCATATTTTTTGAAAATAAAAAGTTATACGTTTGCAAACAGTTTTAACATAATTCACGCAAGTTTTCTTTAACGGTAGTATAAATTGTACTTACAGTATTGTACATTGTGAGCGGACACGTACTCTGTAATACGCTGCAACTCCTTTTTTCTTTGCAGTCCTCATAGTCTGCAAAGCATCCAACGACCACCCGACATGTAGTTGTAAATAAGCTCCTTGAAGACGTCCCAAAATGTTAGGCCATCACATTTTTCTACCCTTTAACTTAAAATTGTCAGTTATTCCCAGCTCATTATATTTGCTTCCCTTGGAATAATTATACTTGCTTCCCTTGGTGTGGTTTGGACAGCAATATATTCCATCCTTAAAGACGATTTCCCGCATAACATATTTTGTCTGCTAAGCCAAAAGAAAAAGTGAACTGTTGAGAGAGATGAGTGTCTGCAAGTTTTTGGGGTTGGCCAAGGTCTAGTCCAGCCCTCTATGTTAAGAAGGACGTGCTCTGAAATTCAAACAACTTCCCCGTTTCTTTTGTTACTGTTTAAACTGAAGAGCCATTGTTCATTTATTGCCATGGACTTTTTTTTTTTTAGTTCCCAGAACAGGTTACCCGTTGATGGCAATGGCCTAATGAATTTGCACCAATCCTCATTTCAGACTTCGTCTGACAGACGGAACAAATTAAAATTTTTTAAACATTCATCTTTGAAAAGTGGATATTTTCAAAAAAACTAAACAAAAGTCGCCTGGTATACAGCATGCTGCTACAGTGAGAAAAAATAACACAGTAATAATACAAATTTATTATTATTGTTATTTATTATTATTATTATTATTAAGAAGAAGAAGAAGAAAACAAGAAGAATATCACTACTGTATTTCACGGATATGTGTAAAACTTGTGAGTGTGTTTGCTTCTTTATAATTAGATTAAGATACAACTGTTTTATTGGTTTATTCATTTTAAGTTTAATACTAGTTTGATGAAAAATATCGGAAACACCTGTTTTTCTGGACTGTTCGAAAAACCTCAGATAGTAAACTTCGTCCTTAATTTTAGGGCAAGATAATACTGAATGGTAATTTTAAATCTGCGATGAAAATGATTGGAAATAAACCATTAGATTTAAAATTCACATACACCGTGTGTAGTATAAACAAGCACGTTATAAATGTATAACACTACTGTAATACAGGGGTCTGATTTTTTTGTGGTCTATGATTTCTACAATGCATAGTTTTCATTCAATCTTTGGATGACATTAAAAATAAAATGTAAAATTTACATTATTCATGCAAACCCCTAAAATAGCTTGTTTGTTAAGACAGGAACTATTCATATAAACAGTGAACAGGGAAAAAAAACACGTTGGAGAACGCCTTCTGTTCTGTTTTACCTTTACGTGTCTAGTGTTCGCAAACCGATTTAAGGATTCTACATTTCACAAAAAACCTTTATTAGGTTGTATAACTTTACAGGTTTTTTTTTTATCTTTATCTAAACCACACATAATGGCTTGAAAAAAAAATTAGCGTAAAGTGAAATTAAAGACAACACTGACTGAGTTACTGGTAATTGCACCTTTTCTATTATATTACCTTGGTAGATGTTTAGGATAAGGCAAGTTTTGTCATCGGATTTTTTAACCCAGGTTAATTGGAACGTGACTTTCCAGTAATGGTTTTTAATGTTCTTCTGATCTATTAAACTAT
>JANRMT010062837.1:48704719-48765220 GCA_026402145.1 Polypterus bichir lapradei
ATAGATAGATAGATAGATAGATAGATAGATAGATAGATAGATAGATAGATATCATCTGAAATTCATTATTATTGACCTGCACCACAATAATAACCAAAACAAGAGTAAATTAAGCATATATTTCCAAAACATATTTACCAGCAAAATGTTATACAAAAATGTGGAGAGATGTACAGTACAACTTGTAAAGAAAAGTCATTTCAATGACGCTTTCCACAGCAGCCATTCATATCTTTAAGTCAGGCTACACCAGAAGTGCAAACTGCATGATAGTATATTATGCCTATTGTTTTGTTTGAAATAAAGACCAAAGAGAAAGTACAACGATTGTCCATCTCAGAAATATATTCAGCTTTAATAACTGTGAGGATCGCATTCTGTAATATACATATTTGGTCCTTTGTGTCTACTTGTGTGTGAATGCAGAAACATACAAATATCAACTGTGTATTGAGTGATGTTCTGTACTGTGTATATGAGTCAATTTTAATTTAAAGTCGTCTGTAGCCATGTATCGACTAAGGTTGCCCTTTTTTCGCTAATGCCTAATAACGAACAATTAAAGAAATTAGGATACTACTATCTTTTGTAATTTTTTATGAAATATATGCAATAACAATTAGACAAAATGTGTTTATTTTTCTATAATAGCAATATATATATATATATATATATATATATATATATATATATATATATAAATTAATGAAAAACGATTAAGACAGGCGTTTTTGGTCTTCTGCGAAGTTAACGCATTATTTGCGCAATAATGTACCAATGACCCGTGTTTCCTGCATAATACAGTAGCCTTAAATCATTTTTAAACATAAGTCAAGAAAACTGTAAGACGAATAAACAATCGATGTACAGGTAAAAGTGAAATATAGCAAAAAGTAAATTATGCCAGCGATCGGACTCCTTTTTCTTTCAAAAAGTTTATTATTGAAACGGTCAATTGGACCGTTAAATGCATTGTGTATTTTAAAATGTGGTATTGCACATATTCCCCTAAATTTGTTTGGAGACGCATCAACCGCTGGATTCTTTCAGCACAGTCCACGTTCACAAAGCAAAAGAGAAAAACCAACTCCTTCAAATAGCAGAAACAGCCAGCGCAGTGGTTCCTATACTTACCCATGCGTAATGTCAAATGCAAATCGGGCACACTGGCTCAAATTCCACAATTACACGTGCACAGTAAGACAGTGCCGCTCTCTTCTCGTCTAACTCAAGCCGCAAAGATTAATTTGCGATTTTCATAGGCTAACCACAAATTACTGAACAGTAGCCAAAAGCTCATTTTATCCGCGAATTGTGCTGGGAACTCCAAGCCAGCTGCTTTTAGCTGTTTAATTTGTGTCTGCAACTCAAAGTTAATCAACGGAAGCAAAGACACAAAAGCCTATCTGTTAAGAAACCGTCTCTTGCTGTTTGACGCATAAACAATGCAGACATTTTAAATTGTGGGAAAATTCGGACACTGTTTTCCTGTCTTTTTCTTTTTTTTGGTCACAATTAACTCCCTTTTTAACGAACTTGTTCAGCTGGGCAGTTACTTTCCCCTCACTTATTTTGTTTTCTGCGCGTGCTGTGTGTGTGTTGTACGTGTGGCAGGGATTGCGCCGCGGTACAATTCTTCTTACACAATAGTGTACTTAACCGGTACACAACCGAATTTTGGACGTTTGTATACGTCTCGTACATAGTTAAAGGGTAAGGATATGAGGTAAAGGGTAGTTAGAGCTCTTGAAGCTGTTTTTTTTTAATGTATGCCTTATCTCTAGCCGCCAAAATTTGCAATATTGCAAGAAAACACACCTGTGAATTGTGTATGAAAAAACATTGTTTTTACCTTTGTTACAGACACAATGATTAACCATTTTTATTAATCGTATGATTGAAATTACAAACTAACTTTTTCTTTTCTACACTAACTTTTGGAATTAAAAATGCCCTACAATAACGTTTGGTTATGTAATAAAGTGCTGTCAAAAGAGGCAAACTTAGTTTACACTGCATTAACAAAACATGTTTGATGTTTATTGATAAAACAAACACAAATGGAAAAAAAAAAACATGGTATGGAAAATTAAAATTACTGCTACATACTTTGTGACTTCTGCACAAAAAGGTTGTGTTTGCTCAGAAAGTCCGCCTTGTGTTGTGGTCTGTATAAAGTAGTCAAGTAAGGTAAGTAAGGCATCTGACATTTGTGTTGTGCATTATTGACAAAAAAGATCGACTCTGTTTATTTGAATAACACTTAATTTTAAAGATAAATTAATACCTCTTCTGAATGTACTTTTGTATGAATATACTGTACTGCCATCTTAACCATTACCTCTGCAAAATATATCGAAAATAATATTTAATTTTGTCTGTTAATTCATTAATTTATTGTCCGTTTCTTTTTGTGTAGATACTTAACAACGCCATATCCAATAAGGTCGAGTAAGTCAATTAAATAATTAAACGTTTATTAAACAGTTAAACATTTATATAAGATTAACATTTCTACATCTTGCCTGAAGAAGGGGCCTGAGTTGCCTCGAAAGCTTGCATATTGGAATCTTTTTAGTTAGCCAATGAAAGGTGTCATTTTGCTTGGCTTTTCTCTATATTCTAACCAACGTAATTTCTTACACAGGTTTTCTACAGATTCTTTCCTAACTTACAATATTAAACATTAAATATACAAAATGGGTTTTGGAAGTCACCACTGACTTACAAGTTATATGTGTTAAATATGAAATGTACTGCGTGGAAATACATTAAAAATATAAGTAAGGTGTTACTTGCTCTACTCGAAGAAATCATCTTTGACGGCCTAGAACAAAATCTGGTGGGCATAAAGCAATAAAATACCGAGTTTAAGTTATCAGGTATTGAGTCTAATGCCACGAGTGAATTCCGACCTTACTCTTTTAAAATACTTTGACATGATTATCTATCTATCTATCTATCTATCTATCTATCTATCTATCTATAACATGTTTTCTAGCTCTCAAGCTCCCTAGGTATTTAATATTCGCAGAAAGATATGAAAATTACAGGTTGCTGACCTACCGTCCCATATTTTAGTCGTCTCATTATTAACTAATTAGTCTGCTCGTTTGAATCATACTTTTTAAAATCTAGATTAGATGTTTGAGGAACGAAATATGCAAAATATGTGCAATTTCGCGGTAGCATTACCGTTTATTCTAATATATAAGTAAAACAATATTTTTTGGATGTTAAAGATAATGTAGTAAAACTTCTGGCGGAAACAAAAAACATAAATCTTAGATGTATGTACCTGAGGTTATAGGTGAAATTTGAAACGTATAATTCCATAAGGAGTTGTATCTACCTTAAAAGTTCTGCTAATCAAAAGATATTTCATACAAAACATTGGTAATTAATTTTGCGTTACAGTAATCCGACACATTGTTCTGTAAACCAACATACATTTTTCCAGTTATTTCCGTGCATAAAACAAAGATGCAAACTATTCATACGATCTATAATTCTTTGCCATTAAAATTAATAGTGCCACGTTTTCTTTATGTTACTGAACATATAAATGTCATTTTCTTTATAAATATAGGCGATTATTGGTTGGTTATGTGTTATTAGTAGTTTATTGGCTGACCTATATTCCGTGCCTCCCGCCCTCCCCGGCGTATTTATATTAATCGTTTAATTGCTTACTCTGTATGGACGACAGTGCCCAATAATTAAAAATGGTCATATGAAAGAACGCGTTAGGAACAGGCTAGGCTGCAAACGCGGACTAAGGTTTATTTCACATTTATAGCCACACACGTGTACCCATGTAGCTCCATATCAAAACAACCGAAAATCAAATGGCATTTTAAAAAATGCATTTTAACCCACGTTAACTTAAAATTAACGATTAAAAATTCTGAGTTATAGAATATAAGAACAGTTAAAGCAGAACAAATCAAAATCTAGACACAACTTTTGTTATTTTATTTAAATAACCTTATCCATCTGTTCCTAATTTTTTTAATATTTAGCATTTTTACCTTCAGCTGCAAAAAAAGTTATAGGACAATATGATATTTTAGTTAATCTAATCCATATAAGAAATGCATTTCCGAGTCATATTTCATAACGAATATTAACTGTACGCAGTATTTTACACTTTTTTGAATATATTAAGAGGAGTATAAGAGTGTTCTACAAACGACAGGAGATGATTAAGTCCACTGAGCTCGTTTAGTTAGCTAAAGGCTTTGCAGTCCTAATATTTCATAGGAGACATTTTTAAAACCTGTGAATCTAAAGATTTTATAAATTAATCGAAAGTAAGCTTTATACAATACTAGTTGTATATGAAGTTTTAATTCGATGATTACAAAGTTGTTCAACAGATATTACAAGTGCAAAAGAATACCGAGCACATTTTACTTTGAAAAAATAGTTATCTCTTCATAGTTACTTAACGTAGGAATCGTTTAAAAACTATATACAATGCTTGTGTGTACAACTGGAACCTAATATCCAATGTATAAAGTGTATAGTTACATGATATACTATAATGCTAAGACAAAACATCTATTTCTAATTTTAGAATAACTAATCAGTAAAGTCTACACGCGGTATTATGGGGAGGAAATGGCAAATAATCCACAAGTGAAAGACTTGCTTATGGAATTTTGGCAAAGTTTTACAGTCCATTCCTGTTAAAGACAGCGGAGTTTTAGAAACGAATTTCCCCTTTCTCCACTGTTAATTTTTCGGCAGATATTTTATTGCCAAATTCTTTCGACTCCTTAAAAAATAGCGTGGACATAATGCATGAAAAACGGCATCATAAACAAGCCAGCCCTATTAAAAATAAATAAATAAATAAATAAGCCTTTGGGGGCGTGATCATCCAAAGCAATGAAATACACGAAAACTCGATGTGGAGCAATAAACATGAGAAATTAAATAAAAATTGTGTAAATAAGTATAATAAAAGAAATATAAATTATTATCACTGAAAGAGATGAAAAAAAATTCAGGAATTAATTAAGAGTGAAATCTAAGTAATTGGCAAGACCACCTTTGCAGAAACAAATGCCCCATTGCCTGAAGATTTCTGTACAGTAATAAGTTTATAATTACAGCGGAATATTTACAACAAAGCAAATAAAAGAAATTTACACTAATGAAAACATTAATACCTAAAACAAATATCAAATGGAAATAAACAGGCATGATCACAAACAGAAGTAAAATATGTAAATGTACACCGCTGATATTTATGACAGCATCATCAGGGAAATAAAACAAATCATTAGTAAGTATCGTTGTATCCTTTAAGTAAATGGCGCTATTTTCCTAATATGTTGTTTCAGCCAAAATGTAAAACAGTTATCTGCACAAACTACGTCTTTTATCTCTTAGTGTTGCGGGACGCTGACGCCTGTCCCGACGGCATCGCATCCAGAGCAGGAACCAGACAGAAAGTACCCCAATACAGGCAATCTAAAACGCACACTTATTGCTGCCAGATTACGCTACAGCATCAAGTTGCTTTCAAATACGTTTGTGGGATATGTAAAATGCGAAATTAATATATTAGTCAAAAAACGAGAACAGACAGCAAAACAACGCGTTTTGAGTCTGGTGGGTCAAGACCCAGCTGCCGGTGACGGTCGATTCCTGTGTACCCAGCGAGGCGAAATCTCGAATCCAACTTCACTGTGCGTAAAGCCAGACGGCATCGAAAACATGCATCAAAGTTTAATTACCCGAATACAGTCATCAGTTTTTATAACCCGCCTTTACAGTCGTCGAGGGATATCGGAACATCTACTGGAGTAATAGAGGAACCAGCTCTGGAGGGGGCGCCAACATAACTAATAATACAAAAGCCTTATTTAATACTTTACGTAGTTTTTAATTATTCTTCGTCACTCGGCTATACATAAACCTGTTTTGGCTTGTGTTTGTCTGAGACTTGATTTAAATTATGTCATTTACTTCCGCAGGTGTGAGTGCTTCAAGTATTTTTGGCTGGAAACGCAATAAGAGCATACAGATTCAGACCTCCCGAGCAGGACACGCATCCACTAGCTTGCTTATCAGCTTTATGGCGTATCAACAACACTCAGTCAGCCTCTTTACAACGGTATAACGTGTTATAGAAAGCCATATACGCAAATTGTGAACACTTTTTTGACGTTTGTATGATATGAAGATTTGCTAAAGAGTTGGAGTGGGTTAGGATGTTGAGAATCCCAGTTACTCCAATGTATTCAGATGTGTGTCAAATGTAATTTCATATTTTACACGTGTTAATAATATGTATCAACAGCTAGAATAAATTGGCTTTGAAAAGATGTGCGGTAACTGTCATATTAATTTAGTAAAAATAACTACAAAAACCACGTTTACATCATTAAGATTGTACTCTCCTGTGCAGTTAAATGTATTGTCGAGAATGGCGCTTCTGAGAACTAACAAACAAATATACACAAGCACCCATTTTAATGTTGTCAGAATGTTCTGCTGATGTATACAGAGAAAATGCTAAAAAGCACTAATCATAAATCCCCGAAAATAATCAAATACAAATTATACCGAAACTTCAAGCACAAAAAACATAAAACCTAGGAACGTGTTTTTAAATTATGAGGACACAAGTGTGTGTTCTTTCTAAACGGTCACTTACCTTCATTGGTATCACATGCATTTTTTAAAAACAACATATTTACCAGCACAACGTAATAATACTTAATGTGCTGCTTTTAAATTGTTTAAATATGTTCAGTTATCGATGTAATCTTTAAGAAACGGAAAAAAATAATTGTGGAATTATAGAGCCTCTTCTTCATGACCGGCGATCGTTAGTATTAATATTCTAATGAAACGATCCATTAAATATTCCTAAATACAGAAACCAATGGGAAACTAAATGTTATCCAAAAAAATCTCTTACATTACTGTACATAATATAGATTTTGTACAGTGCCTGGACTGGCATATTAAACAAGTTAAACTGCAAAATTAGAAAAAAAAAATACTCCACTAGATTACAGACCAAATAACTACGCGAATAACTACAGTAATTACTTCTCGAAAGCATTATGTAAATAACTAAGCTTAAAGCAACTTGATTTATTTAATCACCAAGTAGCGATATCACGAGAAATAACGTTCAAACTGACGTTTATCATTCATTATCAAGAACCTGAATTAGAAATCACACGAATAATGAATTCAGAGCACTGTTTAAAAATACGTTACTACTTCATTCCTATTCGAACAATTTTTAAAACATTACTTACTTTAAATTGAAATATTAATTTAACCAGCATTTTCCTGCTTTCTAAGCACTATCTGTATTCCGTTTTAGACAATGACGTGGCTTTTATTGGAAGACGATGCAATTCCTAGTCATTAAATCGGCGCAGACTACGTGATTAATTAAAGGACCTGTTAATTGCATGGAGATAGAAATCGCGCGGTTTCTTTTCATGAACGGTACACGCGAGCCCTCTAGTGGGGATTACGCAGATCAGCGGATGGACGGAAGCGTGCCTGGTATTACAATCAAAGCATGTTAAAAGAATTTTGTTTTTCACTCCCTACTTCACTTTTCTCCAACTGTAACGCCGCTTCTTGTATGTCAGGGTTCCCAGAAATTGATGGAAATTTGATTCTTACTTAACAAATCTACTTTCTTTTATTATACAACACTGACCAAATTTAAACATGAATGTGTTCAATTTATGGATTATCACATTCATGCAATGTAAAGATTAAAAAAGAGACTGAGGGTTCATTACCTAATAAATTATAGTAATCTCAACATTACCAATAAAAGTTTATATGGAAGTACAGTTCTTCTACTAATAATTATATTTACATTTTAAGCATTCAAGGAGTTGACCAATATGCTTATCATATAGAGACTTATCCAAAGTGAAACAATCCAGTTTTGCTATAATTGTGGTGATGCTACTGGCCATCAGAAAAATACTACCATCATATGAATAAAATAAGTTCAGAAAAGAAATAATTTTTTGTTACACTTTTATACAACAACATACATACTATAATGATCATATAAAGTAACATAATATTTTTTAATTTGTTTTTAAAATTATGTTGAATACTGCACAATAGACATGCAAGTTAAATTTAACCACCAAAGCACATTGAAATATCATGTCCTAACCCTTGCAAAACTCATGATACTATCTGCATTCTAAAAAAAGACTTCTAGGAGTCAGGTGGAGAACTTTGTTTTCTTGGTGCAGAAAGAACTGTTTTCAACGTAACATCAGCAAAACCAAGAAACTGGTTATTGACTTTCACCACACCAAAGAACTTCTTCATCAGTCACTGTTCAGAGAGTTGATGTGGAATAGGTGCACTGGTACAAGTACTTAGTGGTCCACATCAATGACAGGCTGGACTGGTCTCATAATACAGAGACACTGTATAAGAAAGGGCAGAACAGACTCCTTTTTTACTTGGGAGATTTCATTCCTTTAATGTCAGTAGTGACATATTTCACATATTCTAAAACTCTGCCAGTGTGATTTTCTGTGCTGTGATGTGCTGGCCCAGTAGCATCACTTTAAGAAAGGCCCACCAAAACAACAACCTACTTAAAAAGACTTGCTCAATTGTGGGATGCACTCTGGTTCCCCTGGTGGTTGTAACAAAGGAGAGATTGAAGGCAAAACAGAATTTCATTATAGACAATGCTGCATATCCTATCTCTGACACATTAACACTGAGGACTTTCAGCCAGTGAATCATTCCACAGACATGTGTCAACGCTACTGGTGCTCCTTTATACCAATGGCAATATACCTGCGTAATGCCTCAGGTAACTTCCAAGTCAGAAGTTTCCTTTCGTTTGAGTCATTCCCTCGCCCAAACACTAACCTTAAGGTCAATAAAATAGGTCCCTGATGTTAAGTCACTATTTTAGGGCTAAAATGATAACAGAAATGTGAAACCTACTTATATACCTAATCTTAATTATTGTGAAACAGCCAAGTGGCGTCTGCTTTCTGAATAAGAGCTGCCAAGGCTCGATGCAATTGCACTACTAAGTGCGCAACGAATCGCTGCTCATGCCTTTTTCTTTCAACTCTGATCGATCATCCCATGCTATTTTGCAAACCGGCTGGCCAAATCCCAAAATCAAGGAAAAGATCGGACATTGGCTGGTCAATTTACAGCGACATTTGCCATTTCCCGATTTGGCCAGACTCTTCCCGCTTTGGCCGATTTCGGGTTTTGGTCGTAACACACACACACACACACACACACATATATATATATATAAATGTCTACGCGTGGAAGTGTGTGTGTCTGTCTGTCAGGTCTTGAAGTGCGAGGCAGCCTGTAAGTGCGAGGCTACAGGATGAAATTCAAAGAGCCAGCAAGGCAGCCCCAAGTTAACAGGACGGAGACAAACTCGTTTAGATGTTAATACACAAGTGAGGTGAGCACATCAGAAAAACGAAACCTCCAAGATGAGAGAAATTCGCTTACCCACTCATAGGCAAAAGGTGCAAGCACATCCGCAAAACGAAACCACAGACTCTGCATTTCAATTTTTTCTGACGATTTCAATAGTTTCTAGGAGCCCAGGCTTTTTACAGAATGTGCTTCCACAGCTAGTACTGTATATATATATACAGTATATATGACACAGTACTCAGCAAAGAATACAAAGAGTACATGACATCCTAATTAGGGCTCATCAGGTGTGTGCTCCTTTGCTTTCTCCCTTACAGGGATCAAATCTCGGACCTCAGACGTCAGCATCGGAAGCAAAGCCTCGGCGGCTGGTTTGCTTACTTGACAGGGTGAAGATCAGAGTATTACATTCATAGCTCTGAATCGCAATTTGATTATTTGGATGGTTACCTACCAAGTAACATGTGTGGTTGGTCGGTGAATCGGCAAATATCCGCCACATCATCTCAGTTGCGAGAAGCAGATCATAGATATGTGACACAGTACCTGCCAAATGTGGCATATATATATATATATATATATATATATATATACTGTGCATGTGTACATATATTGCTCAAAAAATGAAGAAAAAACTTAAATCACACATTGGATATCAATGAATGAAATATTCAAGCAGAAAATCTTTACTGAGTAATACTGTGTAATTCATTGAGAACAAAGTGATGTAACAACAGTCAATGGAAACTAAAATCACCCACTGAGGGCTGGATTCAAAATCACAGTGAAAATCAAGGTCAACAATTGAAATCACTGGCTGATTCCACAGGCATGAATGTCATCATGGCAGCTCATAATGTGACTCAGTAGTGTGTATGGCCACCACATGCCTGTATGCTCTCCTAACAATGTCTGGGAATGCTCCTGATGAGACAGCGGATGGTGTCCTGGGGATCTCCTCCCAGACCTGGATTAGGGCATCAATGAGCTCCTGGCCAGTCTGTGGCACTACCTGGCTGTGTTGGATGCACAGATACATAATGTCCTAGAGGTTCTCAATTGGATTCAGGTTTGGGGAATGTGCAGGCCAGTCAGTGGCATCAATGCCTTTGTTATCCAGGAACCACCTACATACTCTGGCCACATGAGGTCATGCATTGTCCTGCACCAGGAGGAAACCAGGGCCCATTGCACCAGTGTAAGATCTTACAAAGACTCTGAGGATTTCATCCTGGTACCTAAAAGCAGTCAGGATACCATTGCCTAGTATGTGGAGGTCTTTGTGACTGTCCAAGGATATGCCTCCCCAGACCCTCACTGACCCACCACCAAATGGGTCATGCTGGATGATGTTGCATGCTGCATAACATTCACCATGGCGTCACCAGACTCTTTCACCTCTGTCACATGTGCTCGGTGTAAACCCGCCCTTATCTGTGAAGAGAATGGGGCACCAATGGCGGAGCTGGCAATTGTGTATTCTCTGGGCTGTGAGCACAGGTCCCACTACAGGACGTCAGACCCTCATGCCACTCTCATGGAGTCTGTTTCTGACAGTTTGTCAGCTGGAGGTCATTTTGTAGGGATCTGGCAATGCTCTTCCTGTTCCTTTTCACACAAAGGAGCAGAGACTGGTCCTGCTGCTGGATTGTTGTCCTTCTATGGCCCTGTCCAGCTCTCCTTGTGCAATGGTTCATCTCCTGATATCTCCTCCATGCTCTTGAGACTGTGCTGGGAGACAGCAAACCTTCTTCTGATGGCACATGTGGATGTGCCGTCCTGGATGAGCTGACTACCTGTGCAACCTGAATCAGTTGCAGGTACTGCCTCATTCTGCCAGTAGTGATAAGGACACGAGCAAAACACAAAACCAGAGAAGAATCAGCCAGGAAGGATAGGGAGAGAGCAATTGTCTGTAACCACTATCTGCAAAACCATTCCCTTTTTAGGGGTTGTCTTGCTGTTGCCTCTTCAGTGTACCTGTTGTCACTTTCATTTGCACCAAAGCAGGTGAAGTTGATTAAAAATCATTTATGCTTCCTAACTGGACAGATTGATATTCCCGAAGCTTAACTGACTTGGTTTTACACAATGGTGATTAAGTGTTCCCTTATTTTTTTTTTGAGCAGTGAATATGTTACAACTCTGATCTGTGCCCTGATTATCGAAGATTCAGCATTATCTGAGGCAAACGTGTAAGTATAACAAACTACTTTTCTTATAATTCATAAAAGCTTTGCTGTGAATACTGCACCAAGCATGTAATTACTATACATTTAAACTCATCTGTACTGAGTGAGCAGTCGAAGAGCTGATGACTGTGTGGGCATGACTCACTCACCCCTCTCCAACTGCACCCCTCAGTGTGTTGCCAGCAATGACCATGTACACATGCTCTACTGTTTTGTTTACATAGGATTTATTTGTTTATACAGCAATGAGGACTACACAGAAAATCCTCACAAGATTTCTTATACAGATGTTCTAAATGCTATCAAAACAGCACTTTTGTATATTGAACAGCAGGAACACATTACACCTGCTGACATTTTGATGATGTGGTGACTGCAAAAGACTGTGGCAAAGAAGCGAGGAACATTAAATTCACTAATTTATGAAAGAGGCTTAAAAGTGAAACTGAACAATATAACTGGCAAAGTCAGTTATATCCATAATTTCTAATCCGAAGTGTTCATAGCCATCCATTTTATCCAGGTTTTCAGTTATCCAAAGTATCATTGGTCCACATTACCTTGGATAATCAGGTTGCACTAAATGAAAAGCCAAGTCTCCCCTGGGGACAAATAAAGTTCTTTCTTTTGATCTATCCATCGCTCTGTATGTTTCACATACTAAAACAGTCCTAAAAACAAACAAAAAAGAAAAATTCAAGACAGGACCAATTAAAATGTCATTAAATTCTATAGTTAAACAATAACATAAATGCATCCTTCAGCTAGGAATGTTTTTTTTTCTTATAGTTTTCCTATCACCTGTTCTAGGATGAGCAATCTAACTTAGCCCAAGTGTGATTATGTTTCTTGTTTTTCCTTTTGTGCTCAGTGCTGCCAGGATAGCATCCAGCCTTCTGCAACCCTGAACTGAATTAAGATTTTTTGAGAATATTAAGTACATTTTTGTCTTAAATGTTGCTTGCTTACTGTTACTGATAAACAGCAGCACATAGTAAATTAATTTTTTTCAAATTATTTGTCTTGAATGTACTGTAGCCCTGCGGTGGGCTGGCGCCCTGCCCGGGGTTTGTTTCCTGCCTTGCGCCCTGTGTTGGCTGGGATTGGCTCCAGCAGACTCCCGTGACCCTGTAGTTAGGATATAGCGGGTTGGATAATGGATGGGTGGATGTACTGTATAACAAATGAATTACATTATTTCTATATTTGATATTTTTTCTCCTTATATGTTTTGTAATTGACTCAGCGGATATAAAATAACTAAAACAGGGAAAATATGACAAATCTAAACATCTGATGAGAAAAATAGCATACTCTTTCAACTCTTTCCAGACGCTTCGTAATAAAAGCATTCACTAAGATTGAAATCCATTCTGTGGAAATTATTTCCTTTAAACTCTGTTAGTTTAAAGCAGTGAAGGACATGGTACCTTCATGTGGGGCAATGCGCAAAAGTCAATGATATAAAGTCATATGAATGACACAAAAGAACAAAAAAAAATTATTTTTGCAGTGAAAATTTACTGCAGTTAGCAAACTCCAAGAGAAACAAATGAACAGTATCAGAAATAGCAAATAATTAATCCTTTATCTGAATTTATTTATTCATTCATTTTGCAGCCTGTGTTTCCAGACTGCTGGCCACAGAAAGCCAAAGCCTATTCTTATAATATACATGTCTCTGTTTGCTAACATTTAAATAAGAAATTTAAGTTGCAATAAGTCAAGAAATATACAGTACACACGTTTTTAGTGAAATACCAAAGTCATATTAAATTAAAAGAATAAGACAGGAAATGCAGTACCAGATATTTATTTAAATATGTGTATTAAAAAAATAAAAATGCCCATGATTTACTTTCCCACTAACAAAGAAAAAGAATTTTAAGGAGCATGAATTTATAATGCATTCATTCACTGATAAGGTATGGTGAGAAACACTCAATAAATAAATAAAGAAAGAAAGAAAATTAAGATGTAAAAGTGTATTCAAGGATACAACAAATATTGGAAGATTTGTAAAGTAAAGCTAAAATATGCATACACAAGAAGATGAATATTGCATGGCATGAATTAAGACGTGTGGGCAGGTGGAATTACAATATGACCCTCTAATAGTGGCTGAAAATCTGAACCACTACAGAGTAGTAAGCCAAACAGCAGTGATGGACAAATGACTAGTAGTAAAGAAGGAATGTAGGCAGAGAGACCACTACAAACAGCCTCACACCAGACACACAATAGCCAGAAAGGTGTACATGAGACCATGAGAATTTCACCTTGAATGCTCTAGCTGTAATATGCAAGATTGTGTTGGAGTATGTACTGTATAAGAAAAAATGGGCAACATTTAATAAAAACTATGGTTACCGTATATACTCACGTATAAGTCAGGTCTTGAAACCCAAAAAAACGATCATAAAATCAGACCTAACTTATACGCACATTCAAAAATACAACACTTAAATGTTTTGTTTTACATCTTCTTGAATCCTCCAATCTCTCACCAGTTTTTCATGCACATTGAATTTTGTTACAGCAGTGCAGTTACCAATATCGTTCGCCACTTCAACAACCTTTAATTTAAAACCAGCTTCATATTTTCTTCTGATCGAATGCTCCATCGTAGATAAGGGATGCTCTTACGATAAAGGTGTAAGCAGGTGTGAGATACAAAAAACACAAAACACTGCAAATGTCACTTCGGAATAGTTCGAGTATTAACGTGTGGTCACGTAGGCACAATACATAGACAAAAAGGCAGTGCACTCCGTGGTTACTCTCTCAGGTGGGTGTTAGCATATCATAATCACTTGCAGCAATAGTGTGAGTTTTCCGCATTCGACTTATACGACCGACATTATAAAATACGGTATATTATACAGTAAAATCAAGGCCGACTTATCCACGGGAGAACTTAAATCCAAGTATATACGGTATACGTATATCCATTCACAGCTCCAAGAACAAGACCAATATGGGTAACTGACACTGTCCTGTGGACTATAAGACCCAGATATTCTCCTACCCTAACTGCTCTACAGAACCACCACCATTGTACTGGGCTGTGGTGGTGAAGACTGCAGACAAAACTGTTGATTTACTGGTTGGTTTACATCCCCATTATCGTCTATTGTCATATGTCCTGAGTAGATTCCTGCAAATGGTTGCTTGGCTCACTTGATTATAGGAAATATGGGAATTATACAGTAAAATCAAGCCCGACTTATCCGCAGGAGAACTTAAACCTGGGTATATACAGTATGTATAAGTAAATGACAGAAGCCAATGTCCCATTACAAGGCTTTTTGTTGTTGGGTATGTCAGATTTTCTGACCACAGTCACTGCTCCAACATGTCAAGTTTAATGACTGAAAATTGCAGCCCACGTCACATTTACCAGCCGCATGCTGATCTTCCAGTGCAGTTTTGCTTGCCTCCTTTTCTAACAGCCAATAGCTTGCTGCCTGACGAAGCTAGTGCTACATGAAGGGTTAACAGCTGCAGCAAGTTCAGCAGCAATCTCAGCTCTTTATTTCTTTTTCCATTTTGTTATGATATGTAAAACAAAAGACACTGGACAAACAAGTTACTCTTCTGTTTCTTAGTTCCACAGCCCCCATGCAGCCTGGTGAAGCTATCGCTGTATGGAAGGTTAAGAGCTGAGGTGTGTTCAGCCACAGTCTCCGCCCTTTTTTTCCATTTTATTATTATAGAAAACACAAGACATCAGACAAATGAGCTTCTCTTCTCTTTGTGCTTTCAAAACATGTGTGTTCCTTATATGCATCATACTTACAGATGAGCATTCATTGGTTGTTGGCTCTCATGCACATATAGCTGACCCCTCTAACCTACAAGAAAAAATCAAATCTGTTTGGTTTTATCAGAGTGAGTGTCAAATTATTTGGTCCTAGTTACTGGGTGTGTCACATTAGGCAATCAGCTCATGGGAGTGTTCCGCCTTTGAAGCTGATTATGTAAATGAAGATTAGTTAATGAAGGCTACAACTGAAAATTTCTGGAAAAGTAATGTAATATGACATAGGTTTAAGGTAATTTTCCAGCAGGACTTTTGGAAGTGGAGGAAAAGTTACATTTTAAAGTACAACATGACAAGGCCAAGTGATTATGGCTCTTGGTCAAGTGTGCATGGCAGTGTTTGAAAGACAAGTGAGAAAAACAGTGGTTATTTTAATGTGTGGAAGGCTACTATTAAACCGCTCCCCTACCATACTGGGCATAAACCAATAAAAATATAAATATTGTTCTGACTACTGACTGCTGCTGTCAGAGTCATTTAACATATTTTACTGCTCCAAAACTACATACAGACTGCAAGAAGAATTGTTTATTTTCCCTTGGACTGTTGTCAGTAGTCCTTCTCAAAAGAGACTCTCAACGGCCTCAAAGATTTCATGCCTGTGTGAAAGTAGGAATGAATGTAGCAGGTGGCAGCAAATGTCCCAAGATGGCTAATATGATGCAAACTCACAAGATCTGTGTACAATATAAGATGAACCTGTAATACAAGTATAGCATTGTGACCAAAACAGATGTTCATACAGGTGAGTATGTTATTGCCAGAGAGACAGATAGGATGAGCATTGAGTTAATAACGTAAGATGCATGAAGATATGGAAATCTCCGGAGATGCAGTAGGTCTGGAAAAGAGATGCTCTTTGGTCAACTCTGGGTACAAAGTTGGAGTCCTCATGAATGAATGAATGAATGACTGTGGGTGAGAAAAGGCATATAAACCACATAGCTGTTGATTCGGTCTGCAAGACTAATCAGTACAAACCGATCATGACTCTTTCCTTAAAACTCAACCATGAAAGATTCCATAAGGTGGTTGCTTCCGTTGAAGTCTGTCATATGGAGTCTCAGATCTCTTTTATACACTACCATAAAGACAATACAAGTTTGTTCTCTCCTCCCATGGCTGAAAAAAAACACAAGAGAACTGGAGCACCAAACAAACACAACATGATGCAGGAGCAGACATAGGGCAAGCATGGGCTATTTTAGTACTCTGAGACTGCCTCCAGAAGGTATCATGGAACAGTAAAAGACACCAATAGTGTCTATGGCACTGGCCAGCCAGTATAGTGTACTGGCACTACCACTTGTAAGGCAGGTTTAACAGACACTGCAGGAGAAGCTGTTGTGAAAGAAAAAACAATTGCAAGACACCATAATAACCTGAATTAATATTTTATTGACTAAAAAATATATATCATTTAGAACAATGATACTGAGGAATACAAATGTGTTCAGCTGTAATTTTAAAAGAGAGAGGCACATGGATTGCATCTACTGGTGAGGCAGGAAACTGTGCCTTTGTACTCCTTCAGTCAACGAACAGTATTCAAAACTAAATTAGCTGAAGCAAGAGTTTGGTTTTTTCCCCTAGTTTTAGAAGAAGGCCTTTGATTTAACTGTTAGATTTAAGTTATTAAGGGGTACATAAATATTCTCCACCAAGGAAAGGAACAAAATCCGGTGGAGTTAGTTAGGATCAGCACTGGCCACTTCGACAACTGTGTTGTAACTAGAAAAAATCTTGCCTTGGTTGGCATGGACATGGTCACATCATTTTAACAGAGAGAAGCTGTAAGTTCCAGAGAAACATATCATGGCTTTTTTTATATACTATCAGGCTAAATCATAAAATACACATAAATTAATGTTGAAGCACAACATGCTTCCATCTACCCAGTACCCACTGAAATCCTGCTTCAGTTAGGTTGATTACTAGCTGCTCAAGCAGTACCTTGTCAAAGCTATTTTGAATAATGAGAATAAAAGATTGTATGCACCACAATGATAAAATGCTTCTGTATCTTCCAAATAAAGTTCTAGCAAGGTCCCCCCTTATAGCTTATGTTAATTGTTCCCTATTACACCTGTCCTTGCTTTATATGTGTTGATCAATTTTCTTTTATTTTGTTTATTTATTTTTTTACAATTGCCTCCACTAATTTTTCCATTATACATATTAAACTAACTGAACTTATTTTTCAAGATCAGTCCAATTACCTTTTGTTGGGGTATTTTTTTATAAAATGTGAAATATGAAACTTCTCGGCTACCAGTGAATCAATTTTGTTGAAATTAGGTATGCTTATTCTTATTCTTTAAATACATTTGCTAAAAAAGTTCTCAAATAGACCACACTGTACAAATTTTTGAAATGATCTGTCTTTAAACAGAGAAACATTCTGAGCAACGTCAATTACAGATTAATAATGTTTTTAAATTTACCTTGACAGAAATCCTTTCAACTTGTATGTTCTGCATATTTTCCTATTTATACATATTTGATAGCCATACCTAATGGAAAACAGATTCCAAATATAAATTATGAAAATACTAGTAAAGCTGCATGCTTCGGTTAAAGCAGTGTTCCTCAACTTTTAAATATTTGCGACCCAAGTTTTCATAACAGTTTTAATCGCACTCCCCTACCGTTTTTTTGAAAGGATCCCACTAATACCAATTTGTTCTTTTTTAATTAATGATATATCATAGATGCATATTTTATTATACCTACTTAACTTTTATCGACATTTATCTAACTCTATATTTATTTTTCTAGTATCAGAATTTAGTTTAAGTTAATTTGTTTTGGTTTCACTAGATGTATTTTTCATATTTTTGATTCTTTTCTTTTTTTCACATCTTTGCGGCCCCGTTTTTGTTAGTTCGTGCCACCCTAGGGGGGCCCACCCCATAGTTTGAGAACCACTGAGTTAAAGCATGTTGTCACATCAATGTTTTGTGTGGTCCTCTGCCACCCCAAGTCGCTGCTCTGGCTGATTAAGTTAATGATCTTTGTAACTGTAAAAGTAAGATGTCCAAGGAAGAAAAACAATGACACATAACTTAAGGTTGTGTTCCCAGGACCTTGCTTACTATGCCATTATGCATATACTGAATAAATACATTACAGTTGGACTTTCTGCAGATATTGATAATTCAACATTTCTTTGATACTGTAACACTTCAGCAAGGCACCAAAATGATCAGTTATTCAATATGGTTCATTTAAACAAATAATGTTAACTGGAGAATTCAACAAAAACTTTATCTATTGAGGTACAGAATATTTAAGAAGAAAGAAACCTCAAGCCCTCCACAACCATCAACTAAAATGAATACAAAAACATCAGGTTTTACACAAATTGAGCCAGAGTCCCCCATTTAAAAGCTATGTCAGCCACTATAAATCTATGTAAGCGCTGTACTTAACTACTTGGCATTGTAAAATGCTATTAAAACACATGTATTTTATGTACAGTCCTAATGAATGTAATGGAATTCTGTTAAACCTGATACCTTTGGAAATGACTCCTTGTTACTTAATAAGCATTACTGTGCTATCTCTCTTTCTGTCTTTGATGCAAATTTCATATGTATTTAGTAACTTATTTGAACACATTTGATTAAATGTTTCATAGTTCTAACAATGTTTTGATTGCAGCTTCATTAATTGTTACGGTTGTTCACACCGCTCTGTAATCTCAAAATTTTTCTGTACTTCATTTATATTTCAATGTCTTCACAGATTTAGAAATCAGAAAATATGAATTGTGACATTTCTACATACAGTATTTTATTTCCCCTTACTTATATAGATATACCTCAACAATTCTCTCACATTTCTCTTAACACTTGAATACTGTAAAAACCTCTTTAATTGACTTTTACATTCTCAGATAAATTCTTCTCTAACTGGCTTTTGATATAACTAACTTACCTTTTCCACTGCTGTTGTTATGTGCTCATAAACCTACCTACTGTATAATTATTACTAATCTGATCTGTAGCGATTATATTTCCTATAAATTTCTTGCTGCTTCTAAATTCCTATAAATTTCTGCCTCCTTCCTATCACCTATTAACACATTCAATAAAGATATTAACAGTTTTTAGATAGTGTACCATTACTATTTTAAGCATTCACATATTTTTCATAGAAATGTGCATGCATCCACATGGAAAGGAACAAACACAGCTTTATGACAGCAAATGGAATGACTAAAAAGGCTGTTATTCACTTGTAACCTCTTAAAGTTGAACCTCCTTAGTTCAGACAGGCCTTTAAAAAGAAGAAAGAAATATAAAATGACAAATTAGTAAAAAATGTTTGTCAAAAGTGTTCCCTTCATTTGTGTGCACCTTCATTTCAAAAGGTTTATATTACATCTTCATCATAATAGATGCAGCAAAACATTCAGAGCGTTTACATGCACACACATTCAGGTTAAGGTAAAAACCTGGTTTCTTAATAGTCTGCATTTACATGCGTAAGTAATCTTCTGGATTTCTTCTTTGGTAAAACGTTCTAATGTCATTAAACTGCACAAAAAAGAGCAAAACGTCAAAATCGGCCACTCCGATTCAGAAAAAAAGCATGATACCTGTAATAATTTTCATGAGTTTTATAAATAAATTTAGTCAAATTGACTTTTTAATTACAGGTTTCTGTTACGAGAATGCACACAGAAATCTCTTTTCTGCTTGGCTGTGCAACTCGGCCAGGCAAAGCACCAGTGGTACTGTATATGTGCTTCTTGTCTTAAACCCAGTGCTACTGGAATAATAATTATAATAATAATAATCTTTTTTTAAGTAATACTTATTTAATAATAAGTATTTTTTAAGATAAGTATTGAATTAGGTTACTTGTTGCTTTAAATAAAATCAGACTACGTAACACACATTACTTTTAAGTACTGCTCTCAAGATTGCATTGCTGAGCTTATCACTGTATGTTCAGTTTATCAACATAAACTTAGAAATTTCTGGAATATTGAGGTAGATTATTTTAGTCAGGAAAAGGAACAATATAATTGCCCTAACAGATGCCTCTGAAAATGTATTTTGTGGACGCTTCTACCAGTGGCTGCTTAAAACATGTGCAATACATGCACAGACTGACAGAGTACAACAGACATGCGCAGAGTACAAAACCTAGTTATGAGTTTACATGGCCACATAATCGGATTATTCACAGAGACATCTACCTCTGTTAGTCAGATTTCTCAGAGGCCAATAATCCGATTTGTCTAATCAGAAGTAGGGTTTACTTGGCATTTTAGAAATCAGATGTCTGTGAAAAATTGGGTTATTGAAGTGCATGCAAACATGGAATTGTAAAGTATATGTGAACATTCCTGAAAATTTACACGATCATTTTGGTCACAGCTTTTTAAGGGAAAGAAATTTGTATGATACTCATAATGTTTAGGCTGAACCATTAAAAAATGCATAAGTAGCAGCATACTTCTACATTCAAAAAGTATTTTTTTGTTATTCACAGTGGAAACTTTTACTGACATATTCTACAGCAGTATTATTTCACATATAGTAAAGGTGCACTGCACAAATACACTTGACTTGAGCATTCATAGTTTCCACTCTTTCTCTGTACATTTAGCATTCGTTTGCTCAGAGATTGTTGTGCTTGCTGCTTCCTGAGCAGCTCTTATTTACTCCACTCTAGCGGCTCACTTCTTCTCTTCTTTCGTCAGCATCTTTTTGCGTTAAAACTGATTAAGTCAGTGTTTGTGTTGCAATTAGTTAGTGCATTTTCTTACATTTTTCACTTAAGCTGGCACTTAAGTCTTCAATCTGCCTCAAGAATGATTTAAGATATACAGTGGACCCTTGACTTACGAACTCAATTCGTTCGCGAGGGCTGGTTGTAACTCAAGTTGGTTGTAAGTCAAGACTATTTTTCCATAAGAAATAATTGAAATACCCATAATGCGCTCCGAACCTCCCACAGCAACACTTACTTAACCTTTTAATAATAAAAAAGGGTTGTATAATGTGCATAATTTACAAAAACACCAATAATTTTCCTAATGTACTAACCAAAAAGTTATAAAAAGTGCCTAGCCTACCAGAAACAACAATTTCATACTGTACTCACCATTTAATTTGACATCTTTGGGCTGCATGAAGATGAGAATGAAACGGAAGGTGGTTATTGTTTAGAAGGAGCCTCCTTATGCAAATCTTTTCTTTGTAACATTGTCGAGATGGTGGATTACGACATGCTGTACATATTAGCGAGATCGGTCATGCGAACACCACTCTCATATTTCCGCACAATTTCATTCTTCATTTTGATTGTGATCGCTGTTTCTCAAGTTAATAATGACAGTAGTCGAGCACTCAGTTCAAAGCTGGTCGTGTTGTGAACTGCTGTAATAATACACTCCAAAGCAAGCTGGTACTGACTCTGCCTGATGACATCATCATGTGCCGCGCCAGCCCGCTAGCTAACATCCCTTAACAATCGCTTTCTTTACCTTCGTTGCCTTCTATTCCTTTCTTAGCAATTATGCTTCTTGCTTGCCATGGTCTTAGTGAATTATATATATAGATAAATCACTGCACTGACCGAAATTACGTCCATAAACATTTGTATCTGGGCTCCGACTGACGCTTACGAACGATCTCGGCTGTTTGTTTACAATCGCACAAGCAGATACACGTGACCACATTCGGGTCCTAACGCAAGATGTTGGTCGTAAATCAAAACAAAAATTTTGGTCATAAATCAAGTTGTTCGCATGTCAGGCCGGTCATATATCAAGGGTCGACTGTAAAGAGTTAGGGGAAGTGAAGGCGAAGTTGGTAGGAATGAGAAAGGCGCCAGTACAAATGTGCCGCATGGCTGGCCACTGCCGAGAATTGATTCTACAATAAAATAAAAAGAGGAATAACCTTGGAGGTCAATCATCACCCTGAAAGCGGATAGTAGATGTCACGTAGTATATGTTTACCAAATTTCAGGTCAATAGGTTTGCAAGCTATAGGTGATTTAAAATCCTGGACAGGCAAATAAACAGCCACAGTAGCGTATTATATATAAAGATATGTTTAAAGTGGCAGCATTAATACTGTTCTGCTGACAGTCTTCAACAACAACACACTCTTAAGATATGTAATTTTTTTATGCTAATCAACAGATTTCTCCCACAGGAGAAAGGAGGTAAGAGTTTGTTCACATATTTTGCTGTGTTATTCCAGCCTGATTAATCACATGGGTCGATTTGTATTTTTTCTTTTTAACTAATATTTTAAACATCCATGGGATAGGAAAATAGTACTGTGAGCCCAGTTCTTATCTCTTCTGAAAATGGATATAATGACAGAAACATGGAAGATCAACAGCACATATGAAAAATGAGTAAGAATGGATATTCTGCAATTGTTGAAACTCCAGTAAATATTAATACAGTTTGAAAAGTGTATTCTTGACTGCACTGTAGTACTAAAAAGAGATGGTGGTAGCTAGGCTGAATAAAGGACAAGCCATGTAGCTAGTGTGCTAATCATTTATTAGTAATCAATGTTACTGTGGTCTATTAACATACTGTTTTTTATGTACCTATTTATATTTCATTTAACTTCTATGTAAATGATAACATTAAAGCCAGATATTATTTAAAAAAAGCTACAGCTGCAGAGAGAGGGTCTTTTTTAAGTTTTATGAAAAGAGAATACCGTTATACTTATGACCATCAGAGAAAACACATGTTAGTTTAGACCTAAATGGTTTACTTCAAAAAAGCTCCATACAGTTATAAAATAACAGGCACATGCTATGGGAACTCAGAAACATACCTAAAATAAAGAAAACTCATTTTGCTGTCTTTTGGTGATTCTCAGGTTTAGCTGGAAAAAAACACAGATACATTAGAAGTTCACTATGGACACATTTGACTGTTTCCACTGACATCCATCAAGTCAAGTCAAGTCAAATTGGGGAGCATGCACTGGTACAGTGCGTTGCCGCACCCACTACACGGTGAAACAACTCAGAATCCCGGTTGGCAACCCCCCAGGCAGACATGTGGTCCAGTCCTACCCTCCGGAATGACCCTCTATCTGCCTCAGCCAGGTGTTATGTGGGTGACCCCTTGGCCTGGTCCAGCCACGTGGGTCCCCAACAATGAGGATCTTATGAGTCGGATCACCACATGGCCGTAGTGTCGTAACTGGCGTTCCCTCACAATGCAGGTAATGTGCCTCATTCAGGACTCCATGAGCAACCGCTCATTTGACACGAAGTCAAACCAACGGTACTCAAGGATTTTCCGGACAGACACAGTACCAAAGGAGTCCAGTCTTTGTCTGAGGTCACTGGACAGCGTCCATGTCTCACAACCATATAGCAAGACAGGAAGCACCAGGACTCTAAAGACTTGGACCTTTGTCCTTTTGCATAGATATCAGGAGCGCCACACATCTCTTTCCAGCGACCTCATGACCCCCCATGCTCTCCCAATCTGTCTACTGACTTCACAGGAAGAGTCACCAGAGACATAAATGTCACTGCTAAGGTAAGTAAACCTCTCAACAAGGTCAACACTCTCTCTGCAAACAGACACACTGCTGATGGCTGTGCCCAAGAGGTAATTAAAGGCCTGGATCTTGGTTTTTATCCAGGACACTCGCAAGCCCAGACACTAAGACTCCTCACTCAGAGCGCACCGATCAGAGCCTCCATTGACTCCACGAAGATCACAGCATCGTCAGCAAAGTCAAGATCCGTTAATCTTTCTTCACCAACAGATGCCCCACAGCTGCTGGACCCCACGACCTTGCCCAACACCCAGTCCATACAAGCATTGAACAGAGTAGGAGCAAGAACACACCCCTGACGAACCCCAGAATCAACTAGGAAAAACGCAGTGGTTATGCCTCCACTCTGCACAGTACTCGCAGTACCAGTGTACAAGCCAGCCATGATGTCCAGCAACCTCAAGGGGATCCCGCGAACCCTCAGAATGTCCCACAGGGCAGCTTGATTAACTGAGTTGAACGTTTAGTGAAAATCGACAAAGGCTGCGAAGAAACTTTGCCAATATTCGCATTTACACTTGTGGTAGAAAATAATTTGTCACAAAGACAAAACAAAGTTTTGGGGACCATCCCCGTATATTGTCGTCCAGACAATAAGAAAAAAAGAAGCGATTCAAAGTCTTAAGGTACAATGATGTAAATGATTTTAGTGGGAACAAAATGTCGGTTATATAACAGAAGGAAAACATGTGACAGGAAATGGTTGGCATGGTGCGACGCTGCAGCAGGAACCGGAAACAACGTCATCATGATGGGCCGGAAGTAAGGTGATTTGTGGGAGCCAGAAGTAACGTCATCAAGGTTGGCCGGAAGTGACATCATCGCGGCCATTTTGGAACCCGGAAGTTGCGGGGATTATTTTTCTTCTTGAATTCTGTCAATGAAAAGAAGTCCAGGTAAGTACCACGTGACAACCCCCTTATGATGTTTCACTCATCTTTAGGCTCTTTGACTGCCTCCTAATCGCACATGTGTGACATGACCCCCCCCTCAACCCAGACCACTCAGGTCGGACGACCTGCACCGAGAGGTCGTGGACACGAGAGAGAGCATCTTCATTGGCCTGCAAGGAACCCTTACGATAAATGACACTAAAACGATAAGGTTGCAGATCTAAAAACCACGTAGTGATGCGCGGGTTAGACTCACGATGAAGGGACATCCACTGTAATGCGGCGTGATCCGTCATCAGAGTAAACTCGCGTCCCAATAGGTAGTACCTTAAAGACGTGATAGCCCACTTGATCGCCAAGCCTTCTCGCTCCACCGCAGCATACTTGGTCTCATGTTCCAACAATTTCTTGCTCAGCACGGCACCCAATCCTGTGGCCGATGCGTCGGTCTGGAGAATAAAAGGAACAGAAAAATCAGGGGATTTCAGCACAGGTGCTGATGTAAGGGCCAACTTTAGGTCACAGAATGCTTTATCAACTGAATCGTCCCATACCACTTTTAAGGGTGCTCATTTCTTTGTTAAATTAGATAAGGGCAAAGCAATTTCAGAGAAATGCGGTACAAAACGGCGATAGTAACCCACCAACCCTAAAAATGCTTGTACTTGCCACTTATTCATTGGACGGGGCCAATTCATGATGGCATCAACTTTATTACATTGTGGTTTAACAACACCCCCACCCATTACATAGCCTAAATATTTGGCTTCTTTCAATCCGAAGAAACATTTCTTCGGATTAATACGAAGCCCTGCTGACGCTAGTGTGGAGAGCACTGTTTTAACCTGCCATATATGATCGTTCCATGTGCCGGAATAAATGACTACATCATCTAAGTAGGTGGCACTATATACACAATTATGCGAGTAGCATAATTGACTAACACTAAAATATATTTAAACCCTTTTAATGAGGGTTCTAAGGGTCCTACGAGATCGATTCTGTCTCGTTCAAATGGGATACCAATAAGGGGAAGGGGAACAAGAGGAGCTCGAGTTTGTCTTGGAATCTGGCGAAGTTGACACTCCGGACAGGAAGCGCAAAATCGCCGGACCTCCTCATTTATTCCCGGCCAATAAAATCGGAGTTTTATTCTCTCTAAAGTTTTATCGGAGCCTAAATGGGCTCTTAGAAGGTAAGCATGTGCCAACTCACACACTTGTCACCGAAAAGTGTGTGGACTTAACAACAATGCTCGCACTTCACCCCCGTGTTCTGCCACTCTATATAATAAATCGTTTTTAATTACAAAGTACGGCATCGGTGGCATGGGATCCAGAGTTGCATAACCCTTGGTGGACACTACAGCATTCCTAGCAAATTTTAAGTAATCATCGTTCCACTGTTCTCTTTTAAAGGATGAAGGTGTTAAAAGGAATTGTGAAAATAAATTTTGAATTGGGTCCTGCGCAACCTCAAGGGGAGGGGCTTCTGCCTCCACGTCCTCCATGTTGACTGTATTAACTCCCGCAGAGGACGATGGGACATCGATTTCTTTGCATTGGGTACTTGTATCAGTGCGTGCTACTGTGGGACATGGCGTGGAGGCAGTCGGAGCAGTATTCTCCATGACTAAGCCTAAATATTTCTTTGGTACAGTTGCATCTTTACCGCTGGTAATTTTATTCCAATCTCTACCAAGTATGACTGGAAACGGGGGATCCGGTAATACAGCCATGGTCATGCTTGTCAGGTTATGATTTACTGCCACTACACATCTGGCTGTCTTATAATACCGGATATCCCCGTGAATACATTTAAGACTAGTTTTTATCTTAGTCCACTGTTGCGGTAAAATGAAACGGGCAGCAACAATAGAAATGTTACACCCGGAATCAAACATTGCCCTTACCTTTCTGCCATTTATAATAACTGCACCTGTATAAGGAAGAGACAAAGGGCTATTCACTGTTTCACAATACCTTTTTCCCTTCACCAATGAGCAATCCATGGGCTCGTAGGAACAGTTAGGGGATAGATGTCCAGTCTTCCCACACTTGTAACAGCGGGGAAGACTAGCTGGTCTATCCCGTCTATGGACGGCAGGTTCGGGAGCTTGTCGGGGGGGCTCAGGAGCTGCCCCACGTGCCTGTTGGGTTCGGCGAGAGAACCGTTCTGATCGCCCCGATTTGCAAGCCGCCCAATGGCGCTCTGCGATCTTAATTAAAGTATCCATATTATCGAAGTTATGTTTCCGGACTTTCTGGGCAATATGTTTAGGGAGGGCATGCACAAAGGTCTCACACGCAAGAAGCTAGGCCATTTTATGAGAACTATTGATGTCGGGACGTAGCCAACGACATACTTTTCCCCAGGCTTCAAAGCCCTGGGTTCTCAGTGGCCTCTCTTGGTCGAACTGCCACTCCCTCCATTCTCTCGCCTGCTGCTCCGGAGATACGCCATAGTGTTTGAATACTTCTAACTTAAGAGCGTCATAATCAGCAGCCTGCTCCTCAGTTAAATCATAATAGGCTCTCTGCGCCGTTCCCTTCAGGTAGGGAGCCATTTGGTACACCCACTCCGACCTCGGCCATGCATTCCGCTTAGCAGTACGGTCGAAGATCAAAAAATACGTTTCAATGTTGTCTGATTCAGTCAGAGTTGTCAGCGCAATGGGTTGTGGCCAAGCGACCTCCATCCATACTCTAGCTGCAGCCCAAGCCTCCGTTTCGGCTAATTGGGTCCTCATTTCACCCATTTGGATCTTCAGGGTTTGTAGATTGCCCATGATGGTATTTAAAACGGTGTTCAGGTCCTGTTCCTCTGACATTTTGAAACAAAAATCCTGCCAGCTACGCCAATTGTGGTAGAAAATAATGTCATCATGATGGGCCGGAAGTGACGTCATCAAGGTTGGCAGGAAGTGATGTCTTCACGGCCATTTTGAAATTGCAGGGATTATTTTTCTTCTTGATTTCTGTCGATGAAAAGAAGTTCAGGTAAGTACCACGTGACAACCCCTTATCTCGCGATGTTTCATTCACCTTTAGGCTCTTTGACTGCCTCCTAATTGCACATGTGTGACACACTCTATGAGAACCCTCAGTGCCACGATGTGGTCGATGGTAGACTTCTTAGGCGTAAAACCAGACTATTCCGGCCATCCATCAACTGATTTTATATACGAAAGTAAGCCAGCTAAATACTTATTAGCACCCAAGTGATTGTGACACTGAAATAACATGTCCCCTTTTTGATTCAGTGTCATTTGCACCTGTGTCTGAACTGCACATCACTAATTGTTAGAATTTAGATACAACTAAGGGATAAACTCCACTGAAAAAGAAAATGGTAAAAGAAAAGTGAGCCATTTAAAGCTGTGGCCAAAAATATTAATTTTTAATTTTCTTCTAAATGTAAATATCATATTAATGCATTTTCCTGAATGCAAAATAAGAACAAAAGGTCAGATAATTAAAAACTAGATCAAGCAGACATAAGGGACACTCTAGGACTGAATCTGAGAACCCCTTCAATTAAACATCGACCTCCCGACTTCAGAAAACTGCACCTCATGCTTCCTTTTCAGTACAAAAAGAAAAGTTGGATTCTAATTCAGCAACAGTATGGAAGTTAACATAAACTTGATTAAAAGAGAATACGAGAGAGAAATTTTAAATAAATCTACCCATCTACCAAGTTTCTTTTATATCCAAGAACTGTTTTTAATTTGTTGCTAACAACTAGGTTTAAAATTCCACTATTAAATACAAATTCTTTGTATTTCCTGGTTTAGTGTTAGTTCATGAATACTGATGAGAGAACCCTGATGAATTAGTTTTGCCTCGGGTTTGGTAAAATTGTAGAACTGTTCTGGAACGTCACTGAACTCAGTGGGGAAGTTAATGCGAACTAGTTTTGAGTCAATTGTAATGGTGCAATGGTCTTCTATGTGACTAGGGAAACGTCTGCAAACTATGCTGAGTCAATTATTGTGACTAAATATATGACCTGAGCTGTGAATGTGTGGTACCAACCACTGCACAACTATACATTCCTGAGGTAAAATTAATAGAATTAAATATCAAAACAATACAAATTCTTGCAGTCAGTGGCAAATAGGAAGCATAAATTAACTAGGGATTGCCCCCACTGATTCAACAGTGGGTGCTCACTTCTCTCAAACCGAAGAGTATAGTTTTTTTTCTTTTGTTTGTTAGCTGCAGCTGCTACAAAATAAGCACAACATTTAAGCATGTGGATTCTTCAGTTCTTCCTATTTGCAATAACTGCATAGCACTCTTGGTAAGATTGTAAAAGGGGTAGGGTTATGTATTACACACAGATCACATACAAATCCATACAAAAAAATCATTACTGCTAAGGCAAAATTGCATTGTAATATTACCAATTTCCTTCTGTGTGCATGTTTTGTGTTTAAATGTATTTGGCTCCACACGTTTTCACTAATTGTTTTGCCACTATAGCTCTGTGATGTCACACTGGCTTTGTAACGCATCATGGGGTGTTACCGAAAAAAGTTCATCTAAGTTGAGAGAGGTTAGGAGCATGCACTGATACAGCGCATTGCCGCACCCACCACATGACAAACCAGATTAGGACCTGAGTATAGCCATGCAACGGGGGATACCTCAGCACCACACTAGTTCAGATGGAGTGGAACAGTGTGAGGTTTTTTTTTTTGGTGGCCGGAGTGCCAATTCTGCCTAAGTTCTAAGTTGGCCAATGCAAATTTCCAGGAAAATATTTGGCACACAAAGAATGTTCACACCAAAAAATGCTTTGGAAAATTTCACTACTCAACATTAATGTTGAAACACACATTAAAAAAACATTAAAACAAAACTGAATTGTTTGTTGAGTAATTCAATCCCTGGACTGCAGAGAGCATTTACAGCTTTATGGGCATTGAGGTTTACAGATACTGCTGCAGGTCCCTGCATTATTACAGGAGAGAACATCAGTAGCAGCATTCAATAATGTTATAAATGTGATTAAAGGTTTTGTTTATTTAACGCTGATTTAAAATTGCTACAAATCAAGATGCTGTACTGTCATTGAAGCCTAAAAGTGTAAGTGTTTAATCATAAAGTGAACTTGAACAAATGTCTACCATTATGAAACAATAAAAGTTACTAACACTCAGTCATTCCCTTACTACCATATTTTGAACAGCAACTCAGAATACACTAAAAAATGAAGTTTTAACTCTAGCTCCATTGTGCAAAGCAATCAATCATTCAACTTAAAACCTGTTATTGAGCGCATTTATATCATTTAAAATTGTCTAAATTATTTACAGGGCAAGATTCAACCTGTGAACATTGCAATCGAGCTCCAGACTCACTGGGCCATATGTTTTGGGTGTGCACCAAATTAACATTGTTTTGGACAAAAATCTTTGAATGTCTATCAGACAGCCTTGGTGTCACAATCACTCCTAAACCATTAAGAGTTGTGTCTGCTGCACACTCAGATGGGTTTAAAGTGGAGAAGGACAAACAAATTGTAATTGCCTTTACCTCATAACTAGCATGTAGAGTTATCTTGCTCAAATGGAAGAATTTCACCCTACCTCTTTTAAGTCAGTGGGTAACTGATGTTCTATACTATTTGAAATTGGAAATAAATTAAATTCTTACTAAGAGGATCAGTTCAAAACTTCTTTAAAATATGCCAGGATCTAATCAATAACATTTTAAAATAAACTTCTTTATAGGGGAGAAGGATAGTCTTTCTTCCTGACTGGTTTTAAAGATTTGCTTTGATTGTTGGCTTTCCTCTCTTTCTCTTGGGTGAGGGTTGAATTTTGGTTTTGTTATGTTTGATTGTATGGAATGTTATTTTCTTCCAATTAAAATCAATAAAATTGTGTTTCATTGTGACTTATCTCTGTCACAGGCTTTACATCATGTTTTTCTTTATTTCTGCTGAGACTCGGTCAAAAAAGTGCCTTGAAAGTGCTTCATATACATTACTGACAAAAGCCTAGTTTGTGTAAGTCTTAAGAAATGAAAAATAATTTGATGTTACTGAGGAGCTTAGATTGCAAAGGTGATTAATTTCACTGTGTGACATAAACAAGAGTGAGGGCTTATAGAATTTTAATATACAAGAGAATAGTTAGCATATAGCTGATGACATGTTAGTCTAATATAAATTGGTCCAGATATGGGACATTAGATCATCCTGTATTACATTACACAGATAGATACATGATATTTCATTCCAAGTCAGGAGCGCTCTTTAGAGATGGCATACTAGGATGAACTTATCCTTCTTACAGCAGTTAGACAAAAGGCAATATATCTTATAAACTCATGTTTACGTTTTCCTGCGGATAAGATGAGGCTTGATTATACCGTTATTTTCGATATTTTATAATGTTGTTTGTATAAGTCGAACGCAGAAAACTCCAAGAGATTATGATATGTTAACATCCACCTGAAAGAGTAACCACAGAGCACACTGCCTTTTTTTCTTTGTATTGTGCCTACGTGACCACACGGTAATACCCGAACTATTCTGAAGTGACGTTTGCACTGTTTTGTGTTTTTTGTATCTCACATCCTCATACATCTTTATTGTAAGAGCATCCCTTATCTACGATGGAGCGTTCGATCAGATGAAAATATGAAGCTGGTTTTAAATTAAGTCGTTGAAGTGGTGAAAGAAATTGGTAACTACACTGCTGTAACAAAATTTAATGTGTCTGAGAAACTGGTGCGAGATTAGAGGAAGCAAGAAGATGAAAAAAAAAAAAAAAATTAAGTGTTGTATTTTTGAACGGGTGTATTAGTCAGGGTTTGGTTTAATGATAGATTTTTTGGGTTTCAAGACCAGACTTATATGCGAGTATATACGGTAACTGAAATGTTACATAAAGGTTTCCACTACATTTACTAAACACTTTGAGCATATTTTAAAGAATGCATAATTTCTTATTTGTCACTTAAACCAAAACCTAGAAGAACAGAGATAATCAACGATATTGGAAAAAATTATGACAAATAGACAAGACATCCTACAATTCAGCTATATACGACTTAAATTTAAAGTAAAATTCAATCTAGTGACCACAAGAAACCAAAGCAATTATTTATTAGGTCATGTCATTTTTGACATCAACATTTTATCGCCACAGTGAAATGGAAATCAGAAGTATAGCACCAATACCAGGAAATTGTTTTTAAACTAGCAAAAGTCAAGAGACTGTATGTTACCAAAATACCAGAGCCCTACATCAAAATAACACAATTTATACCTTGTTTGTACATCACTGAATATTCCCTTAGTTAATTCAAGATAATCAATTTTAAAAAGCCATTCAAATATACACTTTTTTAATACGTCTGTTAAGTATAAAATAGACAATTACAGTGGAACCTCAGTTCACGACCATAATTCGTTCCAAAACTCTGGTCATAAACCGAGTTGGTCGTGAACCGAAGCAATTTCCCCCATAGGATTGTATGTAAATACAATTAATCCGTTCCAGATCATATGAACTGCATGTAAATATATATGTAAATATGTAAATATATGTAAAGATTAAGCACAAATATAGTTGATTACACCATAGAATGCAGAGTGTAATAGTAAACTAATGTAAAAACATTGAATAACACTGACACAAAACACCCAGGCTCCCTGCTCGCTTGCTCTCTCTCTCTCTCAGCAGCACGCACTCCCTCGCTCGCTCTCTCTCTCTCTCTCAGCAGCACGCACTCGCTTGCTCGCTCTCTCTCTCAGCAGCACACGCTCGCTCACTCGCTCTCTCTCTTTCAGCAGCACACGCTCGCTTGTTCGTTCTCTCTCTCAGCAGCACACGCTCGCTCTCTCTCTCAGCAGCATGCGCTCGCTCGCTCTCTCTCTCTCTCAGCAGCGGTCGCTCGCTCTCTATCTCTCTCTCTCAGCAGCATGCACTCGCTCTCTCTCTCTCTCTCTCTCTCTCTCTCAGAACAGAGAGGAACATTTGAACAAATCCGAACTTTAATTTAAAAACCAACCACAAGCAATCAAAAAAGTAACACTGCAGGAGTTCATGCTAATAGCCTTACAGCCCGATCGCTGTAAACACTTTTTAAAATGAGTTTTAAGCACAGCGGAAAAAAGGAACATTAGAACAAATCCGAAATTTATTTAAAAACCTACCACAAGCAAACAAAAAAGTAACATTGCAGGAGATCATGCTATTAGCCTTACAGCCCGATCGCTGTACTGTACAGTACAGTAAACAATTTTTTTAAAAATGAGTTTTCAGCACAGGGAAAAAAAGGAACATTTGAAAAATCTGTAATTTAATAAACCACCAAGAAAAGTAACATTGCAACAAATCACGCTACGAACCACTCCATGTAAACACTTTTTTTAATGAGTTTTAAGCACAGGGAAAAAAACGAACATTTGAAAAAAGAGAAAAGTAACATTGCAACAATTCACGCTACGAACTGAAAAATTTACTTTTGAAATATCCGTAATACAAAAGCCATAAACCACCAAGAAAACTAACCTTGCATGAGTCGAGTTCTGGCATGAAGTGAGGAGGAACTGGGTGGAGAGGAGGTTACAGTTTTGAGGGAGAGTCTGGCTTCACGATGGAGGGATGTTTTCCTTCAGGTGTTTTCTCTCTTGTGATTTCTTGGGTTTCTGGTGTTTTTAGTTGTTTAGCTGGTGGGAGCGAAAGCCTCATGCAGCCATTCCAAAAACAAAGTCCTTGTGACCCAACCCTTCGTGTTTGCCCTCCACATTACTGGCAGCCTGGCTTTGTTTACATTATGCTGCTTGAAAGCACGAGGGTTCTCAAATTGGTAAATGAGTAAACTGGTAAACAGTTTTTCCACCTCTTCCAGCACTTGAAGCCTCTGCCTGGTTAACGCTGTGACTCCTTTTGCAACATCAGCTGCTTTAATAGATTCTTTCTGCTTTAGAATAGTCGAAATCGTAGATTTTGACTTCTTGTATTTAGCGGCAAGATCAGTAACACGAACGCCACGCTCAAACTTTTCAATAATTTCTTTCTTTACTTTGATTTCAATTTTCTATAAAACTCTTCTCACCACTCTTCACTTGCTTAGAAGCCATAGTTAACTGCAAATGCACACGAAATACTGTAGAGCACAAAGAGATCACAAGTAAAGCACACACGTCTGACTGAGAACAATGAACAGGGAGCAGCTCAACACGTGCTTAAATACAGTAATTGGCGCGTATGAACCAGCAGGCCAGGCAGGCACGCACGTGCAGGCTCACTCTCTCTCTCTCTCTCAGCAGCACGCACCCTCCCCCTCAATCTCAGCAGCAGGCAGACAGGCACGTCTGACCGAGAACAATGCAACACGTGCGGAAATCATCGGCTCACACAAACTGAAAGGGAAACTGGCTTGTTCGTATACCAAATGTGTGGTCGTGAACCGAGGCAAAAGTTTGGTGAACTTTTTTGGTCGTGAACCGAGTTGTACGTGTACCGAGACGTTCGTGAACCGAGGTTCCACTGTATGTAGCCAATAATAAGGAAAAAAAAATAGTTACCTATAAGCAAATCTGACTATGGCTCATTTCCATTTATGTTAAATTTTATATTTTTACTTAATTGAAAAGACAACAAATACTTTTTTATTCAATACTAAATGACAAGTATTATATAAATAAATATAAAATCTAATGACCTCTGGAAACAATTTTCAAAATAATTGTGGCTGCAAAAACCTAAATCTTTTTCCAAGCTGGCATAAAGATACTCGTTAAATACTGCTTAATTCTATAATTTATTAAAGAATCTTATTTCTTTTTTTCTAATATGACTTTTCTGAAAGGCATGTTTCTACCTATTATAGAGCAAATGACAAACTTAAAGAATGTTCCATATTTACAATCATCTAAAAGATGAAAGTGAGCAACATTTCAAAAAGAAAAAACACAAACACTTTTTTTTTTTTTTAAATAATCAAATACCGTATTATACTTGTGTATAAATCGGGTCTTGAAACCCAAAAAATCATTCATAAAATCAGACCTCGACTTATACACCCGTTCAAAAATACAACACTTAATTTTTTTTTTTTTTTTTTTTGATCTTCTTCCTGCCTCTAATATCACACCAGTTTCTCAGACACATCAAATTTTGTTGCAGCAGCTCGGTTACCAATTTCTTTCGCCAACTTCAACAACTTTTAATTTAAAACCAGCTTCATATTTTCTTCTGATTGAACGCTCCATCGTAGAGAAGGGGTGTTCTAACGATAAAGGTGTATGAGGATGTCAGATACAAAAAACACAAAACAGTGCAAAAATCGCTTCAGAATAGTTTGGGTATTACCGTGTGGTCATGTAGGCACAATACATAGAAAAAAAGGCATTGTGCACCGTGGTTACTCTCTCAGGTGGGAGTTAGCATATCATAATCTCTTGGACAAATAGCGTGAGTTTTCCATGTTCGACTTATATGACCGACATTATAAAATACCAGAAATTATACAGTAAAATCAAGCTCTCACTTACACGTGGGAGAACTTAAATGCAAGTATATACAGTATATATGAAGATAAAGTGCTGGAGAAAGTACAGAATAATTCAAAACCATCAACATAAAAACTAGAAAAAAGCACAAATGCATGACAACCCACCCAAACTACATCAAACATCCCCTATAAAAACCAGCCAAACTCTGCATTAAGAGAAACTAAATAGTGGAAGGAAAGGGATGTCTTAGGAAATGCAAAAACCCCAGCAAGCCTTCATGAGAGAGAAGAGTAAACATTGGCATTTAAGAAGTGTAACCATTTGCACTATGGAGAGCCACTTTTCAATGCTTAAGATGGATGGCCTGTTAATCTGTGCTGCACAGAGCTCAAGAAAAGTTAAATCAAGAAGACACAAATTCTAGATAATAAATGAAGGTTTTCCAGCATGAAAAGTTTTCAGAGCTATTTTTGTTATTCATGTTTAACAGAATAGCCTCTTCTGGAAATAAAAAAGAGAAAGACAAGTCAAGAAGTAGAATGGGTTTGTTTCAGTGGGGAAGGCTAACTAACCAGATGAAGTACAGAAAGCTGGAAACTACAGATTAGAAAGTAAGCAGCAGAAGATACACTTAGAACATACATGGGAAAGTTCCAAGGATCAATAATGTGGCAGCAATCATTTTTAATATGTAAACTGTTTATACAATAGTTGGAAGAATACCTTTTAAGATAACACAATTTTTTTTACACAAAGTGCTGTTTGATAATAAATTCTTCATATTTATAATACATTGAATCCATTTTGCAATAAATGTTAGTTTGATTTAGACACACCAGAAGCATTTCTGGGTAGCAATGCAAATCAATGGTTAGCACTCTTGCTTCACAACTTCAAGACCTGGGTTTGAATTTTAACTACGACAAAGTATATGAAACCTTGCACATTACACTGTACCTGTATGCCTAAGGATTTGGAGTACTGCAGTTTATTCTTCATTTGCTCCTGTGTGTATATGGATAAGTGTGGTGGGTGTGACTTATATTTGATTTGCATCTTATCCAGGGTTGTTTTCAATGTTTTGATGAAAAGTGGATGGGGAGCAAACTGAGAGTTAAACAAATACAGTAAAAACACTCTTTCAATATCTGTTGTTAGATATATGCAAATCCTTAGTATCCAGCGGTGGAACAGACAAGCGACATGAATATTAGAGCTCCCTCAGTTAACAGCATTACAGACTCAGTACAAATAGGTTTGTAAGAATTCCTATGAAAAGAAAGAAAAAATGACAAGCATGAAATATATAGCCTCCAATTTCCCACGTAAAATTAGCATACAAGCAAGTAAAAATACAAACCAAATGAATGTGGCAAGACAGAGTCCAGAGGCAGTTTATTCATACCTTGTATTGTACAACTCTCACAGACACAAGTGAATTTACTCTGTGGAGCTTATCAACCACAAACAGTGTGTCGCCTGGCATTCTTGCATGTCATTAAAATGTTGTTAAGCTTTAATTTCTTAGTAAACTTTACCTAACAGCCTGGCTCATAGGCTCAAAAAGTGAATTTATTAGCTAATAGATATTTGTTTTAATGAACTTAATAACTAAGCATAGAATGAATTCATTGGTATGAAAGCAATAGGTCAGAATTCTTTAGACAGAGAGAGAAATAAAAAGAAGAAAAAACCATTAAACAATTGACAGAATTCCTACATTAGATAGAAAACCCTGCAAAAATGTATCTTATTATAACAATCACTATAACATTTTAGTATTAATTCATCAGTGAGTGCAACAAAAAGATTCTGTTGTAAGGATGCATATTTCACCTTTTTGTCTTAGCAAACAAGATGTTAGACTGTTGAAGATAGGGTGGCTCAAGAATGCCCAATAAGTCTAAGAATGTATGCCAAGGAAGTAGTAAAAGTATAATTTAGTATAAAAACAAAAGAACACAAGAGAGAGACAAACACAAGAAGTAACAAAGTACAACAAAACAAGGGGGAAAAGCAACAAAACCTGTCCTCTGAATAAGCTGCCATACAAAGCCATGTATACCATACACCATTATAGGGTGGTCCAGATCTAATTATGCAATTTTCATTATGCTATAACTTATTAAGTTTATTACATAGAAAATCACCCGAAAAATCCCGGACCATCGATAAGTGTGCGAACTAACGACATGAAGAATCGTCTTCACGCCGAACTGGAATCGTCCCCGCATAAATCAAAGTCATCCAGATGATCTGAATCTGCATAATTAGATCTGGACCACCCAGTATTTATGCATAGTACAGATGGAGATAGTACAGTGGACTCCATTCACACCAGCTACATCAAATTTTGGTATGGTGGATGGTGAAGGTGGCACAGAGGTTTACTGGCTCCAATCTACTTTTTTTTGCAGCAGTCGTCTTACAAAGGCAAACAGAATAATTAAAGATCTTAGTTGTCCTGCACAGCTGCTTTTCTCAGTCCGGCTTTCTGGCAAATTGTATAAGGTGTAAGAGAATAGACAAGACAGCATAAAGGTTTGGGGCACAAAATGGCAAACCTTGTTGAAACAAAACAAAAATGCGTTAACAAGCATCAACATCTTCACAGACATGAGTCCAGTTATGACAGCCCTAAGATGGTGGATCTTCAGACTTTGAAGACTTCCAGCAGGGATAGGTGGGTTCAGTTTGATGGACACCGGAAGTGACATCAGTGGTGGTAAAGCCGTCAATCTTCTTGTCTGCAGAGGGTGGAAGGGGAAGAGACATTAGTACACAGCACCAACCCCTGGTGTGGTGGGGTATTACCATTATTAGAACTCTTAAGCTATTCCTGTGGGCACTCACCCCAATACAGTAATGTTTGAAGCCTGTTTGGAGCCCTAAGTAGGGCAGCAAGGTGTCGGTACTCCTCACTGACCATAGCGGGTGGTCAGTACTAGACTTCAATAACGGGGGATGGGAAGCGCACACCCCTTCAGTTACATAATTGGCACTCCTCTGTGCACATCACACAGAGTTTACAGAGTGACCACCATGTCCAACCCTTAAATTTTATGAATGGCGTACCGAATGGATTGAACGGCTCAGGCTGTAATCACCATTACAAATTTTTTGGTGCTAGCACCCTGTACTGCCCCTGCAATATACTGCCTGGGGCAGCTGCCCATGTCACCCATACCTAACTGCACCACTGCCCCAGTAAATTCTGGGACATTTTTAACCTACATGTGAAGTGCTTAACAATCATTCAAAAGAAAAATATTATATGTACAGTATATTTTGCATGCTATGGATACTTTTATTTATTTCATTTACTGTATTTTACTGTATTCTTCTCAACTGTCCTAAAGAGACCTGCAAGTAAAACTTTCATTCTTCTGTGTACATATGATAAACTTGATTTGACTTGCAGTCATACAAGGATTGCCAAAAATTGTTAAAAATAGAACAATAACTTAAACGCAGCAAAAACGCTATGAGTGAGAGTGAAATCGAAACATGGAAAGCTACGAGTTGTTACCAGAAAATCAAAATCTAAAACCCAGCACTCTTTCCAAGTTCAAATCCATAACCTTAGATAAAGGAGTAATGGCACTGCACAGAAATTTATTACCAAGTCTTAAAAATGCAAACTATGCAATACTTCTCACAGATCCATTAACTACTTAAAATGGTGTTGTTTTTCAGTATACATTACATTATTTTTCAATAAAAGGTTTAAAATAAAAACACACACAAAAACTTTAATTTACTCAACTCTTATAGTTATTAGTTTGGTAATGTTAAATGTAACTAAAAGGCCTTTAAGCATATCACAGTACAAACACTTTAAATGCTTGAAATTTTATATCCCAACTTGACTGCAAAGCTAAACTTGGTGCATTGCTGTATATGTTGTATTCAACTGAATGCAACTAAGAAAATTATAAATGTATCACAGCATAAACAGTTGGTAATTCATGAATTAGTCCATTCCAACTAGGAAATTAAAGTAGCGAACAGAGAAACAACAAAGCCAAACATATTATAAGCCCTATATTCTGTGTTGAAGCTATGTAAAAATTGGTTCTGTGTAGTTGAAAATGATTTAGTGGCCTGTTAATATATAACTGTAGAAACAAACCATTAATAATGCTTTCAAGCACTACTTCCAAAATAGAAAATCATCTCTTGGAGAATAAAGTTAACCTTTTTTTTTATGAAGCATTACATAGTGTATTGAAGCCATGTAGAAATCGGTTTGAAAAAAATAGAAAAAGTTTGTAAGTAGGAACAGTTTGGAAATCTAGAAATAGTACATCTCAAATAGGAAATCACCATTATCAACAAGTTCAAATTGCTGGCATAGGCTCAGAGCTAACCTTACTGTAATGCAATAATAAGGTAATGAAGCCTCATAAAAAGTAGTTTTGTACAGATGAATGCAGTCATGCACTGATTTACGGCAAACCGAGTTGATGCCATTCATACTTACAGCCATAGGGCAGAGGAAAACAATAAGATAACTGCTACAGACTGGTCACTGGTGTTTTTCAATTGATTCAGATGGTTCACACTGTTTTCTTCCTTCAACAATATAGAAACGCTTTGTAAACAGTATGTGACACCCCGTGTAGTGGGAATTAGGATCACCAGGCTATACTCTAGGTGTCTAGTATGTGAGACCGAGCGTGACCAGGATGATGGTGTAAGACAGGGAGACACGGACACAAAAAGGGATGGGTTTTTTGAAAAATAAAGTGAGGTTTTATTTACAGGTGCACTTGAAGAAAACAAAAATAATGTCCTGCGGAATCTATATATCGAAACACAGTCCAATACCGCAAAGGACACACAAAAACAGTAATCAAATGGAGCCCAAAAAAATGGCTATATACAGTATTTACAGTGCTGCCTGAAAGTCCCAAGTGAAAAAGAATACTGCATACAAACTAGTGAAACACATTTATATACACAAAAGCAAAATGTGAAGTGGTCTTCCTCCACGGTGATCCAAGTCCGGAAGATGCTCCCTCAGTGAATACAGGATTCACCAAAACAAAAATATTCAAAATACAGAAAAAGTGTATATACAAAAATAAACAGTGCACCAATAACCACAACCCTATATACAGTATACAAGAAAAAACAATATTTACAAATAAGTAAGCCACAAGCCGTAATACTTGGTAATTTCAAAACGCAGTTCTACCAAGTACCTTTCTCTAAGAAGATCTAGTCCAGGGGTGTCAAACTCCAGTCCTGGAGGGCCGCAGTGGCTGCAGGTTTTCATTCTAACCATCTTCTTAATTAGTGAGCAGTTTTTGATGCTAATTAACTTCTTTAGCCTTAGCTTTAATTAGCTTGACTCAGGCCCCTTAGTTGTTTTTTCCTTAATTAGCAGCCGGACAGTAATGAGACATAAAACAAGCAGGACATGACCAGCTCACCTGTACCCATCAAACAAAATCTGAAAATAAAGATGAAGGTCTAAGTAAAGTTGATCCCTCAGGTTAACAAAACATTTTAGGAGTTAGAAAAAAAACAGAATATCAACAGTTTTGGAAATGTCTGTTGTGGCAGAAAGAGAGTAGCAACAAGCCATGGAATGAAATAACGGGTTTAACGAACAGCAAGAATAAGTTTCTCATTAAGGAACTGGTTGGAGTTTGAAGCCCCAATTTAGCTGGTCATCTGTTGGCTCGTTTCATGTATCATTTCTGTTTGGCTGTCATTTAATGAAGAAAATAATCAATTCAGAAGACTTAATCCTTAAAAACAGGGCTATTGAAATTGAGGGAAAAGAAGTTAATTAGCAGTGAAAACTGAACACTGATTAGGAAAAGGGTTAGGAAAAAAAATGCACCCACTGCTGCCCTCCAGGCCGGGAGTTTGGCACCTTTGATCTAGTCAGAAGACCCCATCTAGAGGCCGTAATTCCCTTTTGTATTCGGCGTTCTCGTGCTGACCAGTTAAACTGTCCTACGTCATCCGTCTGCAATCACGCAATGACGTGAACGCGTCTGCGAGGAGTGGCGTCTCCTACCCTGCAAAAATACTATAAAAGTTCAAGCAGCCGGCGCGCATAGCTATGCCGGCTTTTGAGACGCTAACTGTGATACTCCCAAAAGTGAAAGCTCAGACAACTATGAACACGGGATCCCTTTTTCAAACCGCGGTAAACAAATACTATGACGCTTCATACTTTCTTTTACACCTTTAGTGTTATGAGGTCGCGGGAGACACGTGCAGGAGTGGAGGACCGACAATGCCATCCCGGCCGGTCAATGGCAAGGCTGTCTCTCCAGTCCACACGAGACCCACCGCAACCCCCCCCCCAAAAGGTTCTAATATGGTCAGTGAAGACGTCTGTCTGCATTGTATAAAAAGGAAAAAGGTGAGTTTCCTTTCTTTATACTTTTTTAACCTCTTTTCCCAAACAAATGCCTCTCTCAACATCATGCAGAGGACACTTAACTAATTTTATTTAATTACTGGTAATGCCAGTAAGGCACATTACCACACAGTAATACATTTTTCGTTATTATCATTATTATAATTTCCCAGGGCTCTTGTGTTTTTGGACTTTTGAAGGGCCCTTTTTATGTTTGTGCTCCACATTGCTAATTTTTACACATTTGGGACTCAACACCTTCCCTCAAGATGGACCTAGTATGTACATGCCGAGACTTGAAGATGAATTTCTACTAATCCATACCAGCAGTTGAAATATCCATAGAACCTCAACTGCAATGATCTGTACACATTGTAACCAGCATATGGCCAGTTTGACTTATGCCAAATGACAAGTTCCAGATAGAGTTGGTAGTTGGTGCATGACCGAATAACTAAGAGGACTGTGTAAGCATCACTACAGAAACATTTTATAGAAGTAGTGCATCCAAACTGGAAAAATCCCTGTTTTCTGCAGTTGCATATTGCTAGAACAGCAACCCAGCTAAACCTATTTTAAAGCTTTGCATACAACATTCACCACATGTTTGGTACAGCTGAATGAAACTAAGATACCTGTAAATGTATCACTGTAGAAACATTTTTAAATTTTATAAATTGTACATACTAACTTGGAATTTCTTGTTCTGAGTACTTTCATATTGTAAGAGCTGCTACAAAGCTTAAATTAAAATAATGTTATTATGTAGTGTATTTAGGCCAAGCAAACACCTGTTCAGTAAAATTCATTATAACTAAGAAACCTGTAAATGTATCATACTAGAAACAGTGTGTAATGCTAGAAATATTACGCCCCAACTAGGAATCGTTTTTACTTGTTCCATATTTCTAAAACTGGTACAGAGCTAACTTTGAAGTAATGCAATACTTTGAGTAACTAAGGCATGTTCAGGATGAGATTTTGGATTACTGGATGTGAGCTTAGATTTGAACCCAAGTAGTTATTTTGCTGATTTTTTATTTGGCCTTTTGTTAACATGTTTTTTTCAATTCTTTTGTCCTTCTGAGGAACGAACAGGTGATTTTCAACTGAGCTAACCAGAAGAAACTTATAAAAAATAAATAAATAAATTTAGCTACCAAATCCTAATGACAGATAAGAACTGAAGTAAACAGGGTAAGAAGTCAAACTGAACAAAACTCATGAAAAGCAGAAAGGAAGATTTTTTTATTTTTTAAGAAGCTCTATCCACAGTTAAAAAAAAAAACGATCCCCCAGCCAACCTTTTATCCCATCGCACTGACTACCACCGGTCACTGCCAGTGAAGCCATGCCTCTAGAAATACAGGCTGTGGCGGTAGTAATGGCTCTCAAATTGCCGGCAATTGAAGGACCTGAACATAGCGGTTAAGATGTTTTTAGGTGTCATGTTTTCTATCTAAATAAAATTGTCATTGCTTGCATAAATCACAAATAAAAACAAATTATGACTTTTTTTTTTTTGTTTTTTTTTTTGTATTAATTTTTGCATTAAGAATTTGAATTTTGTATCATTGAGTTTTACATTTTCTTTCATTTCTTTCTGAACTTAGTGCATTGCAATCTAAAATTCTTTAATAAATTCAGTTAAGTAAATTTGCCCTTTCAAGATGTTTTTGATGGTTTTAATCCCTTTGTATTGAGGTCTGCTCACAACACAAATGCTATTTTTGAATTGATATAAACTATGTACAATGTTTATTTTGATTATTTTTATTCTGTGTGTTTTTTGTTTTACACACACAGAGTGCTGTTTAGTTTGTAATGTTATGCAAGTGTAGCGGCTTTAAAATGGTTGCTGATGATTTAAAAGAAGACAGACACACCAATATCTGGATTCTGTTGTTTATTCTGCAACAACGTTATCCAACTACAAGACAAGCAGTAAGGGGCACAGTCAGCACACGCAGCGACAGGTGCTCTCTCAGTCTCCTGTAGCAAGCCAAACAATATACTAATGAGGCTGGATCTCTGTTAAACCAAACACTTTTAAAATCCATTTCTGCCGACCAAAAGTGACAACAGAACCTCAAGACACATCAATAACCTCATGACGTGATGTTTCCATGTAGTTTCAGAAAGAAAACACTAATTCAAAACTTGTCAGCTTACATGAGAGACGGAGAGTATTGAGAAGCGCCTTACCTGCAAAAGCATCCTCCAGCTTTTGCCAGGAGTCTGCTGTACGCTACATGTGCGTTCTATGGGTGTTACATTAATTAAAGCCCCCCCCCCACTACAACAGGCAAACAGGAACTATATAAAAAAGATACACTGATTGCATTCGCATTCAACAAAATTCACAATATATAAAACAGAATAATTCCAGTATAAAAAGAACATAGTTTTGCGAATGTTCACAAAAATAAAACATAATAAACTAACTCAGTCACACAAGCACTGAGCTATCATGGTCAATTGGCGATTTGTTTGTCTGGTGTGTAATGTTATTCTAATATTGGTGCAAATATTTTGTTAGTCAGTTTTGTTCTTTTTTATTTTTATCGAATATCTCTCAGGGTTAGTAACAAGAAAAGCGGATAGGAAGAAATCAATAGCTGGATTGGTCAGAATGGGATCTGGAACAAAAATAAATCACTAACAAAGTGGAAACAGACTTACTGGCTTATCTTAGGTAGGTGGAAAGTTACAGTATTGGGATGCTTAATTTTTGTGAATTTTGTTGAACTTACAAGAACTGACATATTGATGCTGGTAAAGGCATGCATTTTTCTTCAGGTAAAAATCAGCATTTTCCTAAATTTACAATGTGTAAGCCACTTCAGTCTACAGTCAAGTGTTATTGATTTATTGATTGTGTCACCCGCACTATGCAGCATGATAACAAACACCTTCCTTTCACTTAACTTAATTTAACTTCCTTTAACAAAGTTGGTAAGTGGTTGCACAAAGTACATTGTCTACCATGACAGGGGTCATTCTGTAAATATTGCTTGAGTCTTTTACATTTACTGTTTATACCAGTAAAATAATGACTAACTTGGCCTCTCTTTAGCATTTGAATAGGACATGCACCGACACAGCGGTGTTATGTCCCTGGTTAAAATGAGTTTGTACAGAACTTTGATGGTGAGATTGACATTATCAAAAACGGAACAATATAAATTAGAATAGATAAATATATACATTCTGTGACTTCTTTTCAATGATGTTTGTAGTATGGGACTGTAAAGGTTTGTTTTTATCTACCAGTTTTGCTATGTAGAAACCTTTGGTTTTGTTTTTGTCACAGTTACTGTCAGTAAAGACCATGTTCACTTTATTTGCTTTTTATCCCGGGAAAACTTTTTTTCCCACTTTTCCATTTTTTTTTCTAGATTATAGATAAAAAAGATAAAACACTCAAGTTCTAGTCAGAAAAAAATAAATAAATTGACAAGAAATCTGAGGTGACCAATATAATTTCACTTAATAGTAAAAGCAGTGACCTTATGATTTTTAATAATCAACTTGATAACTTTCAGCCAGCCTCTAAATCTAATTACAACTTACCTTATCCTGTCTCCCTATGTATGTATCATGTAGCAAATTAAAACTGATGAAATATCAGGAGATTATTGAATTAAAGTTATAAATTTGTTCAAGAACTGTGAGCCTGTACTCAGAAAAGAACAATATACAAAAATGAATTGAATTAAATCATTTGTCCGATTTCCAAAATTACACCTTCAACCTGTCCATTAGACCCATTTAAAAGTAGTTTGTACAGCTATTTTGCATATGATTGCTGCATTAGTTTAAATAGCACTGTCCATGATTTCTTCAAAGTAGACTTAGAACTATATTGAAGGAATCAGATTCAGATCCAAGCATTTCTAATGAATATGGACCAATTTTCAATTCAACTTTTCTTTCTAAAGTGTTTGCAAATAATAAGGCAATACTAACTAATCTTACCTCAAAAAGTTAAAATTTTAGTTTGTCAGAATACATCTGAAATTAGGTGTTATCTTTGATATGCTTCACATGCAGGCTCCGCATTTCTTCTTTCTCCATCTGAGAAATACTGTAAAATTAAAATGTTTTCTTAAGTTATGGTACCTTGAAAATGTAGTTCTCTGTTATTACTTTACATTTAATTCAAAGTACAGTACAGGGGGCAGGATCATAATTAAAACTAAAAAGAATAATTACATTATACACTGTGAATGTATAAGGTGTACAAATCATCTAAGTGGCTTTCAATTAAGTTTTAAGCCAATCTGAAAACCATCCTTCTCAAGTATAAAGCCGTAGGTGATCTGCCATAATCGACCTTCCAGAACATATCAGTATCAATATTCCATGGTGCCTATTGTGATCTCAGTATGCAGGCCTCCTTAAAATTCTGAGGATAAACAGTTTATGAGTAGTGATGAGCGAGCACCAAAGTGGTCGGGTGTTCGGTCCGAACACATCGGGATGTTCGTGTGCTCTACCGAGCACCCGAGTATAATGTAAGTCAATAGGAGACAACCAGGCACCCCCTGCTCTGAAGAGGGGAGGGTGTCTGGTCCATTGGAAAAGTCAGAAAGTGACAGAAACACCACCCAAATGGACCGGGAACAGCATGGGGACGATGTCTGGATGCATCCTGGACTCCCAAGTCGCTGCTGGGAACCAGTTTGTCTGAGTTGTACGCCACTTTTACAGACTGACAAAAACACGCCCAAAACACCCCAAAAAAATCAATTTTACAGGGAAAATAAAACATTATATGCCAGTGCCTGCAGGTGAGCTGACGCTCTAAAACATTGTCGGGCATTTGTTGTTGATTAAAAAGATAATGTTTAAAAAAAAAAATTTATGTTGGGAAAAACAGATAACAGAACACTTATGGAAATGAAGTCTAAGAAACGCGAGAGACTTCAAATGATCGACAAGGAAATGCGCATCTGTCTTTCGAAAATTGATCCTCGCATCAATCTCAAATGTGCTGAAAAACAATCTCAACATTCACATTAATTAAATTTAAGATTTATCCTTTGTTTCCTTTATTAATAAAATGTCTTTCAAACTTTAAAATTAACTGTTTTTATTGGTGATTGTCCATAGATTGTGTCGTCATGACTTTATTTATGGGCAGTCCCTCAGGTGCGCCGCGAAAGAAAATTTTTGGACTTAGTGCACCGCAACTCGAAAAAGGTTGCCTTTCGCTGCTCTAAAACATGATATGGGAGTGCCTGCAAGTGAGCTGACGCTCTAAAACATTATATGCGAGTGCAGGCTGTTTAGCACCCGATGACGTGTTCCGGCCAGCCAATCACTGTAATGCCAGCACCTGACATGGCTACTGGCATTACAGTGAGGGCAGTACTTACCTGCCCCTTGATTGGCTGTCTCCAACCCGCGAAACATGCGGGGCGGAGACTCGAGCATGGCGCACGAGCACATGTGGTGCTCGTTTGAGTAGCGCCATGCTCCAAGCATAGCGATGCTCGAGCCAAACACATGTTCGGCCGAGCATCCTCGCTCATCACTATTTATGAGGCAGAGAATTTAGTTGTACGGAAAATGATCCACCAGTACTTACCAATAGTAGAGACACCCTTTCGTGTTGTGGCTCACCAGGCTGGCACCGCCAGCTGAACCTAACACAGACAAGCTTGGGACACAAGTTGAAGAGGCACATGTGTTATTTTCCTTTTTTTTCCTCATGGGAAACGCCTTCCCCATTTCCCCACAGGCACAACACATTCCAAAGCACAGCACAAACATAATACTTTTCCTTTTCCTCTTCTCCTTTCCACTACTCTGGTCAAGCTTCATCCTCCTCCTCCTCCTCCCGACTCTGGCCCCCGAATAGTGGCTACTGGCTCCTTTTATAAGGCACCTGGAAGTGCTACAGGTGCTTGATTACTCATTTCTGGCAGCACTTCTGGGTGTGGCAGAAGAACTGCCCATAAGGGCTCAGCAGCTCCTGCTGCAGCACCCCTAATGGCGCCTGCGGATCCCAACTCCAACTCCCATGAAGCCCTGCGGGAGTCGGAGTCACAGCTGCAACCCAGGGGGGTTGCCACGCTTGCTCTCCCGGTCCTCCCTGCGTGGAGCCGTCCCAGCCGGGCAAGGGCTCTGGCCACACAGTACAGCGTGCTTCAATGCTTAAGGTTCAGTCTTTTACAATATGCCTGTTAGAATTGCCACTTACAATGTTTCGTACATTTTACTTATTGCTTTTTATTATTGTAGTTGTTTTTAGCCATTGAGAAGGCTTTTCCATTTTTTCTTTCTCTACATGATGTGTCTGGTGTGGTACTTTGTCTGCCTTTGGAGTGGATAAATCATCACATTTGATGTATCTGTTTTTCAGATGTCTTCTTTTCTATACAAATAAAATTGTCAGTGTTTTCTTGAGTAATTATATTTTCCCTGAATGCTGCTGATCAATGACATTTAATATTTAGACTGAAAACCACTCTAAATTAGATATTAGTGCATGTTGTGTGTCTTCTGCAAGATGATTCTCTTTTTATGTCCATCATCAAGGCTTTTGTATATGTAGACTACATTATTAATTGCTGCATAGCATGCAGGGATCATAAGTGGAAGTGTTAGTAAAAAAAATCTATACTAATAAAAGGCAAAGCCCTCACTGACTCACTGACTGACTCACTCATCACTAATTCTCCAACTTCTCGTGTAGGTAGAAGGCTGAAATTTGGCAGGCTCATTCCTTACAGCTTACTTACAAAAGTTAGGCAGGTTTCATTTCGAAATCCTACGCGTAACGGTCATAACTGAATCCTACTTACATACATATATACGTCCATAGCCTGCAGCTCGGTTGCCGTGTGAGACGGAGTTGGAGAGTTGTGTCCTCCATCAGCACGCCTCCCACGTAATTGACTGCCTGCCCATATAAGGCCGCCCGTCGCTCTGGTCTCTTGAGTCTCTTCTTTGGCTGCCTGCCTGCCTATATTGAATCCTCTATCCCCACGCCTCCCACGTAATTGACTGCCTGCTGTCCTTCGCTGCAGTGTCTTCATTCCTTTCCTTGCTTCGCCAAGGAAGCAGCCTTTCCATGGCTTCTCCGCTGTTTTATAAATGAATGCCATATAAGGCTGTCCTTCACTGCGGTGTCTTCATTCCTTTCCTTGGTTCACCAAGGAAGCAGCCTTTTTATTTAATCCACAGGTTCTCCGCTGTTTTATTGTTCGTTTATTACGATTGTTATAGTTATTGTGTAGGTATTTTAGACTTAGTTTACTGTTCAGGTACCCATTTCCTTTATTTAATCCGTGGCTTCTCCGCTGTTTTATTGTTCATTTATTACGATTATAGTTATTTCTTGATTCCCTTCTTTGGCTGACTGCCTGCCCAAATAAGGCCATCCTTCGCTGTGGTGTCTTCATTCCTTTCCTTGCTTCGCCAAGGAAGCAGCCTTTCCACGGCTTCTCCGCAGTTTTATAAATGAATGCCATATAAGGCCGTCCTTCACTGCGGTGTCTTCATTCCTTTCCTTGGTTCACCAAGGAAGCAGCCTTTTTATTTAATCCACGGGTTCTCCGCTGTTTTATTGTTCATTTATTACGATTTTTATAGTTATTGTGTAGGTATTTTAGACTTAGTTTACTGTTCAGGTACTCATTTCCTTTATTGTTCCAACCATACCCCCATTAACATGTCTATCGAGGTGATCACCATCGATCAAAGAACTATCACTTACTGAGTGGTTTCCATGCCCGGAGATGGTGCCTGCCTTTTCCAATCTCTGTGTTACATATTGCACGGACATATCAGGCTCACTTTTGATATCTGGAGGGACATTGTGTCTTAAGTATTGAATGACTGGGACAGGTTCAAGGTGTGGACTGATGACAGTACAGGAGATAATTATATTACACAGGAGCACTATAAGACTGAAATGCTTAAGCCCTTCACCTATGGTTCTGCATGTGATTTGATGGCTGCCGCTGAATTGTTCGGTTGTCGCTTTCAAGTGTACCGAAATGGCCAAATATTTTACACCTTTGGAGAACCGTCAATGCCTCTTAAACATCTTAGATTCACAGGTGACGATTTGAGTAGTGGACACTTTGATGTTTATGAATGTTTCAACTCTCAAAAGCTGGATGCAAAGTTATTGATGAAGCCGGTTGTATGCTTACATCGCTTGACACATGCCGAATGTCACTTCAACACAAGTCCAACTCAAACCGATTATGACATCAGCAATCCAAGCTGTGAGAAAACAGTAAAAAGGAGGCGTGTCAGACGTTGTGGTACATTTTCTGATGCAGCTAGATGGAAACAACTTTGTGCAGCTGCCGCCAAATACTCACAGAAAAATCCACAAGTTAATAGAGACGCTGTCGCTAAATACTCGCAAGTAAATCCACAAGTTCATAGAGACTCTGTCACTAAATACTCGCAAGCAAATCCACAAGTTCATAGAGACGCTATCGCTAAATACTCGCAAGTGAATCCACAAGTTCATAGAGACGCTGTTACTAAATACTCGCAAGCAAATCCACTAGTTCATAGAGACGCTGTCGCTACATACTCACAAGGAAATCCACAAGTTCATAGAGACGCTGTCGCTAAATACTCGCAGGGAAATCCACAAGTTAATAGAGCTTCTGTTTTTTAGGTACGATCCCAATAATGAAAAGCGCCTCCACGTCAAAAACCTCATGATCGCCACGACCTTACCAGTCGTGTATTTCATCTCAAGATTCGCAAAATGATAGACTTGCTCACGAAGAGTAACATTTTCGGCTGTACATATTGCTAAATGTACACCATAGAGTGGCAAAAGCGAGGTATTCCCCATGCACACATTCTGTTGTGGCTAAAGGATAGGATTAAACCAGCTGTCATCGATCAAGTCATCTGTGCCGAAATTCCTGATCCACAGACTGACCCTGCCCTCCACAAAATAGTAAAATCCACCATGATTCACGGCCCATGTTGACCTCATAATATCAACTCACCCCGCATGATCAACAGAATATCCAGTAAGAAGTACCCACGTCCGTTCATCTCAGAAACTTAGACTGGAGAAGATGGTTACCCTCAGTACCGCCGTCACGCACCTGCTGATAGAGGTCATACAATTAACATCAAAGGAGTAGATATCGACAACAGATGGGTGGTCCCTTATAGTCCTGTGCTGTCCCGGTTCTTCAATGCTCACATCAATGTTGAATTTTGCAATTCAGTAAAATCGATCAAATACATCTGCAAGTATGTTAACAAGGGAAGTGACCAGGCAGTATTTACAATACAAAATCAAAATGACGAAGTATCTCGATATGAAGCTGGTCATTACATTAGTATCTCTAGAAGCAGCCTGGCACATTTTCTGTTTTCCCATTCACGAACGTTTCCCTCCGGTCGTTCATCTTGCTGTGCATCTTGAGAACGGACAAAGAATTTATTTCACAGAAGGCAATGTTGACAATAAAGTACACAATCCACCACAGACGACCCTTTTAGCGTTCTTTGACCTTTGCAAACACGATGATTTTGCAAAACAACTTCATTATAATGAAATTCCATCATATTATGTGTGGGCAAACAACATGTTTCATCGGAGGAAATAGGGCAACCCTGTACCAGGACATTCGGGAGTGAAAAAAGATAATGTGCTGGGACAGGTCTACACTGTGCACCCGAATAACTCTGAATGCTACCATCTTCAACTGCTGCTCAACAAAATCACAGGTCCCATGTCTTTCAAATCTCTCAGAACAGCCTATAAGTCGGCCTGCAGGGCACTCGGTTTTTTACATGACGATATCAACTGGGACGAGACTCTACAGGAAGCTGCTCTGTCTCGCTCACCTCAAAAGATCCATGAACTGTTTGCTGTCATGCTGGTGTTCTGCCAAATGGAAAACTCCTTAAACCTATGGGAAAAACATAAACACAGCATAGCAGAAGATGTTAGGAGACAGACTGAAAGAGATTATATACGAACAGAAGTCCACCAGTGATTACATTTGATCTATAACAAGTGTCTACAGTTGCTTGAAAAGTACGTAATTGCTATTGGAGGTCAATCTGTTCATCATTACGGTTTGCCTTCACCTTTCAGAGAACTGGCACGACTTACGTCAAATCCCGAGTACTTGAAAGAGACATCTTACAACACCTCGCAATTGGCCAATATAGTCACAAATAACGAGCTGTTGCTAAATAGTGATCAAAAGTCAGTTTATGAGCAAGTCATGAGCAGCGTTGTCTCGGCCACTGCCACGGTGTTTTTCCTTGATGCTCCAGGAGGAACTGGTAAGACATTCCTAATAAACCTTCTCCTTCCGAAAATCCGAGCAAAACATGACATTGCCATAGCTGTGGCTTCTTCTGGCATACTACCTTCACAACCGAAAACATATCAGTCTGTTGAATCAGTTGCAGAAGTGGAAGACATGGTGCACTATCCGGTAGAGTTTCTCAACACTCTAAATCCTCCAGGCACTCCTGAGCATAATCTCATTTTGAAGGTTGGGGCACCAATAATGTTACTGAGAAACCTACAGCCACCGAAAGTTTGTAACAGCACGAGACTTCAGGTCACGTGTCCACAAAACAACCTAATTGAGACAATTATTTTTACTGGCAGTGGCTCAGGTGAGAGTTTGTATTCCTCGCATCCCCGTTATACCATCTAATCTCCCATTTCAATTGAAACGCCTTCAATTTCCAGTAAGGCTCTGCTTCGCAATGACAAATAATAAGTCTCAGGGACAAACCCTACAAAAGGTTGGCATTGAATTGAGACAGAATTGCTTTTCACATGGCCAACTGTATGTTGCATGCTCAAGAGCAAGCTCCGCGCACAACTTGGTCATATTACAACCGGAGGGCTGAACTGACAACTTGGTATACAAAGAGATCCTTAACAAATAATTTTTTCTATATTTTCCCTCAATTTAAAAATGTTTACTTTTTTTCTTAATAAAAATTTTAAGGCAGTATTTCGCCACTGCGAAGCGCGGGTATTTTGCTAGTATTGAATATAATTGCATTTTTACTTTCTCATTTGACATTTCTTAGAATTGAGTGCACTCTAATAGTGAAAATGGTGTGAGACTGTTAAAAGACCCACAAAACAGCCCAGGGCTCTCCCTAACCTTTCCAGAAAAGGCCTTACCTAAGGTAATTTAACTCCTGATACTCTGCTCAACTCAAAGCAAACAAGTCCCAAATTGTAATCCAAAAAACAGAATCTACAAAACAGAAGCAAAAATCCAGAAACCAGAAAATCTATGCTCACTTTGATACATACTGTATGAACTTCATTGAACTACTGAAGGATCAATTTTCAGCTTCACATTATAAAGGCTCATGGTGGGTCTGCCTCTTGGGGTTCCATCCACACAGCACAAGGAAGATAGGAGAAGGATGCAAAACACATAGAAACTACATAGTATATAAACACAGAAAAAATATCAAAAATGCATAAATGCAGTAAGTATATTAAAAAATAATAAAGCAACGAAGGTAAAAAGGTAGAATCAACATAAGCCAGGGAGCACACCATGGCTGAAATAAAGCACCATTTTGCTTATGACTTGATAGGTGTGTTAATTTTTTGCTTGACTGTAACTATGCATTTGCCTGCTACTGTTTTTCCTCTTCTTAGCCGAATTTCATTAGTGATGTTCCTTTGCTCTGTACTCACCTATACTATTATTTTGAATTGCCCTTGAAGCAACAATGCCTTTGGGTTTTTATTGTCTTATGTTGGCAACAAACTTCCATTTTCAAGTAAATATTTAGGTACAACTCAAGAAAATACAAGGAAAAATAAATGAAACTGAAAGCCCAGCATGATGTGATGTCTGCTTGGGGTGGCACAGTAAGGATTGTGTGAAAATTAATAGCATTTGTAACACTGCTGCTGACAATTGTAAACGGACAGTCATTTGATTTCAGCAAAATATAGTCTGTATATGTAATAATATTTTAAATAAAGCTTTATTAACTATGGAATATAGACTAACTGAAACCTTAGGTATGGTAGTGAAAATTATCTAGCAATAACTAATCAAAGAAAAAATGTTTGATTAAGTTTGATGAAATTGGATTTTTATCTGTTACTAGCTTTTACCTTGCATTTTATAATTTTTAAATGCATCAGTAATGAATGCTCTTTGTTCGTTCATGCTATTTCCTGTTTTTAATGTACTAACTACAGCACAAGTGCTACATTTTCTGGCACATAATTTCTCAGGCGATGACCTCTCTTTCGTTAGAAAATGCAAAGTGTTACATAAAATAATATTCTAAGCAGAACAATTGAGAAGACTTCTTTTAAGTGTGTCCACTGTTAAAGTCTTGTAGATTTTTTTATTTAAGCAACCAGCTGTGAATATTAAATAAAATAAAATGCCATTTATAACTTGTACAATTTATCTGAAGGACATTGGCAAGTAAATTACCACCCACTGAGGTGAGACATCAGTTTTTTTGAGAATTATAATGCTGTGTACTGCATAACAGGCTATACTGTAGCTTGGGCGATAAGATAGCTCTTAATACACTGTGAGGGGTGCTTCTCTTATTCTGTACTTCATCAGAACAGATTCTTTGGTTTTTACAAAATTAAATAATTCAGATAAAATGTAAAGCCTGCATCCTCCCCAACTATAACAAGCACATGACCTGACAGTAAGGGAGCTGATTGAATGGCAAAAACAATAGCTGCAGTCCAAAGATGCATGACAAGAGGAAAAAAATCAATGCATTTGAAACTTTATTTTTCATTTAATGTTTCTGAGTGCAAGAATGATATTCCTTATTGTGCAGTAATTCACTCAGGGTTGAAAAATATTGTAATGACACTGACAAGCTGAATCAGCCTGTGGATGACTAACCCTCACCATGAGATGGCTTTCCATCATGTAAATGAGCAGCTTCAGAGCCAGCCACAGGGAAGCCTATAAAAGCAGCAAGTCTGCAAAGTTGCAAATGAATTCCCTCTAGAAAGGTAACAGCAAGCAGCTCCTTTTAAGAACTACACAAAAGAGCCATGTAAGCAGTGAGAGTCCCTGGGCACTTAGTGCCAGTGCTACAATATATTCAGAACTTCAGTATGAACAGATATACTATTGTTTAGTTATCTGAGAAAATATTTAAATCACACAAATAATGTAATTATCTCAAACTTATTTACACATGACAAGTAAAACTGATCAGTCCATTTTTGATCTCACTGAATCCATCTCAGGGCCGTAGCAGTAGTGGTGCCATTTTAAAGTTCAAAACTCACAATACTGAGTTTTCCTTTAATTAATATATAATATAAGATAGACTAGACTGAAAAAAGAGCTCGAAATGTGAACTGTGTGAGCTAACACTAATTAACCTACCAGAAATAAGGACACTTGAGTAAACAGTTAACGATTAGAAAACCTGCACCATTTGAGTTAAGTACAGTCTGTGTATATTTTTAAACAACTTGTACAGATTTTTTAAAATTCTGTATCTTTACTGATTTGAACCTTGTATCTTTTAGATCATTTGTTTAGAATCTTAATCAGATTATTAATATTTTACACCTGGGGTAATTAGGATTAAAATGGAGAAACAGCCTGAGAAAGTCAAACACTTGATTGATTGTTCTTGTAATCATTGTTAAATCGACGTGAAGTTATGTCTTTAAGTTTGGGTGCATGCTGGGCAGAGAGAGTATGGACGCCAGGCAGAGAAGGAGAGAGAAAAGCAAGTAGAGCAGAGAAAGAAAAGAGCCCAAAGAAATTGTCAAGGACCTCTTAACACCAATATGAAGCAACTCTGCATCCAGACTTTAAAAGACTCCTTTTCCATTACCTTAATTTTCTATATAAGTATTTTCAATAAGACACTTTTTCATAATACATTTCTTAACCTTTGAGGTCCATTTTCAAATATATTTCCTACTTTTGCTACCATTGGTTTTACTGTGTTTTTATTAATGTTGCTTTCTAATAATATCAATTTTATACTATTTGATTTGGGTCAGGGGCCGCATGGTGGCACAGTGGGTAGCACTCCTGCCTTGCAGTTAGGAGACCCGGGTTTGCATGTTATCCCCGTGTCTGCGTGGGTTTCCTTTGGGTGCTCCGGTTTCCTCCCACCGTCCAAAGACATGCAGGTTAGGTGCACTGGTGATTCTAAATTATCCCTAGTGTGTGCTTGGTGTGTGGGTTTGTGTGTGTACGCACCCTGCGGTGGGCTGGCACCCTGCCCGGGGTTTGTTTCCTGCCTTGAGCCCTGTGTTGGCTGGGATTGGCTCCAGCAGACCCCTGTGACCCTGTAGTTAGGATATAGCAGGTTTGGTAATGGATGGATGGATGATTTGGGTCAAGGTATATTGTTAAGAGTACTTGGTGTGGATGAAGAGCTAAGAAGAGACATCTTCAATACAAAGCAGAAAGGTGACTGGGCACCTGCTTTGGTGTTTGGCACAGGTATAGCTCAGCTGTGGAGACAGCCATTTTGTCTGCATGTACAGAGCTAGTAAGTCTCTTTGCTTGAGGCAGCTTTCCACATGCAGGTAAGAGTGTACATGTGGGGTGCTACAAAAGCAACTATATTAAGGCAAAATTCCACAATAATACAACACGTGTCCTGGGAATACCAAAGTACTTATACTAAAATCTTATAAAATACAGGAAGAATATGCAATAATTTCATGCAGAGAATGCTTGAGCAGGATTACAATATACAGGCCAATACAACTCCCTCCAAGTTACGTATCAATACATGCATACACAGACAGAGTCAATTCAGAGTTGCCGGTTACCTTAATATGCATTATGAGAAGATGCAAACCATAAAAAAAACTCATAAACTGCCCATTTTTAATGTCCACATAGCTTAAACAAAGGATACAATGTTTAAATAGGTTTTCAGGAGATCTGCTACTCACATTTTTATTCCCGGGTCCTCCCTGCATGGAGTTTGCATGTTCTCCCAGTGTCTGCGTGGGTTTCCTCCTGGTACTCCGGTTTCCTCCCACAGTCCAAAGACAAAATTGTCTCTAGTGTGTGCTTGTGTGTGTGTGTGTGCCCTGCGGTGGGCTGGCGCCCTGCCTGGGGTTTGTTTCCTGCCTTACGCCCTGTGTTGGCTGGGATTGGCTCCAGCAGAGCCCTGTGACCCTGTAGTTAGGATACAGCAAGTTGGATAATGGGTGGACGGATAGTTATTTACTGTATTTCTACATGTGTATGTTGTCACACATGTGCGAATAGGAGGAAGCTGAGTGGACCAAATCAAGGTAATTATCCACCAGGCCAGGGGGTGACAGGGTGTACTAATCCCACTTCTGTTATCTCTGCAGGCCAGATACAGGAAAACCTACCAGTCGCCCCACCAATGATGTCACTTCCCGTTCTGGAGGCATGGACAACACGACTTCCAGTTTCAGTGCCAGATTGACATCACTTCCGGTTCTGGCACCCAGACTGACGTCACTTCCAGTTTACACCACCCAGAATAACATCACTTACAGTTCCGACTCTAGATGACATCACTTCCGGTTTTCGGCTTATAAAGCCGCCATCTTTTTTAATCAAACCAGTTAAACTCAGGACTTGAAACCATTCACATGAATGCCTTATCAAACCCAATTGCAGCCAGGGATAATATATGGGTGGCTGCCCCAAACCTTTTTGTGTGTGTCGAGGCTGTTCTTTTCACAATGTGTATAACAAACTTGAATATATGTTGCATAAATCAGATACTGTTTAAATCCTATCAGACTGATTCACCGAACAAAAATGAAAAACATTGATAGATAACAAAGGAAAAGGTACAAAGTACTATACTCGAGATGGCACAAAATAGCCATTCATCTACACTATGATACGCAGTTGACAAGCGTTCTTATATGGATGTAAAAAGAGATCATTTACTAAGTAAGGTACTTTAATGACCATTTAAAAATATGAAACCTTTCTGTTGTGGTAAGATGAGAACAACATATTGTAAATGCCAGGCTTTTGGTTTTGAATCAAACTTATTAAAAACATTACTATCAATTTTGGCACTGAAAGCATTCTTGTAAGAAGCTGCTCATCTTCACTTGAGACTGGTAACCTCAACTGTGGTAATACAGACAAAATACAGTGTGGGGAATTTAAAAAAGTTATATTCTTAAAAATGACATATATTTCCATTTTCATAAGGAAGAGTTGTCATATTTTTTTTCAAAGGCTGAATATACTGTACAGAATATAAAATAATCAAGGAGATATTTGTTTCAATATTTTAAAAGAGAGAATGCATTTGATTCATTATATTGTGGTTTTTATATTTCAAAAATATAACCAACTATATATTGATTTTTGTATTAAACATAGTCTCACAAATTGTTGTTTGGTTTACCTGATTATTTTGTTATTTTATCAAGTGGCTTTAAAATAAAATACATGAGTTCACTTCAGACATCAAAATGGACAAAACACTGGTCCTTTTACAAGGAAGGAGTGCGAAACAAGGGGAAACAACATTGAAGTCTTCATCTGTCGAATGTGTGTTACTTAACAAATAATATTAATTGAACAGTATGTCCTCATCAGACGAATTAAAGACTATGTGTGCTGTATTCTCCACTTAACTAAAGCCCAGCATAGCTAAACACTACTAGTCAAAAGTTTTACAACACCTCAGTTTTTCTTCACACATGATTAGTTGAAATGCAGTGAATGAGCTAAAATTATAAAAAAAACTAAGCAATAAACTGACAGAAGTTTAAATTTAAAGTTTAGGTTAGCAAAAACTGAAAAAAGGAAATATCTGAATATTACAAATGTGCCTTCTTCAGGGAACAACTAATAGTTTACAACCTACAGGTTCTGCAGCAATTAAATTAAACCATACAAGTCGAAGCAAGCAATTTGTACAGGTGTCCCAACTTCTATTGATTACTTAAAAACCCTCTGTCTTTCTTAAAGCAGAGGTGGAACAGACTGTATTACTACACCCTCTGAAGCAAGGGTCACCAGCTTGCTTCGTCTCATTTCATTTGTTAATTGCCATCATTACTGGAATATTGTCCTACTCGGTAATACTCCAGTGATAATGGCAAGAAAATGGCAATTAACAAATGAAATGAGACAGAGCAAGCTGGTGAGTCTTGCATGATACGTGCCTGATAATATTGGTCAATCCTATTATTAGCCACCTTACAGTTGAAGGTGAGCAGTAGCAATTGGCCCATTTCAGCATATCAGGTCTGATCTGTTACAACCCAAGCTTTAAATTTAAACCTCTGCTACTTTACTTCTTACCTTTTCAACATTTTAGGTCATTCATTGCATTACAACTGATTAAATTAAAAGAAAACTGATGTGTTCTAAAACTTTTGACTGGTAGTGTAGGCGGCGAATTTTATAGCAGGTCTATCATTTCTCAGTTATTCAGGTGAACCAGTCTACTGCCCCTTCATGTAACTTTAGAGGCTAAAGAGCTTTTGTTTCTGCAAATCAAGTTGGAGATATTGTGCCAAGGTACTTTTACAGTACTGTAATTGTAATCTAAGTCCCCCAGAAAGACATACCCTTAAGTATTAAATTCATGTGTTTTTTATGCCAAAACAATTCCTGTCATTGTTCTAATTGCTTTTTGCCTCCCTCACCCACAGACATAGTCTACTCTGGCCTACGAACAGCAACAAAATTACTGAGGTCAAAAAGGCTGATGGAAATGCACTACGCTTGTTTTGAAGACTTTAATCATGACAATCGGAAAATGTTCTTTTAAAAAGGAATGGCGAAAGGAGTTACAATTTGAAGCAAGTACAGTACACAGAAATGGAAAGCCTACAAATGAATCATAAAACTATTGTACAATCAACTGCATGAGATTAATATTAAAGGACAAGTGGTGGCTCTAGGGTGGAGTGGTGGCTCTCTGGCTCTCTGGGACCCTGCGGAGGACGGAAGCCCGGACGATCTCCCCAGCACTGTGGCTCCAGCGGAGGAGCAGAAAAGCCTTCCCTTCGTTGGTAAGGGGGTGGCCGATGCGCGCCGATTCCCCGTCGAAACAAGCGCCGAGACGGGGACGGCGAATCTCCACTCCGAACCCGAGAGACACCCGGAGGAGCCCCTGGGCGGAACGCCGGATGGGGGTGGCTCGCGGTCGGCGGGAGGGGACAAGAGGAACATAAGTCCACCGCTGACCGGAGAAACTAACCTGTGTCAGGCTGCATGGGGTGTGGAGGCTATCATCCTACCCCTGCAGTCCTTTTTTCAGGTGTTCCAGGCCCTGCAAGAGGCAAAGGAAGGGCTGGAGAAGAAGCTCGGCGCGCCGATTGGAGACATCCTGCAGTGGGTGAAGCGGCGCGGGGCTGATTCTTTCAGTCCGACCAACGCAGCAGCACAGGTAAGCGAGGCCTGTTCTGTGGAAGGAGGGGGGCGGAGGGCTGCAGGCGCCGTGATTAACGCAGCTTGCCAGGCAACTCCGCCTCCTACAAGAGACGCGGCCACGGAGACTGATACGGAGGAGGTGAGTGAGGGAAGGCAGCTGAATGACAGCAGTTGTCAAACAACCCTCCCACAGCCACCGACGTCAGTCCCGCGGGAGGCCAAAGGGGTGCAGATGGCACGGGGTCCCCGTTTCTCCCCTAAGGGGTCTCAAACCGTCAGGGCACCCCAGAGGAAGAGGAGAACTCGTGAAAAGGCGGGGACTCCTAACAGTACGCAGCGCGAGCCTGTTTGCTCAAAGGCAGTGA